>CM077246.1:1855531-2170531 GCA_039654775.1 Spinibarbus caldwelli | reverse complement strand
GTCTTCTGTGCGTGACTGACGTGGTTCTTCACGCTGCAGCTGATGTTTCCATCAGTTTCCTCATCCAGATCAATGCTGCTGTTTCCAACCATTTGTCCTTGCTCTAATATTTTTCCATTCAGAGTCCAGCTGTAGAGGATCTGATCTCCCTCAGAGGAGCAGAACACTGAAGTCTGATTGGAGGAGCAGCTGGATGACACTTCCACTGAGCCAATAGGAGCTGGAGGGAGGGACACATCACAGTCACATGACTCTTTCTCAACATATAATCAGCATCAATCTCAAGGCATTTCTAAAATATGTATATATATATATTTCTGAGAGCTTCTATACCTTCAACAATCACTTGAAGATCACTGGCAGTGGCCATATCTATCTCAGTGACTATTGAGCTATAGGTCCCAGAATCTGCTCTGATCACATTGTTTATGGTCAGAGTCATATTATCAAAGAAGAACTCAGATCTGTTTCTGATGGATTCATGTTTATTTATGATCAGAGTCACATTTTTTAAGAACTCAGATATGTCTCTGATGGATTCATATTCATACTGTTTATTTTTCTTTATGCTAAAAACTTCCAGTCTACTGCCATTATTTAACGTCTTATACAAACGAAGGTCTTGAATTGGAGGGTTCAGCTTCATCTGCAGATTGAGTTTGTGTCCCAGAGCTGCGTAACATTGTTTGATCGAATATAGTTGATCAAACCTGCAGAACTGATCCAGACCTAAAGAACAAAACACACACAAAATGAAATGTACCAACATTGACAGACAGAGTCAGAGTGTTACTGCTGGTATAAATATCTCTCTCATCATGAATTTCAATCAGACACTAATCACACAAACATTCATAAGTTCTACGGAAGACACGTAACAGACTCTTGATCTCAAATCAGGTTTCAAATGATAAAAAGAGCTGTTTTTCTACATTTCCTGAAACTTTTTGAAAACAACTGGAAAAAAAAAAAAAAAAAAAAAAAAAAATAGCTGGCATAAGGCATCTACAACGCACAGAAAAACATCTCCAGTCCAACACTGCTCATAATTTAATTCATATAACAATAAATACATGTAGAGCAGCCAGAACATCAGAGGTCTGGTGTATAAACCTTAGCTGCCATGCACATATTGGGATTTATAAATAAATGGCAGTATGTGTGCACAATGTAAATATAACTATCGAAATATCATGTATGACTTTAATAGAAATGGCATGCTACATTTTAATGTTTGATAATACTGAGAATTGCTTGGCTGTGAAATTTCTGCTTTGAATTTTGCTCTTTTGAGTGCAAAGAAAATATCTTAATGCAAATGACTGCAGAGAAAAATTAAATATAATGAACCATTACTGATATAGAGGCATGTTATCAGCAAATAAAAAAAGAGGAAAGAGAAAGTTAGAGAATTGTTAGCAGCGATAAAGCTGAACCATGTGATAATGTGCGAAAACAAGAACTGAAGTGCAATCATTTTAGTATAAAATGCCGGTTTAGTTTGCAAGCTTCTTCAAAGTTAAAGTAGTATGTTGTAAATGCTATATATATTTCCGGGTAAATAATCAGCTGTTATTCTTTACAGAAGCAGATTTCTGAGGAGCTCTGTCAGCTGTGGAGGGAATTCAGACTCCTATACTTTATTTCTGAATTACCTCCACAAGCTTTTAAAGACATGTTTGTTCCCACATCATTTTGGGGTCTTTAACAAAAAAAATACAACTCTTTAACTATAAGTTTTGCAATTAATTGAATATTACTTTGTATTTATTTCAGAGATTGATCTGACTGATTAGCATCATCAGATGAGTTTGATGTGAAAGTGACTCACATGCAGCAGTTTGCAGCAGCAGCATCAGTCCAAAGATGAACATCATTTCTCTAAAGTCCAGTTTCAGAAGAGAGTCAGATCGAGTCTCACTGACAGACAGCAGCTCTACTGACACATCAGGAAATTACATGACTTTTACAAAGAAAGTAAGAGGAAGTTTTCAGAGATTGTTACTGTGATTCAGCAGTTCCTACTTAAATACACACACACACACACACACAAAACTGAAAGTCAGAGACGACTTTGTTTGAATTTTATCAATGCAAACTTTCTATGAACAAAGTTAAAATAAAAGTTAAATTGTTTACGAGCTCATCAAAGGCCTTTGATTAATATCAAACAGACTTCAGTGTTTATTACGAGCAAATGCAATATAATACAATAGAAATGGTGTCTGAAATGCATTTGTGATGTGGAGCCTAAATTTAAAACAAAGCAAAACAAATCAGTGAAACCCAGTGAAAAAGTTGTCAAGATCACATTATATCATTTTAACTTAATTTCTCAGTTCATATTTCTGAAGAGATATTGTGAAGAAATATGTGACTAAACATGTTGAGATCTGTTGAGAAAAAGCAAAGCAGAGATTTAAAATCAACACCCTAAAACTGACACATCAAGAGGAACAGTTATAAACAGATGAAACAGACACTGTAAATGAGGATAAATCAACCAAAAGAGCAGAAATGTGAAATAAAGCAGTTTCTAGAAGAAATAAACACAAAAATATCTGATTCAGAGAAATAAATTTTGATAATGGATGAACAGAAGGCGTTTAATGTAATGATATAAAAATACTGCTAGTTCATTCAAAGCAGAAAGACAAAAAAGCAATAAAACAGATGCATACAACAAATGTCCAGAAAATAATCCAGTCAAAAAAGAGCTTCATAATTAAAACCGCACAAAATGTCTTCCGCCTTTATTTTGTAAGATCTCCTGCTGTCGACAGGTGAAAGCTGGATTGATGTGAGAATCTGTGAGATTATGAAATCATTTCTCATAGATGTGATGATCTGCTGCTGCTCTCATGAATTTTCTGCTGTGTGTTCATGTTCTTCTCTAAATCTTCTCATCCTCACTTTCTGATCTTCCTGTTTCTCTCCTAAAAACATCACATCACATCATCATCTTCACACTCTTAATATTTGCATGTCAAATAATGCAGATGATAAATGTCTCTCACCTGACGTGTGTCTCATGTAGATGTGAAAAGCTCCTAACAGACCCAACAGAACCATCAGCTGAAGACACCAGACCAGCACAAACACCACAGACACTGAACACACTGAACAACAACCATTACACACAAAACAAAACCCATCCTTCATGTTTCCAGGAGTGTGTTTCTTAAACTCGTACCACATTCTGATGTCTGTGTGCTGCTGGTCACTGCAGAGGTCAGACTAGAGGTCAAACCAGAGGTCACAGCTGCAGTAGTTGCTCCTGTAATAAATCATCAGCACAGAATCACCTGCTTTCTCTCTGAACCACATCAACACAATTCAGAGCTGAGATCAAGCTGAAACAAACTAGTGATGCTTTTCAAGAATTAAGAGCCTAATTATGACAACTAACTGTTTTACATCATTGGTGTTGCTGTGGTTGTGATATACACAGTAACTGGACATTCATGTATTAAAATCTCACGAGGACAGAATTTGAGTCTAATGGTCTTCTGTGCGTGATTGGTAAAGTCATTGCGTCACTGCAGCTGTCATTAGAAGGTCTGGTTGCTATAGTCATTGTTTGGGCTGCAAATGCACATATGAGCATGAGAAACAAAATTTATGAGACCGTTGTCAGATTTCATTGGTGATTTCAAATATAAAGTTAAATTATAAGCTTGGTTAACAGCTTTAGAGAATTTGATGTTTTCCCTTTCAAAGAGATACAGCAAGACTTGCTTGACTGAAACAGCTAATGACTAGCCTTAAATGGATAGTGCACCCCAAAAATTTTAATTTGCTGTTAATTTACTCATCCTCCATACAAGATGGAGATATATTTTTTTCTTCAGTGGAACAGTAAATAAGATTTTTAGCTTAAACCGTGCTCCTTGGTGATTCATAAAATACAAGTCGGCAGCTGCCCGTTTTTGAGAATAAAAAATAAAACATATCAAGCAACACAAATTAATACCCTTGGCTCCTGATGATATATTGAGGTCTTATGAAGTGAAACGATCGGTCTGTGCAAGAAACTGAACATTATTTACAACATTCTTGTATAATCCAGAGCCTCAGGCAAATGGGGAATGTGATTCCTTTCCGGAAACTGTTCTTTTTGCATGACACATCTACAATAAATTAAAGCACCCAATAATTATGTCAAACGTGAATGTTTTTTTTTTTTTGTGTGTGTCTAAAGCATATAAAGTGAATAAACTAGTCTTTATCAGCTTATCTTTTTACATACACAATGAGAAACCATAAAAAATGTACATTTAATTTCACCGCTTCATTCAAGTGTTCGGTTCACACATGCTCATATCAGCGGCTCATCGTCTTCAGTTCGAGTTGAACTGTTTCCTCAGTTCAGTGACTGTTAGAGGAACGGGAGTAATGAATGAATTCATTCATCACAGGATCAGATACGCCGCTATTTTGTAACTTTTGTAACATTGTAATAACTTGTAGTTTTGTGCTGCTCAAGCCGCGAACTGTTTCAGATGCTTCGGTCTGATTTGGGGAATTTATTCAACTAGTTCACCAAAAAGAACTGGTTCAAAAGAATGATTCGTTCGTGAACCGTACATCACTCCGGACCGTTTGCTTGAGGCTCTGAATAACAGATAATAATGTTATAAATAATGTTCAGTTTCTTGCACAGACCGATCATTTTGCTTCATAAGACCACAATACAGGTGCATCTCAATAAATTAGAATGTCGTGGAAAAGTTTATTTATTTCATTAATTCAACTCAAATTGTGAAACTCGTGTATTAAATAAATTCAATGCAGACAGACTGAAGTAGGTTAAGTCTTTGGTTATTTTAATTGTGATGATTTTGGCACACATTTAACAAAAACCCAACAATTCAAAAAATTGGAATATGGTGACATGCCAATCAGCTAATCAACTCAAAACACCTGCAAAGGTTTCCTGAGACTCCAAAATGGTCTCTCAGTTTGGTTCACTAGGCTACACAATCATGGGGAAGACTGCTGATCTGACAGTTGTCCAGAAGACAATCATTGACACCCTTCACAAGGAGGGTAAGCCACATTCATTGCCAAAGAAGCTGGCTGTTCACAGAGTGCTGTATCCAAGCATGTTAACAGAAAGTTGAGTGGAAGGAAAAAGTGTGGAAGAAAAAGATGCACAACCAACCGAGAGAACCGCAGCCTTATGAGGATTGTCAAGCAAAATCGATTCAAGAATTTGGGTGAACTTCACAAGGAATGGACTGAGGCTGGGGTCAAGGCATCAAGAGCCACCACACACAGACGTGTCAAGGAATTTGGCTACAGTTGTCGTATTCCTCTTGTTAAGCCACTCCTGAACCACAGACAACGTCAGAGGCGTCTTACCTGGGCTAAGGAGAAGAAGAACTGGACTGATGCCCAGTGGTCCAAAGTCCTCTTTTCAGATGAGAGCAAGTTTTGTATTTCATTTAGAAAGCAAGGTCCTAGAGTCTGGAGGAAGGGTGGAGAAGCTCATAGCCCAAGTTGCTTGAAGTCCAGTGTTAAGTTTCCACAGTCTGTGATGATTTGTGGTGCAATGTCATCTGCTGGTGTTGGTCCATTGTGTTTTTTGAAAACCAAAGTCACTGCACCCGTTTATCAAGAAATTTTGGAGCACTTCTGCTGACCAGCTTTTTAAAGATGCTGATTTCATTTTCCAGCAGGATTTGGCACCTGCCCACACTGCCAAAAGCACCAAAAGTTGGTTACATGACCATGGTGTTGGTGTGCTTGACTGGCCAGCAAACTCACCAGACCTGAACCCCATAGAGAATCTATGGGGTATTGTCAAGAGGAAAATGAGAAACAAGAGACCAAAAATGCAGATGAGCTGAAGGCCACTGTAAAAGAAACCTGGGCTTCCATACCACCTCAGCAGTGCCACAAACTGATCACTTCCATGCCACGCCGAATTGAGGCAGTAATTAAAGCAAAAGGAGCCCCTACCAAGTATTGAGTACATATACAGTAAATGAACATACTTTCCAGAAGGCCAACAATTCACAAATTTATTTTTTTTTTAATTTTTTTTTTTATTGGTCTTATGAAGTATTCTAATTTGTTGAGATAGTGAATTGGTGGGTTTTTGTTAAATGTGAGCCAAAATCATCACAATTAAAAGAACCAAAGACTTAAACTACTTCAGTCTGTGTGCATTGAATTTAATACACGAGTTTCACAATTTGAGTTGAATTACTGAAATAAATGAACTTTTCCACGACATTCTAATTTATTGAGATGCACCTGTATATTGAAAATAGCAGAGGACCTAGGACAGATCCTTGTGGTACTCCATACTTTACTGGTGATAATTGAGATGCTCCCTGTTTAAATAAACAAAGTGGTAGCGATCAGACAGGTAGGATCTAAACCATCTTAAAGCCTGCCCTTGAGTACCCGTATAGTTTTGTAATCAATCTATGAGTATGTCATAATCTGTAGTGTCGAACGCAGCACTAAGATCAAGTAAAACTAGCAATGAGATGCAGCCTTGGTCTGACGCAAGAAGCAAGTCATTTGTAATTTTAACAAGTGCGGTTTCTGTGCTATGGTTGGGCCTGAAACCTGACTGAAATTCTTCATAGAGATCATTTTTTTGCAAAAAGGAGCACAACTGAGCAGACACAACTTTTTCTAAAATTTTAGACATAAACGGAAGATTAGAAATGGGTCTGTAATTTGCTAGTTCATTAGGATCTAGTTGTGGTTTTTTAATAAGAGGCTTAATAACCGCCAGCTTGAATGATTTTGGGATGTGACCTAAAGATATCGATGAGTTAATAATATTGAGAAGCGGTTCTTCTGCTACAGGTAACAGCTCTTTCAGTAATTTAGTGGGTACAGGATCTAATAGGCATGTTGTTGGTTTAGATGCAGTGATAAGTTTATTTAGCTCTTCCTGTCCTATAATTGTAAAGCACTGCAGTTTTTCTTTGGGTGTGATGAATGGAGCTGAAGTACTAGACGCTGCAGAATCTACATTTGTTATTGTATTTGTGATGTTATCTATCTTATCAGTGAAGAAAATCATAAAGTCATTACTATTAAATTGTGAGGGAATATTTAGATCGGGTGGCGTCTGTTTATTTGTTAATCTAGCCACTGTGCTAAATAAAAAACTTGGATTGTTTTGGTTATTTTCTATGAGTTTGCGGATATGCTCTGCCCTGGCAGCTTTTAAAGCCTGTCTATAGTTGGACATACTGTTTTTCCATACAAAAGCTTCAGAATAAACTAACTCAGCTCTGCGTCCCCACCTCCGTCTGTCAGTGGATCAACAACTTCCTGACAGACAGGCAGCAGCTAGTGAGGCTGGGAAAATACACATCCAGCACTCGTACGATCAGCACTGGAGCTCCTCAGGGCTGTGTTCTCTCCCCACTGCTCTTCTCCCTCTACACTAACGACTGCACCTCTAAAGACCCCTCTGTCAAGCTCCTGAAGTTTGCAGACGACACCACACTGATCGGCCTCATCCAGGACGGTGACGAGTCTGCCTACAGACAGGAGGTTAAGAAGCTGGCTGTCTGGTGCAGTCTTAACAACCTGGAGCTCAACACGCTCAAAACTGTGGAGATGATCGTGGACTTCAGGAGAAACCCCCCTGCTCTCCCCCCACTCACCATCATGAACAGCACTGTAACGACAGTGGAGTCATTCAGGTTCCTGGGCACCACCATCTCCCAGGACCTGAAGTGGGACAATCACATTGAGTCCACTGTGAAAAAGGCCCAGCAGAGGTTGTACTTCCTTCACCAGCTGAGGAAGTTCAACCTGCCACAGGAGCTGCTGAAACAGTTCTGCTCCGCCATCATTGAATCCGTCCTCTGCACTTCAATAACTGTCTGGTTCAGCTGAGCTACCAAATCTGACCTCAGAAGACTACAGAGGGTAGTCCGGTCTGCTGAGCGAATCATTGGTACAACCCTCCTCACTCTCCAAGAACTGTACTTATCCAGAGTGAGCAAAAGGACTGGCAAAATCACTCTGGACCCCTCACATCCAGCACACTCCCTCTTTGAACTGTTACCGTCTGGTCGACGCTACAGAGCTCTGAGCACCAGAACGACCAGACACAGGAACAGTTTCTTCCCTCAGGCAATCCATCTCATGAACACTTGACATTAAACGTGGAACACACAACACTATTATAAATTATTTATTCACCATACATACTTATTTTTTTCATTTCAGATTTGCACATATCAGACCTGTACACCATAATTGTCTATATTATATATTGTGTTTTTGCTATTTGTACATTGCCTATTTGTATATTTGTATATTATTCTTTTATTATCTGTGTCCTGTCCTGTTGCTGTCTTTCTATTGCACTGTAGAGCTTCTGTCACTAAAACAAATTCCTCGTATGTGTAAACATACCTGGCCAATAAAGCTCATTCTGATTCTGATTCTGATTCTGATTCTAAAAACTTCCAAGTTAGTTTTTCTCCATTTGCGCTCAAGTTTACGTGTTTCTTTCTTGAGAGAATGGGTATTACTGTTGTACCATGGTGCAGTATGTTTTTCTCTAACCTTTTTCAATTTGATGGGCACAACAGCTTCTAATGTATTAGAGAAGATAGTGCCCATGTTGCTAGTCATTTCATCTAGTTCATGTGTATTTATGTGTACACAGAGCAGTTGAGATAAATCAGGCAGGTTATTTCTGAATCTATCTTTAGTGGTTCGAACAATAGTTCTGCCCGGACGATAACGCGGAGCCATATAGTTAATATCAGTGGTCTATACACAGTAGCCAGAGCAAGAGATAGGAGAGATTTCTTTTGCATATCTGACAGTGTAACATTAAGCAGAAGCAATTCAAATGAGTTAAACCTGTATCCTGTTTTCTGGGTAACATTGAGAATATCACTATATATTGTTGCAACACCGCCACCACGGCCAGTCTGACGGGGCTCATGCTTATAACAGTAGCTTGGTGGAGTAGACTCATTTAGACCAATATAATCATTTGGTTTGAGCCAAGTTTCAGTCAAGCAGAGCACATCAAAACTATTATCTGTGATCATTTCATTTACAATAACTGCTTTGGGTGCGAGTGATCTAATGTTTAGGAGCCCAAGCTTTAAAAATTGCTTTTGTTTATTTGTTTTGCATTTTTCTGGTTTAATCACGATCAGATTATTTCTAGATCCTACATTAAATTTATATTTTGGCTTCACTGTTCGGGGAACAGATACAGTCTTTATAGATTGGACAGCACAAGTATTTCTATCATTTAAATGGGTAGAACAAAAGTCATCATAGCAGTTATTTGAGAATGGGTTTACTAGTCAGATGGAGCGTAGAGTCCTGGAGATGTTGTCCGACAGGAGTTCTGCTCCGACTCTGCTGGGGTGCAGGCCATCAGCGCGGAAAAGCCTAGGACGCTCCCAGAAAAGATTGCAATTATTAACAAAGAGCAGTTTCTGTTCTTTACACCATGACAATAACCATTCGTTTAAAGCAAAAAGTCTACTGAACCTTTCGTGTCCTCGTCGATACGTGGGAAGCGGTCCTGACACGATGATCGTCGCCGCGGGTGATGCGCTGCTCACCGTCTCGATCAGGCTCCTGAAGTCCCTCTTCAGTGTCTCCGTCTGCCGCAGCCTGGTGTCGTTCACCCCCGCGTGCAGCACGACCGTGCCAATGCTCTCGTCGTCCTTCAGGATCGCGGGTATCTGCGCAGAAACATCGAGAACACGAGCGCCAGGGAAACAGTGAGTGTGCGCTTTACCTTCAGCTAATGTAGCACGGACGTGCCGGACGATGGAGTCTCCGATGATCACAGCGTCGCGTTCCGTCTCGCGGAGGGGAGTGAAGCGGTTCCGGGTGGAGATCTCGAAGACCGGAGGCGGCGGAGGGGAGAGGTCCTCGCGCGGGGACTGGCTCGCGTCTTCCGCTGCTGCTGCACCCAGGGTTCGTGGTGTCCCGGCGCCGGAGTGAAGGACATCTGGGATGATTGCGTCCTGGGTGCACAGGGTCTGTGCAGAGAAACACACGGAGTAGAGGTG
The DNA here is from genome assembly GCA_039654775.1 of Spinibarbus caldwelli. Lineage (NCBI taxonomy): Eukaryota > Metazoa > Chordata > Actinopteri > Cypriniformes > Cyprinidae > Spinibarbus > Spinibarbus caldwelli. The sequence goes on along the minus strand of CM077246.1, from coordinate 2,160,497 downwards.
GTGGGAGTGTTGGCGGCGCGCTGTATACTTACCCCGGACTTGTGACCGTCAGCCCGGGATGTTTCCAGCGCGGCTCTCCGCTCTCTCAGCTGGGCCTGCTTCTCCACCAGCTCGCGGATCTGCTTCTCCACGGCCTCCAGCTCCAGCTGCACCGAATGCAGCTCGAACGTGTCCTCATCTGCACTCAAAGGTAGACACACATCCGCCATTAAAGCAAGCAGCAGTGAGTAAAACAATGGTAATGTGTGTGAATAGAGTATTAGCAATGTAAGCGAGATTAGCGGCAACCTGCTAATGCAACCACGCTGGCGATGCTAACGGGCTATAAGCTAATAGCGGACTCTGGAAATCAAAATAAAACTAGTGATAACAAGTCGCTTTGTTTTTGTTGTAGAATACGATAGGGGACATATTCAAACGTTATAGAAACGAAAATGATGGTGTGTAAAATAGATTTCAGGATTAGAAAATACACGATAACGGAGCTCAAACTCAAAACACGCAGCAGCAACAAACAGGAAGTCACGTCTCAAATTTTACACGTCATTTTTAAAACTGTAGACAATATACAGTGAGCAACATGCTGGTATTTAAATCAGAAAATTAGTACATGGAAAGTGCAGATGAATTTGACTAAATTCTTCCAGATGTTCAATAATGAGCTGCAATAAAAACCTTCACAGAGATTCAACTGATTCATTTTCATGAGAGTGAGATCTTTGGAGAACATGAGATTGTAATGAGTCTGATGAGAGAGTTTCTGTACCTTCAACAATCACTTGAAGATCTCTAGATGTTACTGAGCCGTCTGAACGATCGAGTGTTAATCTGTAATTCCCTGAATCTGCTCTGATCACACGGTTTATTATCAGAGTCCCATTAATGACTGTCAATTCAGGTCTGTTATTATAAAGATCACATTCACTCATCCTCATCCTGCCATTCTTTACTCTACAAACTGGATCATGTTGTGTGTTGTTTATTCTCTTTATTATCTTCAGGTTATATTCACTAGCGTCCAGCACCATCAGCAGATTGAGTTTGTGTCCCAGAGCTGTGTAACAGGGATCAGACTGATCAAACCTGCAGTTTAACTCCAGACCTGAAGAACAAAACACACACACACACACACACACACACACACACGTTTATTTGACTATATTACCAAGCTCTTCTCATAGAACTCCATTGTTTTTTTTTATATGAAGTTAATATTTTCTGTCTCCTAACCCAAATCCTAAACACAATCCTCACAGAAACCGGTGCAAAACACTACATTTGAGCATAAACATTTTTCTTAAACATTTATAACGAAACATAATTTGACAGATTTATAAGCCTTCTTAATTAAGTCCGGCTCACCAGTCAGTGTTCAAGAGTTATTACTAGATTAGTATTAGTATAGTCAAACCTGTACACACACACACACAGAGAGAGAGAGAGGGAGAGAGAGAATGCACCAACACCAACAGAGTCAAAGTAATACTGCTGGTGTAAATATCTCTCATCATTAATAAAAATCAGAAACAAATTACATTAGATTAATAATTATCCAGATCACAGGAATTAATTAAAAAGTGTTGAACATTCATGTCTTGATCTTTAACACCTGAAGTTAGATATTAGACACAGAGAAAGGGAGAGAGTTGTGAGAAGAGGAGTAACAGAATGAAGTGAAAACAGGAACAGAACCACCATTTTCAGCATCAAATGTTAGTTTAGATTTTAAGATCTTTAAAGGGGTCATGACATGAGAAATCAAACTTGCCTTGATCTTTTGGCATATATAAGAGGTCTTTGTACCATTAAAATATCCCACTAGTTTCACACTGTAGTTTAAAGCGTCGCCCACATTAGAAACAAAGCATTTATTTAATCAAGCTCCAAAAACAGCTTGTTTGGGTCTGAAGTGGCATGTGACATCACAAGGGCATAAACATTTGCATAAACACCGCCTCCCAGAGCCGACTCAAGCCTTTATGGGGCCCTAAGCAGTATTTTATTTGGGGGCCCCTCAGTGCCGCCAATACGACTGATTATTGTCAATGCTTGATTATTCACACACTATAAATCTAACACACAATCAGTTTTATTTGTCGTAGCTGTGTTGCTTACATCATACCAATGTTTTTACCCTTCTATGATTTTTAATTGTATCAGTAGCAAACCCACAAGAGTGGTCAGGAGTTAATTTGCACTTTAAAATTCAAAGTCTTACAGTACTAAGTGGCATACTTAATAGTGTACTGAAAAGTAGGTAAATAAACCAACAGACAATGCATTTACAGAACAGAATGTTATTTAAACAACGTAAATTATTATGCACAGCAGCAAGCCATCTGTACATAAAAAACAACAACTCTTAACTTCAGCTCTGCTGCATATTTGGAATTTTTTTTACTAATTTTGGCAAACCTGGATTTAAAAGTGCACCCTACTCACATACATTGGAGTAAATTGATAAAAATTCCTATCTCATTTAAAAGGAAACATCCTAAATTTTAACACACGGTTGGAATAATTAATATTTTTTATTGTATTTTTTTTCATAATTTCATGATAAACCTACGGAAGTTCTAAAAGGCCATGCATTGTTATTTTTTCGTCTTGTTTTCTCGTGATCACGACTTAATTTTCTCGTGATCTCGACATAACAGGAGCTATTCTCTAAGTTACAGAACTGCGCCAACAGGTGGCAGTGTAGAACTAAAAATAACTGATTGGGGCCTGTATACTGTATATCCACCTTACTGTACATGTTCGGGACAGAGTAAAGACCTCTCCGTGATTGCTATAATTTGTGCAGTTCATTACTGACATTTCATTAACTTATAAATGTTAAATGCTTGAATAGAAATTATTATTTTTGCTTGAAAGTGTATCTGTTATCATTACGTTCTTACTGCTGCACGACTCGTTTCACTACCACAATAACATTCAGTGAAACTTATTGCTTATTAAAACCAATGTTGACGTCACTGTATAGTGTGCTGTTTGCAACCTATAGGCTATCTTTATTTGTGCATCTTTGAAGTACACGATTGTTAGTTAAGCGGGGATAATGTTGTGTAGAACGCGCTACAATTTGCAATGTGCATCTTTGTCCTTATTTTTAATCTTTACTGTCAATAAATATATATTGATAAGGAATGTGATTTATATATATATATATATATATATATATAAGCTAATTTAGTTAAGCGATGTTATACAGTGTTGTAATATTTTCAACATTTCTTTGTAGGAAACCACACACACACACACACACACACACACACACACATAAATAAACACTCTTTTCAAACAGCACCCCAAGCTTGTAAGGCACATATCAATCACAACACATCCTACATGACTAATAAAAATAAGAATGCTCTGATGTTAGACCATTTAAACATGTTAATTACACAAACAAAATGTTTAGCATACTCTGGAAAAAAAATCAACAGTGATTGATTGGCCTATAGTTGTTTATTGTAGACTTTATTAGTACTACGCGAAGCGAAGTTGCTGAAATATCCATAACATAGGCTACAGTATAAAAGAGAGCACGGCTATCTGTCGATCAGATGCGCTTCAGAGTTGCGTTCGTTACTATAGCAACAGCAGACTCACGACGCATTGTGTTTTAAAAATCAATCATTGTAAAAAATAAAAAAGAAATTACACTTTCGTTATGTCGAGATCACGAGAAAGTTAAGTCGTGATAACGAGAAAACAAGATAGAAAAATAATGCATAATGCATGGCCTCTTAGAACTTCCGTAATAAACAAATAATTTAGATTTTTTTTTTAAAATTAAGTTTTTATTTGAAAGTCTGTTATTTAAGATCTGTTTGGTCTATATCAGTGCAGAAAGTTAATTTTGATTCCAATAGGTGTCAGTAAACAAGGGAAAAAATAATTTTCTTTGTATCATTTATTTAAAAAAAAAAAAAAAAAAAAAAAGGATATTTAATTGAAAAGAGGCAATATGTCCAGCAGGGTAGATCTTCAGGTGTACCTGCCAGATCAGGTACAAACCCACATACACTGGGATAAATGGATAAAAATGGTATCATTTTACACAAAACACCTTAAATTTTAACACATGGATGGAATAATTCATAATTATTATTGCATTTGTTCACAATCCAAAGTATCCCAACTCAGCATCGAGCTAGCTGCTAGCGCGCTAGGGGCAGTGCCTATTTCGCGCTCAGGGCGCCCTCTTCCCTCGTGTTTGGAAAGTCATAACTCAGCATCAGATTGGTCTAGGAGTTTGATCGATGTCTCTTTGGACAGAACTGATTGAGGGCTTTTCAGACATATGCAATAGGGTCTGTCTGCAGACATATACTGGCCGACTGGAGCGCCACTCAAGAGCGGAAATACGTCACCTCCACTAGCGACGCGTCCGCCATGTTGGTCCGGGCAAGACTGCCTTAAAAACAAATTGAGGTAAACGGAGGAGCTGCGTTTTTTTCTGGATAAAAACACAATAACGTTAACATTTATCAGGCGATTTCAGTGGTTTGTACATGGAGTTAAAAATAACTGTCTCCATTTATTTAGTTAGGCTTGGAAAATAATTCATTTTCCTTAGAAATTGTGAAAGCTTACATTTGTCACGCTTGTTGATCTGGCTATTTTTTATTTTTTTTTCTGGTAACAATTCTACTATTAATTTAGTATAACTGTGATATATACATGCAATATAATCTAATGTACATTAAATGAAATGAAGTTTTTTCTTTGTGGAAATTGCTTTCTCTCTCTTCAACCCCAACATTTTAGCTTTTCTTGTGCTTCAGGTCAGAACACAGCTCATTCCCACTGAAATACTGGAAGCAAATTATAATACATCTATAAGTACCGTACTAATAATTGACCATCATTGATAAAATGGAATAAAATCAGTAAATACAAATAAAAAAATTATACACTGGTAGTCTGTTTTCTATTTTTTCATAGCATTTCATTTATTTCATTTCATTTTCATTCATTTTTATATCAGGAGACATATAAACTCCACACCAAACAATAAGAAATGTAACTGATAATCCTTCATGGATCCAGTGTGGTAAAACATTATGCACTGACACAGTGCAGTGTAATAGAGTAAAAATATAGTAAAAGTGATATGTGATGTTTAAAATGTATATGTAGTACAAATTGTACTAAAGTGATAATAAAATAGTGAGTACAACAGTACAATAACATATAAGTGATATAATAATGGATTTATAATAGGTTTAGAACAGGATTCAGTTGCATTCCCTGAGAATAGAGTGTTTTAGTTGTGATGTCAAAACCTGACTAATAAAGACTAATTCTCCACTGGTTCCCTCAAGGATGTCCAGTGAGTTTTTATAATGGGGTTTTACAAATAATTAATAAAATAAGGTCTGTGATAAACATAACTTGACAATACTTTTACTCTGCAATGCAAATTACACACACCCATGCTGAAAACACAAATTTTCAAGCATTTAACAAAAATAAACAAATGCTCCTATCTTGGTCATTAATAGCTTATTTAAGCATAATTTTTCTCTGCGTCGCTATTTCATATAAAATAATAGAAACATTCTATACAAACACATCTCTTTTTAAGAACTGGTTTGACAACAATATTAAATTGTTTAGTCTGTTATAAAACAAAGAAGGAACACTCTTTTCTTATGAATTCCTCTCTTATTGTAATACCAATTCCACAAAGAGAGTTCTCGATTATTATTGGTTCAATCCCTTCAAGACCATTCTCCCAGTTCAGCACCTCTTGATGTTACTAAGGTTTTTTTTTTTTTTTACGTTGGTTAAATTAGTTTTTCATGAAATCCCAAGAGTAGTAATAGAGCTATTCGTACTATTTTCCAAAGAGAAATTGTTACTGTACCTTATGTTTTGTCTCATTGGAACTCTTTATTAAATGGAAAATTTATTTGCTGGAGAAAAGTGTGATTGTTGCCGCAGAAATATCATCTTAGAAATAAGATTAAAGAAGTTTCTTATAAGCTCATTCACAGATTTTAGCAAAACATTATTTACAATAATTTAAATGTAAATTGTATTTTCTGCACTGAATATGAGGGAACTGGAAATACTTTGGCACTGCACATATTCAGTTACACTATGGTGTAAAGTTCAAAATTTTATCAATGAAAATATTCAGTGTTTAAGACCTTTTTCACTCCTATGGGAAAATGTACTCTTTTACTCCTTTCCAAGAGGAGCAGTATTTTTACTTAATTTATTTACTTATACTGTGAACCAAATTTAATCTAATAAGAATCTAATCTAAATCTAATAAGAAATTCAATTAATGCTTTTGTTGGCAGAACTAATATATATATATTATATAGTCACGTTTAGGGGGTAGTCACATTTTTTTGCCAAGGTTTCCCTTTGCAGGGGCTAAATATCACGTTACTGGGTTCGCTTCAACCCGTGGACATGAAAAACAACCTGCGGCAACTGATTTTAAAGTAGCCCAATTCCGAGGGAAAACCACGGACTTGGCAACACTGAGTGGAGGTGACGCACTTCCTGTTCGAGAGTGGAGCTCCACTCGCCCATGGTCGGGGTCGGGGTCGGGGTCGGGGTCGGGGTCGGGGATGCCAAGATGGCGTCGTGGAGGATTACCGTGTGATTTTTAGTTCTGGCGGTGCTGGTAGTAATGTGATTAATCAGTTAACTTTAAGTCTTTATACTTTTTTTTAAAAGTCTTCTCTGAAAAGTTTCTGCATTGTTTTGCTTTGATTTTTCTTAAATGGGTTTGTCTAAAGTTATGGATGTGGAAGTCAGCGCAGAAGTTGAGCTAGTCTCTGAAGTTGGCCTGAGCAATAGGTTTGATGTGCTAGCTGACCCTCCTGCATCGGCTGATGCGAATCGTGATATGAAACTTTGTTTGGTGACACCCTTTCCAGCATCTCCTGCAAAGAGTCCTCCTTCTAAAATAACTAAAAAGAAGACTGAAAGCGAGGATTTTGCTGACATTTTGAACGCCATTCAAGAATTGTCCTCTAAACAAGATGCTACTTTCCAAAAACTCATCTCCATCGACCTCAACCGAACTCAACCGATGAACTCAAGAGCACTCTGAAAAGATGTGCAGAATCACAACAGATATCACAGAGCTCCAATCTTCAGACAAGGATGTGTGATCATTGATTATTCAGAGAATATTGATTCAGATTCTATTATAATGTTCTTGGATTTTTATAAAGCATTTGATTCATTAGAGCACCAATTTTTGTTTAAATCTCTTAGTGTTTTTGGTTTTGGAAATAAATTTATTAAAATGGTGAGAATGCTTTATAATGATATTAACTCTTCAGTTTTGGTTAGCTTGCAAACTACTAAATGTTTTAATTGTGATAGAGGAGTGCGTCAAGGTTGCCCCATTTCCCCGTTTCTTTTTCTTTTGGCTGTTGAATTGTTATCACTTAATATTTTACAAAATCCCACTTTGAAAGGTATTTCTGTATTTGGTAAAGAATTTAAAATATCTCAACTTGCTTGACGATACTACCTTATTTCTTAAAGATCAAGAAAGATCTTAAAGTTCATTTAGAATTAGCTGGTTAAAAAAATGTCTCTGTAGTGATGATTCAGTTTGGTACTATATCCAATACTATATTTCGTAGATTAGGTGGTCTAGATTTTCTTTTAAAATGCAATTTCACCCCTTCTAAATTGCAGATTTCTCTCTCTAATTTTTACCAACAAGCTTTACTTGCTTGAAAATTGTGTTATGTGCACAACTTTTCTCCCCACAAAGAAATTCTTTGGAATAATTCAAGTATGTTAATTCGTGGAAAGTCTCTTTTTATTGACAAGTGGTATGACAGAGGTATTGTCTTTGTTTTGGATTTGTTTAAAGATGATGGTACTATACTGGTGTATGAAGAATTTATGACTTTGTATAGTTTCCTCTGCCAGCTAGATCTTTCAATTCTGTCATCAAAAGTTTGTCTCCAAGTTATGTAAAACACACCTATGCTATAATGAGAAGAAAACAATTATGCCCAAACTTTTACTGGATGGAGTTTGTTTTCTTGATAAGAAATGTAACAGTAGATATATAAAGCGAATGTTACATTATTCAGTATATACATCCCCTAGATGTAAATTTTTCTGGACCAATTTTTTTGACAATATTCATTGGAAGAGGGCATGGTTACTCCCTGAAAAATTCTGCATTTCTAATAAAATCAGAGAGGTACATTTTAAGATTTTGCATAATGTTTATCCAACGAACTCTCAAATTGCTTCTTTTTTGGATCTTTCTAACTTATGTGTATTCTGCAAAGTTGAGGAAGAAACTTTACTACATTTATTCTATTATTGCAATCAGGTTAAATCTTTTTGGGAGAACTTAAGTTGTTATTTATCATCTTTTATAAAATGTGATTTAAAATTCTCACTGAAAGATATATTTCTGTATTTTTCTGGCATTGACCATGCTATCTTCTTGTTAATTTTTTTTGTTTTGCATTGTAAATTTTTTATTCATAAAACCAAATTTCTCAATACGTTACTTAGATTTGATGTCTTTCTTGCAGAGATTTTGCTTGTTGTTAAATCTCTTAAACACATCGATAACAATAAGAATAACAAGTTTATTAAGGCTTATGACGATATTTTTCTTACTGATTGATTGTCGTTGGTTTGCTTTTGTTTTTGTTTTTTTTGGGTTTTTTTTTTTTTTTTTTTTTTCTCCTTTGTTATTGTATGTCAGTGCAGTGCTGTTTCATGTTTTCTTTTTGTCTTGCAATAAAAAAAAAAAATCACTATCACTATCTTCACTATCTTATTTTATGTAACATAAATGTGACAGTGATGGGATTGGCAAGAAAGCTGAGATTCAAAGCTTTTAAATGATACTGTGACCCTGGACCACAAAACCACTCATAAGGGTCAATTTTTCAAAACTGAGATTTATACATCATCTGAAAGCTGAATAAATAAGCTTTCCATTGATGTATGGTTTGTTAGGATTGGACAATATTTGGCCGAGATACAACTATTGAAAATCTGGAATTTGAGGGTGCAAAAAAATCTAAATACTGAGAAAATCACCTTTAACTTAATCGGTCCTTGGGGTCTATCTGACCCCAGTGGCATTTTCCTTTATTTTTTAAAAGTGTTCCCTTCATCTCAGGGGCATGAGACTCTGTGACATTTTCTAAGTAATCTGTCTAAACACACACAACAAATCTGGACTTGATTTGGTTGTTCTAAAGGTGTGTAAAAAAAAAAAAAATACCGTTTAAGGTCCTCGGGATCAGATTGACCCCACATTGAAAATGAATGGGAAAATTGAAAAAAATATATTTTTTGTTTTTTTTGTTTTTTTTCATTTGTCAAAAAAAGTAGTAAACCCAGTATAAATCTGAAACGTTTTAAATTTTTATAAAGGCCTGGATCTAGAGCACAAATGCAAATTGGAACGAACATTCTATCTCATGCGCACACACACACACACACGTGCGTGTGACTGCAATAGAGTGCATTTTTATAGAAATTGGCATATAAAATCAACAAATTCGGCATAAATCTGAAAATTTCCACTCATAAATGAAGGACTGATACTAGAGCAGAAATGCAATGTGGAACAAGCATGTTCACACACACACACACACAAAACGACTGCAACAGAGTGCATTTTTATAGAAATTGGCATATAAAATCAACAAATTCGGCATAAATCTGAAATTTTCCACTTATAAATGAAGGACTGATACTAGAGCAGAAATGCAATGTGGAACAAGCATGTTCACACACACACACACACACACACACACAAACGACTGCAATAGAGTGCATTTTTATAGAAATTGGCATATAAAATCAACAAATTCGGCATAAATCTGAAAATTTCCACTCATAAATGAAGGACTGGTACTAGAGCACAAATGCAACATGGAACAAGCATGTTCACACACACACACACACACACACACACACACACACAGACACAGACACAGACAGAGGTATGACATAGGTGTCCAGTGCATTTTTTAGATTTTGGCAAATAAAATGCACAGAACATAAATGCATAACAATGTGAAGAGGTAGATATAACACACACACACACACACACACACACAGAGAGAGAGAGAGAGACATTTGTGCAAATTTATGTAACATAATTTGCAAAAGCAGACAATTCAGAAGACAGACAACAACAAATTCTAACATTTGACAAAAATATAGATTTTTAATATATTTTAGAATTTTTAAATATATTTTCACAAAATATATATAAAAAAGTTGCAAGGAGAAGCTGAAACATGAAGAAAAAAATGACTTGAAACTGAACTGAAAATGAATGAGTGTCTATGGACCTCTGCTGGATATATGTGGTCATTGCACTTTCTTTCTTTAACTGTAATCCCTAAAGTTTTTATTCTAACCTGCAGATGGCAGTATTCTATCCCTAACACATGGGCCAATATCTAGAATCCATTTATTTTTAATTTAGGTCATAATTTAAGTGAATTTTTCATAAAAAAAATAAGTTTTCATAAGCCAATTTATGGCATAGTTGAGTAATTGTGCAGTAAATAGGTAAAAAAAAAACTATCAAATATCCACAAAATACACAGCATAAACATATAGTTGAGAAGTAAATAAAAAAAAAATTATATGTAGTTTGTCATATAAAAAATGTATATTTCCTTATGCAATCGCTCTGTAAAAGTTTGGGGTCTATCTGACCCCAAGGACCTTAAACGTAAACCCTACTCGAGGGACGCTCTAGGGTTAAAGTTGGCCAAATTAAGTTCTTAGCAATGCATATTACTAATCAAAAATTAAGTTTTGACATATTTACAGTAGGAAATTTACAAAATATCTTCATGGAACATGATCTTTACTTAATGTCCTAATGATTTTTGGCATAAAAGAAAAATCAATAATTTTGACCCATACAATGTATTTTTGGCTATTACTATAAATATACCCCAGCGACTTAAGACTGATTTTGTGGTCCAGGGTCATATATGTGTAGGTCACTGTTCCACAACTGATGATTTTAAAATAAATTTAAAACAGTTAAGAATAGAGAATGATTATACATTAAAAAAAAAAAAAAAAAAAAAGTGCAATCAGTTCGGACGCAGCACAGTGCTCATTCAACAAATGCACAGCTAAACAGATGAGTTTTGAGTCTGGATTTAAATGTGGCTAAAGTTTTAGCACATCTGATCTCTTCTGGAAGCTGGTTCCAACTGCGGGCGGCATAATAGCTAAAAGCGGACTCCCCTTGTTTTGTGTGAACCCTTGGTATTTGTAACTGACTCGATCCTAATGATCTGAGTAGTCTGTTAGGTTTATATTCAGTGACCATATCTGGAATGTATTTAGGTCCTAGGCCATTGAGTGATTTATAAACGAGTAAAAATACTTTAAAATCAATCCTAAATGTAACTGGAAGCCAGTGTAAGGACCTGAGGACTGGTGTAATATGCTCAGATTATCTGGTTCTAGTCAGAATCCTGGCAGCAGTGTTCTGGATGAGCTGCAGCTGTCTAATGGTCTTCTTGGGAAGGCCGGTGAGGAGACCATTACAATAATCCACCCTGCTGGTGATAAAGGCATGAACAAGTTTCTCCAAGTCTTGACTGGAAACAAAATATCTAATTCTTGCAATGTTTTTGAGATGATAGTATGCTGATTTAGTTACTGCTTTGACATGACTACTGAAACTAAGGTCCGTCTCCAGGTCAGATTTTTGACTTGATTTTTAGTTGTTTGACCCCTAGAGTCAAGGTATGCATTCACCTTGAGAACTTCATCTTTGTTTCCAAATGCAATGTCTTCAGTTTTCTCCTTGTTTAACTGAAGAACGTTCTGGCACATCCAACTGTTAATTTCATCAATGCATTGGCAGAGGGAGTCAATGGGGCTATAGTCATTTGGAGCTAAGGCTAGGTAAATCTGGGTATCATCAGCATAGCTGTGATAGGCAATTTGGTTCTTTCTCATTATTTGACTTAGTGGGAGCATATACAGGCTAAACAGGAGTGGTGCAAGAATTGAGCCTTGTGGGACTCCGCATGTCATGGACGTCCACTTAGACTTATGCTCTCCTATACTCACATAATAACCTCTCCGTTCTAAGTATGACCTGAACCATTTGTGTCCCATCCCAGAAAGCCCGACCCAGTTTTCCAGTCTCTCTAGAAGTATGTTATGATCAACAGTGTCAAACGCAGCACTAAGATCTAGTAGTACCAGCACTGATATTTTGCCAGAATCAGAATTGAAGCGAATATCATTTATCTTAATAAGCACTGTCTCTGTGCTCTGATGCGCTCGGAAACCAGATTGAAAATTGTCCAGGTATCCATTTGAGTTTAAGTAGTTGTTCAGCTGATTAAAAACTACCTTTTCAATAATCTTACCTATGAAAGGAAGATTTGATATTGGTCTATAGTTGCTCAATATGGTGTTATCAAGATTGCGCTTTTTCAGAAGGGGCTTAACAACTGCAGTTTTCAGGGAGTTTGGAAAAGTCTCTGAAAGAAGTGAGGCGTTCACCACTACTAAGAGATCTGCTTCTAAACAGTTAAGCACACTTTTGCAAAAAGATGTGGGAAGTGTGTCAAGATAGCAGGTTGACGATTTAAGGTGCTGTACTATTTCTTCCAAAATTTTGCTATCAATTGCTTCAAAAACAGACATAGTCACTTCTTTTTGAAATTGCGGTCGAATCTGTGTGACCTCTGCATAACTACAAGATGTGCCAGTCTCATTTCTGATATTACTGATCTTCTCAGAAAAGAAGGAAGCAAACTCATTGCATTTGCTGTCAGAGAGCATTTCATTGGGAATCTGACTTGTGGGGTTTATCCTACTTAAATGCGTAAAACAGACACCACAAATGAAGAGAAATCAATCAAAATAAACAGAATAAAGTAAAAGAGCAGAAGCAGAAATTTTGAAATAACTCCACTGATGGAGCAGCAGGTCTGAGTATGATGAGTTTTTGTACCTTCAACATTCACTTGAAGATCTCTAGATATTTCTGTCATATGAGTGCTTGAGTGTTAATCTGTAATTCCCTAAATTTGTTCTTACCACACAATTTATTATCAGAATCCCATTAATAACGGTAACTTCAGGTCTATTACTATAAAGATCACATTCCCTCATCCTGACATATTTTACTGTAGAAGCCGGATCATCTAATGTGTTGTCGTTTATTCTCTTTATTAGCCACGGGAAATATTTACTAGCATCCATACAATGAAGCTCAACTATATCAAACTGCTCCATATGTGACATGCAATTTTTACTTTTATTATTCTTCTTATTATTATTACATTTAGTAAAAGTAAATACATGGTTTCTCCAATGGGTCACCAAGGGGTTGTGTTTTTTGGAATGGATGTAGAAAGGAGTTGCTAAAAATAAAAATAAATAAATAAAAAACTATGTTTTACATTTACATTTACATTTATGCATTTAGCAGACGCTTTTATCCAAAGCGACTTACATTGCATTCAAGTTACAGTTTTTTACATTTTATCAGCTCTTGCTTTCCCTGGGAAACGAACCCATGATCTTGGCGTTGCTAGCGCCATGCTCTACTATTTGAGCTACAGGAAAGCTACAGGAAACCTAATTAAATATGTTTTAACATATTTAATTAGGTTATTGCCATGACAATATTGTTTGACTTCCTCTCTTGCTATTAAAATAACATCTGGCCTGACTGAGACAGATTTTTGGGTGGGGAGGGTTGTTTGTGGTTCATGTACTCTCAGAAAAATGTACAAACCTGTAAGTAGAGCACAGGGATGGGCAGTATTTCAGAAACATGTATTTAAAATACATATTTGAAAATACTATTTTGTATTTTAATGCCTTTTGAAAAAAAAAAATCAAATGTAATTTGTATTTAAATAAATTTAAAATTAGTATTATTATATTTTCAAAATACATAAAATACTTTGTGCCAGTCAACCTCTGTAAGTTGCTTTAGATAAAAGCGTCTGCTAAATGATCAGCCTAAAAATAAAGGTAGTGCAATTATGTTTTAACTACAGATTGTGACAGAGAACAGATCTGCATATCTAACTGCAGATAAACTTCAAAACAGGAGAAATATATTCTGTAATTTAATGAATGACTTAGTATTTTAAGATTTTTTTCCTGCTATACTTGCAAATGGGAGAAAATAAGTAGTGCAATCATCTAGATAACAGAATGACAGCTCTTTATTTAGATAACACAGTAGGCTAAAGCATCAGGCTGCACATGCACTTATGAAAAAATTACACAGTCTCATAAAACACAAGTGAACTGTAATTCACTGATGAAAACATGAAAGTCACCTCATGTCTGTGTTGTCAGTGTCTAATGTTGGCGCAGGTTGAACAGTGAAATGAGTGGCAGTCTATCCGCACAAAAGTTACAGTAACACAATCTCAGGTATCTGGGATTGTGGTTGGTTAATGAGGTATCAAATACCTCAGCTACCTGTAGTTAGTCCGGATGGCCTATTGCCTCTGATAGCTCAATAGCTAAATATCATTAATTCAGGATCTACATCTGTCAGGATCTGTCTGTTATTTTTCACTTCCAAAACTGTATCAGAGAGATACTTCTGTGACCTTTCTTTTCTAGTGGAGCTTCTGAGATTAAATTAAAATTCTATACATATATATATATATATATATATATATATATATATATACACACACACACACAGTTGGGTAGTAACTGATTACATGTAATATGGATTACGTAATCAGATTCCAAAAGTCCTTGTAATTAGAGTATATTACATTTTATAATTTTCATAATTAGATAACAGTTAGTTTTTTATGGATTACATGATTACATATTCACACTGTGACAGTCAATCATTCAGAATTTATTGATTCTCCCTAATTCTTCTTTTTCTCATTCTCATACAGTTCACAATGTTTACAGTTGTCACTTAATTTGCTATTAATATTATGGATCCTTTCAGAAACACTAAACCAAGACCAGTAGTGTAACTTAGTAATGATGGGCCCCAGTGCAGGCTTTTAATACGGGTCCCCTAGACTGCACAGTTATGATAGAAAAAAAACCCTCCCTTTTACACGTTGGTGGTGCGTCCGTCGTCCTATCACCCTAATGAAGAACCTGCCCCTGATAGATGGCAGATCATGGAAGCAGAAAAACAAAGCTCTTTATGAACCGCATACTAGCAAGCTCAGATTTTCTGTGACTCCTGAATTTAAGTTGCTTTGAAATATTTTATTTATTCAAAATCACCAACTGCTGTGTTTTCGTGCTTTTTGAGCACTTGTGCACATCAATCAGCTCCTCGAGATTCATGATTAAAAGTTGACTTTCATTTAAGCTTTTTCTTGCCGTCATATTGTCACAGCTGCAAATCGAGAAGTGCTAAAAACAGAAGTGCTCAGTGGATTGAGGAAAAATAACATGCAATTGGATTCCTCTTATGTTCATTGTCTTGCTTGCTCTACATCTCACTCTCTGGAGCAACTGAGCGGTTCAGAGTGAACGTCACCTCGCCGTACTGAACCTTGTCCTCCTCTTCCTCCTCCCTCTTCTTCCTCTTTGTCTGCGGTCGGACCGCGGCGTATTCCACATCAGCAGTGGGGAGCGATTCTGTGGAGAAGCCATGAAAGACAAGACATTACTGGACGTCTCTACACTGAGGAGCTGTTACTGTTAGTCTACTGCAGAAATAGCAGCTTTACCATGAAGTGGTGACTGACAAATGAAGCTTTTCTGGAGTGACTATTTTACTGAGAAAGTAGCAAACAATAATGATGAAAAGATCAAAACCAGTGCAAGATAAGAGACTCTCAGAGCAGCTGGAGATGAATTTCATGTGTTCATGTCCTACTCATATATTGAGGTGGCAGGGAAAACACTGACATCAGCAACAAATCAACTACAAGCTCGTATTCAATCATTAAAGTATTGACTTCGAAACTAGCTTTATAACGGATCACGCCAGTTAACCGTTTTTCACATATCAGACTGTTTGCATGTAACACATTGAGAAAAAGGAAAGGAAAGAATACAGAAAGTGAGGTCATATATTTACAAATCTTTGATTTATTGGATCTCATTCATGAATTTTTTGTAAATATATGAGTAAATTCTGATTAATTTGCATATAGAAAGTAAGTAGCCTCCAAAAATTAACAAACTTTTATTAAACCTCAGACTAGTTAAACATATGTATGTTAATGAATTCCAGTCATTCGTAAACAAGGTGTGCATGTGTGCATATTTACAATTGGCAATAGGTTGTTTGCACATGACGTCATTGCTGTGGCGTGAAATGCAGCTGGAGGGCAGGAAGAGATTTTTCTCCATAGGAATCAGTAGCAGAAACTCAAGATGCCTATGTTTTGCGTTGTTTATGAATGCTCAAATCGGTCAAACCGAGAAAACACAAGGAGTTTTTATCATGTACGAAAATGTGTTGTTCATAAGGGAAGAAAAGTCAAGAAATTGACTGAAAAACGTAGGAAAAAGTGGCTTGTAAACCTGCGTCTGCGGTCGGGAGGAGCCGAGTCAGATAATACTCGTGGGTGCAAATGGTTAAGATATAGGCTAATAATAATATATTAAGATATTAATACAGATATAAATAGATAATCCAGGTCTGCCACCTCTCAAGCATTCAGGGTGAGACAGTCAGAATTCACTCAATGCTAAACGCCACACGTAGACACGATGTAAATAAGATATTATTTGCAGTTCGGAGAGCTTCGTTGATTATAACGGAACATTGTGAGATTGCAATAAATTGAAGTGAGTGACATCTTTTTAGTGATTATGTAGAAGCGCTATTTGGTCGCTTTCTAGGCTGAATAAAAGTTTTGCTTTACGTGCTGCTAACAGAACCCACGTACACAAACCCTGTATGCAGCAAAGTGTCAGGAGTCACAGAAAAAAGAGAACGGATGAGATAGAGGAATGTCCGTACTGTACTGGTTTAGGCGCTATAATGAGAGAAAGTAAACAGAAAAACACAATATATGTTACGTGATCCTTATGTTATAAAGAGGAGCAATTTTTAAACTAAATTGAAATACTTGCATGCCATTGAGGCAGTGGATATAGGCTAAGCAACTTATCCTGATTGCAAACAAGCTATTTCGAAAGTGAATCCCGTGAATCCTGCCTAGAAAATGAGCAAATAGCTCGTCCATGTAATCACTAAAAAGCTGTCACTCACTTCAGTTTATCGCAATCTCACGGTTCCTTTATAATCAGTGAAGCTCTCTGAACTGCAAATAATATCTTATTTACATCGTGTCTACGTGTGGCGTTTAGCATTGAGTGAATTCGGTCTGTGTCACCTTGTATCTATTTATATATGTCTTTATTAATATCACAATATATTATTATATCTTATATTAACCATTTGCACACACGAGCATTATCCGACTCAGCTCCTCCCGACCGCAGACGCAGGTTTACAAGCCACTTTTTCCTGTGTTTTTCAGTCAATTTCTTGACTTTTCCTTTCTTATGAACAACACATTTTCGTACACGATAAAAACTCCTTGTGTTTTCTCGGTTTGACCGATTTGAGCATTCATAAACAATGCAAAACATAGGCATCTTGAGTTTCTGCTACTGATTCCTATGGGGAAAAATCTCTTCCTGCCCTCCAGCTGCATTTCGCGCGTCATCAGAATCATGTGATTGCAAACAACCTATTGAACCTGTGTTTTAGTGCCACTCACTGGACGTTTCACTTTGCAGCGAAATGTGCAGTAAGGTACGTAATAACGTTGCTGCATAAATGTATTTAGAGGCACGTAGCCTATTTCGAATGAGCCTGGGTTGGTTATTGAAATGCAGTGTCAAAAGAACACTAAACATTTAAATGTTTTATATGTATTTCAGATGTTGGAAGCTGGTGTAAATTTTTTCAAACCAACTAAAAATGTGAAAATATGAACACTTTCTTGAATCAGAACAACTTTATTAATCGTTTACAGAAAAAAAAGAAAAGAAAAAAAAACTCATGTTTCATGAATAAGGCCAAATGACTTTAACCTTCCTATTCATTCCGTGATCACACGTGATACTACTAGCCAAAAATAAATGCTCAAAATCATTATCAAATCAAATAATCTGGTTAAAACTAAAGATTTTTTTTTATATATATTCAAGACGCTTGAGGAATAATATTGTTTCAAAGCCCTTCTGCCATTTTATACTAAATTAACTCCAAAAAGTTTGTCAAATCTCCACCAAAACTGGCTCAGATCGTCTTCACCACATCTATAATGTTTCTACTTTTAGTGTAATTGTCTTTGAAACTGAAAGAGAGTGCAAAGACCAAACAAACATATGCAGCACATATAACATATAAGCTACAAATCTTCTCATTTTAAGGCATAATAACCCAGGTGTTTGGCTCTATAATTGACAATTCCATAATTACAACATTTTAACCTTCATCATTTATGAACTACAGATTTAAAACGAACTGACCTGGTGTCGACTTGAGCTGTTTCTTCTTGTAAACGTAACATACAGTGATGAACAGCAGAATCAGGATCAGAGCAGCACAGCCCAAAGCAATCAGAGAGACATCTAAAACTATGGAAGAAAAAACCCAAGGTCATTCAAATCAAACTCCAAAAACTGCTTCGAGAAGTTCATTCATACCAACTGCAACAATAACAGGAATAGAATAACTACATGAAATTAATAGTATAGTAAATCAGTTTAAAATCATAATAGATCACTTACTGCCATCATTATTAGGTTTAATTGTAATTGTTATTGTAATTACATTATTTGTTGTAGCTCAGCACTCACACATCCTTAAAGAAAATGCTGTAGTGTAGGTGACATTCATACCAGCTGATGAGAAACTCATACCATACCATACCATATTCTGAGAAGTTAGGGTTGCCAACTGTCCTGTATTAGCTGGGATGTCCCGTATATTGGGTCTAACTGATTTGTCCCATACGTGACTTCTCTTGTCCCGTTTATTGACTGCTGTGCTGATCTAACCACTGACTGATACAACAGCAACAGCAGCAGTGCTGATCATGACACTTGAGAATGATCACCCACCTGTCATCATCCAATCATCCTCTCCCTTAATATTAATTACTGCACAGATAATTAATCATTTTGAAGAATTAAGTGGCCAACTGAGAGAATCAATTTGTCTGAATCCCATGAAACCTGTCAAGGACACTGTCTAGTACTGTAGTATTCTGCATGTTACATTTTACACTGCACTTTTTCAGCTTCTTCTTAGAGAAAACTGAGCACCACCTCAACACTTAAACAATATGCTGCCACCTTAAAGTTAAACTACAAAACACCACAGACACGTCCAAGTCACATTTCAGTTCAAAACTGTAATTAGTAAGTGATGTTTAGCATGTATCATTGAATGTTTTGGGGGCATTATACCCTTTTGCCTTGTGACATTTACACCTCACATTCTGACATATGAGGAAAATGCAAAAATGAAAATAAATATAATAAAATAAGTTCTCAATACATTAAAGCAAAAATCTATCTTAATTACAATATGTATAAAATAACTAAAATCACCATATCATCATAAAATGCACCTCAGAGAAATACAGTTGCATCAAATAAAAAATGCATTGTATGTAATTGCAGTAATAAGAACCAAGTAACAAAATATCAGTGTAAATAATTGCAATTAACAAAAGAAAAAACAAATAAATAAATACAAATTTAATTCTAAAACATTAAGAAAGTTTAGGGAGTAGGAGTGTATTTAATTGTCATGAAAATATCGTTGCAATGCAAAAAAAAAAAAAAAAATTAATGGTCCTTATTTTCTTTATGCAAAATATAACTTCTTTTGATTTTGGGATGAAATGTTTATTTATAATTTAGTGCCATGTTAGTGACTGCAGAGAAACAAGTGAAAAATAGTAAAAGTAAATAAATAAACTATATAAACAACAACAAAAGACAAAAAAGACAAAAATATTTATTTTATTTTTTTTTTTTCATTAAAAAAAACTGAGACCATTAACCTAGGCTCACTTTATTAAAAATATTTCCTTAACAATCAACCAAAAAGAGTCCAGGAGCAGTTAAAACCACCACAATCCATCAAAATACTCTTCAGAGATACTGCACTCTGGCACAAGGGGATTCTGTGGTCAAATGTGAGTTTCACAGGTTCTTGACAGGTTTTCTGAGATTCTGCATCACTCTTTTTGCTGTTGCTGTTGTCTAGCAAATACTTCAATCATGTATTAAAATCTCACCAGCAGGACAGGGTTTGAGTCTAATGATCTTCTGTTCGTGACTGACGTGGTTCTTCACGCTGCAGCTGATGTTTCCATCAGTTCCCTCATCCAGATCAATGCTGCTGTTTCCATCCATCAGTGGATCTCCATTCAGAGTCCAGCTGTAGAGGAGCTGATCCCCCTCAGAGGAGCAGAACACCCTCATCACCCCACTGGAGGAGCAGATGATTGACACTTCCACTGAGCCAATAGGAGCTGGAGGGAGGGACACATCACAGGCACATGACAAACACAGGAGAATCTTGTTACTATTACTGGAGTATGTAGTGTGTTTACTGTGTGCTACAGGAATAAAAACCTTCACAGAGATTCAACTGATTCATTTTCATGAGAGTGAGATCTTTGGAGAACATGAGATTGTAATGAGTCTAATGAGAGAGTTTCTGTACCTTCAACAATCACTTGAAGATCTCTAGATGTTTCTGAGCCGTCTGAATGAGCAGTGAGTATTAATGTGTAATTCCCTGAATCTGCTCTGATCACACGGTTTATTATCAGATTCCCATTAATGACTGTCACTTCAGTTCTGTTATTATAAAGATCACATTCACTCATCCTCATCCTGCCATTCTTTACTCTACAAACTGGATCATGTTGTGTGCTGTTTATTCTCTTTTGTATCTTCAGGTCATATTTACTAGCGTCCAGCACCATCAGCAGATTGAGTTTGTGTCCCAGAGCTGCGTAACAGCGATCAGACTGATCAAACCTGCAGTTTAACTCCAGACCTGAAGAACAAAACAGACACACAATGAAATGTACCAAAATCTACAGACATCATGAACTAAAACCAGACACAAATAGGGTTACCACCTGGTAGTTGCTCCGTTGCAGGAAATATAAGTGATTTTGTGGGACACATGTGTAAGAGATAAATTTACTATTATTATACTCTGTAAATACTAATTTTCATTAGTTGGAAGGCGGAGGGTGAACGAACTGCAGGGCAAAAATAAATGACTGAATTTGTATGTAACATGATCACAATTTAATAAAAACATTGTAAATTCCAAAATTACTAATGTTTTCTGAAGTTTTACTAAATTTACGAAAGTTACTAAATACACAGTTCTTCAAACAGCGAATAATACAGAAAGCGAGCACTCTCTCTTTCATTCAGGTTCCTGGGCACCACCATCTCTCAGGACCTGAAGTGGGACAATCACATTGACTCTTTCGTGAAAAAGGCCCAGAGGCTGTATTTCCTTCACCAGCTGAGGAAGATCAACCTGCCACAGTTCTACTCTGCCATCGAGTCTGTCCTGTGTTCATCTATAACTGTCAGGTTCATATCCCATAGGTGGGCCATATCCCACTTGAACAACCCATAACACAGGACTTCTGTAAATAACTGTAATGATCTGCACATCTGTAAATAACTTATCAAAACTTTCATCTTATTATTAGTGTTTTTATTACCTTAAATTATATGTATGCCTGCCCTGCACTATGTTTGTATTTTCTGTACTGGAAGCTCCTGACACCAAGCTGTAAACACACTTGGCAATAAAGCTCTTTCTGATTCTGAATGCACGTACGACAGTTAGCAGCAGCTAGAGATTGCGGTTTATAGTTTTAAATATGGATATTTTTCTTACACAAAAGCATCGATTCGCCTCGGAAGGCCTTTATTAACCCAGCAGAGTCGTGTGGAGTATTTTATGATGGATTGGACTTCTATTGGACTATTGAATCTCAACAGCCATTCACTGCCATTATTAAGCTTGGCAGAGCAAGGACATTTTTTAAATATAACTCCGATTGTATTCGTCTGAAAGAAGAAAGTCATATACACCTAGGATGGCTTGAGGTTGAGGTAAATTTCATTTTTGGGTGAACTATCTCTTTAAATGCGTTTTACTGGATTCAGTGTATCTTGAACTTGTAAGATCTGTCAGGTTTGATCAGAATGTTCTTATCCTGGATGTGTCTAGAAATAGTTCTGGTTGGAGTAGCTGTATTTAATGACTATTGATGAGTTCCACACTGATTCCTCTGCTTCACTTACACAGTCGTCATCAGTGGAAAAATCCCTCTCTGTGAATGCATTGGCTGGTTGTTTCTCCACACTATAGAAGATGACAACTGCACAAATGGATTTTTAATAGCCAATCACATCTTTTTTTATATTGTGGTATTTTAATTTCAGGAAGAAAAAATAATAAAGCTTATAGATCCCTCATTGCCATCATTATGAGGTTTAATTCTAATTTACATTATTTCTTGTAGCTCAATATGCTGTAGTGTAGGTGACATTCATACCAGCTGATGAGAAACTCATACCGTAATCTGATGTCTGTGTCGATGTAGAGGTCAAACTAGAGGTCACAGCTGCAGTAGTTGATCCTGTAATAAAACATCAGCACAGAATCACCTGCTTTCTCTCTCAATATTATTTACTGCAGAGATCATTTTGAAGAGTTAAGTAGCTGATTGAGACAATTGATTTGTCTGAATCTCATGAAACCTGTCAAGGACACGTCCAGGTCACATTTCATTTCAAAACTGTAATTAATATTTAGCATGTTTCATTGAATGTTTTTAGGGGCATTAAACCCTTTTGCATTGTGACATTTACCCCTCAGATCTAATTTCTGACATTACAGTAAACAAACTTTAGGGAGTTGGAGTACTTTTAATTTTCATGAAAATACCAGTGCGAATAAAATGAATGGTTGCAAAATAGACTGTGACACCCTTGGACTGTTTTGTTATGTTTTCATTCTCCATGTGCTCAGTGTGACCCAGTTTTTCCCGTGTTTGATTATGTTAGTCAGTTCACCTGTGTCCTCATTAGTTGATCCTCCTCACCTGTCTGTCCCTCATTAGCACCCCTATTTAAGTTGTAGTCTGTCCTGTGATTCCTGGTCCGGTCTACTAAGTTCCTACATGTGTATCCTGTATTTACCCTCTTGTGGATTTATTTAAAAAGACTATTTGCATTGACCTTCATCTTCTTTGTGTGTTCATTCCAATGTAGCGTGACAGCGTCAGTGTTGCCAATTTAACAATTTTGTAGCTAGATTGAGCAACTTCCCCACCCCTTTTGAGATTTTTTTTTTTTTTTTTTTTTTTTTTTTTCAAAATTTTAGGGACAAATATAGCAACTTCTTGGACAAACCTTATCTAAGTTCTCATCTTGCCCACTGATCTTAATTCATCTTTATATAGATCAGTGAATTTGCCATTATGATGTAATCTAGTGACATTTAGCTACCAGTTTTAGCTACTTTCAATTGAAAGCAGTTGGCAACACTGGACAGATCCTTATTTTATTTGCACAATATAATTTATTTTGATTTTGGGATGAAATATTTGTTTAATGTTTATAATTTAATGCCATGCCAGCGACTGCCAAGAAACAAGTGAAAAATTGTAAAAATAAACTATATATTAACAACAAATAAAAACAAAAATGTTTTAAAGTTTATTTTTTATTAAAAAAAGTGAGACCATGAACATAGCCTCACTTTATTAATAATCTTTTCTTAAGAATCAACCAAAAAGCAGAGTCCTGGAGCAGTTAAACCATCACAATCTATCAAAATACTCTTCAGAGATACTGCACTCTGGCACAAGGGGATTCTGTGGTCAGATGTGACTTTGACAGGTTTTGTGAGATTCTGCTGTTGCTGTTGCTATTGTCTAGCAAATACTTCATGTATTAAAATCTCACCAGCAGGACAGGGTTTGAGTCTAATGGTCTTCTGTGTGTGACTGACGTGGTTCTTCACGCTGCAGCTGATGTTTCCATCAGTTTCCTCATCCAGATCAATGCTGCTGTTTCTATCCATCAGTGGATCTCCATTCAGAGTCCAGCTGTAGAGGAGCTGATCCCCCTCAGAGGAGCAGAACACCCTCATCACCCCACTGGAGGAGCAGATGATTGACACTTCCACTGAGCCAATAGGAGCTGGAGGGAGGGACACATCACAGTCACAAGACTCATTATCGACTCATTCTGTAACCAGATTCAATATCAAGACATTTCTAAACAAAATGTACTGCTGAAAGGATGGCTGGACTGATTCAAACACACAGCATATATTATTCATGTGAAAACAATGTGGCAAATGACTGTTTGAAATGCTTTTACGTGTAATTTTTTAAAACCGTAGGCAATATACAGTGAGCAATATGCTAGTATTTCAATCTGAAAATAGACTAAGTACACAAAAGGTGCAGATGAATTCGACTAAATTATTCCAGACGTTCAGTGATGAACTGCAATAAAAACCTTCACAGAGTTTCAACTGATTCATTTTCATGAGAGTGAGATCTTTGGAGAACATGAGATTGTAATGAGTCTGATGAGAGAGTTTCTGTACCTTCAACAATCACTTGAAGATCTCTAGATGTTTCTGAGCCGTCTGAACGATCGAGTGATAATGTGTAATTCCCTGAATCTGCTCTGATCACACGGTTTATTATCAGAGTCCCATTAATGACTGTCACTTCAGTTCTGTTATTATAAAGATCACATTCACTCATCCTCATCCTGCCATTCTTTACTCTACAAACTGGATCATATTGTGTGTTGTTTATTCTCTTTATTATCTTCAGGTTATATTCACTAGCGTCCAGCACCATCGGCAGATTGAGTTTGTGTCCCAGAGCTGCGTAACAGGGATCAGACTGATCAAACCTGCAGTTTAACTCCAGACCTGAAAAACAAAACACACACATGTGCAATTTATTTAACTTTGTTATTGAGTGCTTCTCATGGATCTCCATTGTTTTTTAGATTAAGTTTATTATATTTTATGTCTCCTAACACATAAACACAAACCTCACAGAAAGCGATGCAAAACACTAGATTTTTATCAAAACACAATTTGACTTATTTATAAGCAATTTTAAGCATTTATAAGAATTTAGAGAGGTCCAGCTCAGTTTTTTATTTGAGAGATTGATCAGCATGATAAGATGAGTTTGATGTGAAAGTGACTCACATGCAGCAGTTTGCAGCAGCAGCATCAGTCCAAAGATGAGCATCATTTCTCTAAAGTCCAGCAGAAGAGAGTCAGATCGAGTCTCGCTGACAGACAGCAGCTCTACTGACACCTCAGGAAATTACATGACTTTAACAAAGAAAGAAGAAAGAGGAAGTTTTTCAGAGAGGGTCAATGTGGGTCAAAGGCTCCCACTTAAATGCCTAAGACAACATAAAGGAAGAGAAATCAATCAAAACCAACAACATAAAGTAAAAGAGCAGAAGCAGCAATCTGACAGACCTGATTCAGAGAAATAAAGGAGTTTGATCATGGATAAACAGAAGGGGTTTAATGTAATGATATAAAAATATTGCTAGTTCATTCAAAGCATAAGACAAATGAATAAAATAAGCAATAAAATGGATTCATAAAACATATCTGCTGAAGTCATTCTCATAGATGTGAAGATCTGCTGCTGCTCTCATGAATCTTCTGCTGTGTTTTCATGTCCTTCTCTAAATCTTCTCATCCTCACTTTCTGATCTTCCTGTTTCTTTCCTAAAAACATCACATCATCATCATCTTCTTCACACTCTTTAATATTTGCATGTCAAATTTGCATGCTTAAATCAGTTAATCTGTAATTCTCTGAATCTGCTCTGATCACACAGTTTATTATCAGAATCCCATTAATGACTGTCACTTCAGGTCTGTTATTATAAAGATCACATTCCTTTATCCTACCTTATTTTACTCTACAAGCTGGATCATCTTGTGTGTTGTTGTTTATTCTCTTAATTAACCACAGGAAATATTTACTAGCATCCATCTCCAGATTGAGTTTGTGTCCCAGAGCTGTGTAACAGGGATCTGACTGATCAAACCTGCAGAACTGAAGCAGATCTGAAGAACTAAATATTTGAGATGAAAATTCTTGATCCATTTCTCCCAAAGTTTTAAATGTGCATAAAGAATATAATATTAAAATTATAAGATAAAATATAATGAGATATATACAAATAATAATAATAATAATAATAATAATAATAATAATAATAATAAGGTAATCAGGAAACTATAGCACACAGATGAGTGCAAAGATACAGACATGAATTTAAAGCCACAAAACCATAATTTTGATTTAATTGGTCTTAAACACAGACATTCAGCTCTTTTACTCAAACACTTCCATCTCACATATTAATATTCTGACATTATTATTTGAAGGGGAGACATTTTAGTTGGACTGATGTAACTAAAACATTGAATAAGCTCAGTTAAATTGAATAGATTATAGTTTATTCAAGTCTGTTTTTAAAACGGAAAGACCCATTTGTGTTTTGCATTTAATCCTGTTGTTCATTTGAAGAGTTTTTGTAGTTAGCACAGCACATTTGCATGCAAATGCAATCAGCAAGAAGTTAAAATGTTTTTGTGTTTGCGTTATTGTAAATATTGTGTACTGAGTGAATCAACATGCACTATATATAACATCATGTAGCCATCCACAACCAGACCACAGTCTTTACCCTTGAGCACAATGCCAACCAAACTTCAGCACAATAGAAACTCTTTTAAACGTCAAATATAACTGAACATTCAACTGAACATTGAACTTTAAATTGATATTTCCCTTTACATAAAACTGCATAAAATAACCTTTAATTACAACATTTACTCTCCTGACCAGATTTAATGACAGAAATGATTGACGAACTAGGGAAACACGGATGTTTCAGAAGCTGTGACAAAGTGTTACATTTTGAGTGTGCTCCATTAATATACTCTGTTAAGAAGAAGAAATACACCTGTAGACCATTGCAAACTTTCCTTACTTTAATATTTTAATATTACAACATGTTTTCAGAAGAGCTCGTCTGACACTCATCTGTGTTCAGTGTATTTATGAGACCAGAGCACTGTTTCTGTGAGAAAAGGAAGCTCAGATCATTCACAGGTTGAGGTTGAAGGTCTTGTACAAGGACACAAAAATAACTAACACGTGATTTTCTATTGGTGGGGACTTTCCTGAATGTTTCTACAGTTTTACATTTTCATAAAGGTGCATTTTTTAGCGTGACACGAAATACGTACCAAGAAGTACATATCACTGCAGTTTCCAAAAGAAATGAACACTAGAGGCAGTAAAGCTCCTACACCTTTTATTCCTTTTCACACAAATTTACTGAGTTTCAATTAATAAAGCGTAATTTTCGCACAATTACTTGAAGAATATCATGATATGACTTCAAAACAATATTAATATGCTGGTAGATTTGAAAAGTGATGCTTTTGAACGTTAGCATCGCACACATCCAGCTTCATATCTATGGGTTTGCATCGATGGTAGGTGTGTTTGGTAGTTCACGGAGCACCTATCCCGTGTAACCACGGTTCGACAAAGCAGTTAAAAACTGTATATATGGAAGTTCAAATGGCTTGGTTGCATCAACAAACACGTTTTTATATCAGTTTTGCATTTGTTAACACTATTGGGTAGGTTTAGGGTTGGATTTGGTGTAGGGCATATTTCCAAAACAATAGAGCATAAATTTTTAGCGACAGTCCCCGGATTTTTGAATTCTGAACCGCCGAATACCTGAAGCAACGTAATAAAAAAACAGCAATACGTACCAATATCTGTGTAATAAAAACGTGCCAGGGTTCACGTATTGAACCTGTGTTTTAGCGCCACTCAGTGGACATTTCTCGTACACACTGCAAGTTTCAGGAGTGACAACCGCATTTAAATGCGGGAGTGATTCCCGTAAATTATTGTTCCATGTGTGCACGGAACAGCAGTCACTCCCGCATTTGTAACCATAGCAACATTTTGGCATCTTGCAGCAGTGAAGAAGAATTTAGCTGTTTGGTATCTGCCATTTTTTGGCTAAAGACTTTTTCTCGTCGATTTTAACTGAACTACCGCTGATAGACGTGCTGTGTTTTGTTTCTGCTCTGGAGGCTGCTATAAAGAGCGCTGTCTTGCAGTGTTGCCATGTCCTCATAATTACAAGCGCTTTCAGGCATGTAGTTTGGTCTTAGCTCATAAAGCTAGGCACTTTATGGAGTTAGTAAAGCGGTCTGTTGCAGATATGAGATATAAGATTTTTTTTTTTTTTTTTTGGTGTTATAAAACATAAAACATTTGGGCGATTTAGTGCTTGTCTTTGTTTGTTGTTTTTCTTTCTGTGAAGATCTGGCAACACTGACACTTTACCGCAGGGCTCGTGAGCGCAGCTAGCCCCGGTCGTGTCAAAATGTGCTAAGCTGTTATTTTCTTGCATCTCACATACAGACGAAGACACATTTCTGGTGCAAGTTTAAATACGTCATTAACAACTAGTTCCCACATAGCAAACGGACTTGGCCCAAATGTGGGCTCAAGCTGGCACTGCTGGCCTCCTGTCGGCGCTGGCATGTATTCAGCCAGAGCTGGGCCATGTGTGGCAAAGATGGCACGGTGTGGATCACAGCAAACAATATGATCAGATCAGTCCAGTGATCATGTGGCCCAGATCAGGCAGTGAGCTGACAGCGTATTATTAGACCCATGAAAAACAAGATAAATAAAATATCATAAAATGATCACAGAAATTTTAATTAAGTGTAGTATTGTTTAAATTTAATCTTTGAAATAGCAAGTCAAAACTGCAACACAGTGTTGGCCCAGATCAGGCCCACGTGAAATTCATGCGGCCCAGATGTGGGCTGGATCTGGACCAACACTGCTTTCTGTCAACATAATCATTACAAAATAAAGCAAATCAGTAAATCAGTCAACTGCATTAAACGGCACTTAATTATAATTTGATTACATATTATTATTCTCAGTACAAATAATCTTAGAATCTTTACATAAAGAGAGAGAGAGAGAGAGAGAGAGAGAGAGAGAGAGAGAGAGAGATCATTTAATCATTATCATGTTATATTTATTTGGTTTACCATGGGGCACATAATTTTATTAATATGCTGTCATGCACAAGCATTAAATAAAATGATCATAAAATTATTATTTTTTTTAATTAAAATCCTCGGTATCCATGTGATGATTTGTGTGAGGAAAAGATCCAAATTCAAACCATTCATCGGCAATATGTATCTTTTTTCTCTATAGCTATAGTAACAATTTAAAAAATTGCCGTTAAGCAGTTTTAAAACAAGTTTTACAGCAGCGATATCAAAGGCTCTCGTCGGTTTCGTCAGAGATTGCGACATGCCGTGTTTCTGGTGATGTGTGTTTTGAATAAGAAACACGCTCCCTCACAGAGTGGATCGGGAGTATTTTCAGCATTTAACAACTTAAATTATGCTCTGCTCCTCACACTAAACTATTATATTCCGCCAGAGAGGACCGCGACTGCAACGCATCGTCATTTGGACTACTGTGGTTCTGCTCTTTGACATTTCTGCAATAAAGTCTTGTGATCACGTGTCTAAGTGTCTGTCTGTTACGTTTTTCTAATAGACTGTAAACTTTATACACTCACTCTATTTTGGTTGATTTGTTCTTCATAAAATAATAATAATAATAATAAAAAAAAAAAACACATTTTCAATGCAATACGTTTTTTATTGCACAGTTACATGACCTGTGAATTTTAAGGCTGATTTTCTATTCAGTTTAATGTACTTTATTGACATAATTTGTGTGTACATTACCAAAACATTTCACAAAATGAATAATGGCGATTATAGTAAATGCAATAATATCAAGTATAAGATTGTGTATTGGGTCTGGGCTATATAAGGATCAGGTGTGGCTCAGATTTGGGGATTCTGGTTTATTTAAGGCTGAGAACTGGTACCAATAATAAAACCTGTTTTGGCCCAGTTCAGGGCCAGTTAAGGGTGAATACTGGCTGAGATTCGGGTCGGTTATGGCCCACGTGTGGCCCTTGTCTTTAATCCGGTTCTGGGCCACTTCAGGGCCGTCATTCTTTGCGGTACTTGGGCCGAGGGAAAAGTGATTGTCTGGCCCGGAGCTGGGCCAGAACACATTTGCTATGTGGGTTGTTCAGTTCAGTTCAGTTCCGTACACACTGCGTAGAATTTCTGTAAATGCGGTTGTCACTCCCGTATTTTAGTGAATTATGTGTGTACAGAATGCGATTAAGGAGTAAAAGGTGAATTGAAAACCGAATTTAGCTGCAGTGTGTACGTGGCCAAACTGCGGCGAAACGTGCAGTAAATTCGTCAAAACGGTGTCGCACAAGTGCACAGAGGTACGTATTTTTTAAGAGACCAGGTAGCAAAATAATAATGAGGATGTTCCCTGTTAACAACACTGGAAAACTGACCATCAGAAGTTTATCTAGGATATCTGAAGTGTTTTTGAATATTCCTCACATTAAACCATTCAAAAATAACTGCGGTCAAGCCAGCCGCTACTCCGAAATGCATGGTCAATCTATCCGCCGCGCTGTTTTGTTGTGCGCGCATATACTGTGCATTACGGCGATCTTCCGCCGATCTCTCGCCTGCATTCACTCAGCTAATTTTTTAAATTTATTTATTTATTTTTTTACTGCTTAATTTATACATACAAACAAGAACAGGGAAATAAGAGTAAGGGTAATGCATATTAAGAAAATTAATTATACTAATTAATAAAGTAATATCAGATTAACTGTCTATAATATTATTATAATAATCTCTAAAAAAAGGTATTTAAAATAGGCCTTAAAAAATGAAATTGTCTAAAAGTGTTAAGTAACAGCCTAATAATTAAGGTTCAGACACAATGATATCAAAATAACTGATGTTGAATTACAAAATAAAAGCCCCCCAAAATCTCATATCCAACCTGTTTTGCTTGGCATTTCAGATAGCTCTAAAAAGGAAAGTCCCTGTTACCACAGACTAGTTTTACTTCAGATTGATAGTAGATCTTCTCAGGTTGTCACTCACCCAAAATCAGGCAAGTCTGATGTTGCATTACAAAATAAAAGCCCTCCAAAATCTCATATAAAGGGTGTTTTACTTGGCATTTCAGATAGCATAATTTCAGGAATGTCTGATATGGATGAACAAAAAACCATAAACAATTGTTTTTTATTACCTATCTTCATATTCATCTTTGAATGTGTTGTGACACTTTAATCCATTTGTTAAAGTGGATTTGAATATCTATCTTATATCTCTTTTCATTTAAACTATATTTATTTTTTCCCTTTAAATTAGTCTTGATAATTCTGGTCTGTGTCCCTGTTCAAAAACTTTAAGTGGGGCTAGATAGGAAAAGAGTTTGCAAATGAAAACGTCATGAAATATTTTTACTTGTGAATATGTGAGATGAAATTGCTCTGTGTAAACTGAGAATTTACTCTGAATTTCATATCATGGGTTTATTAACGTAAACACAGGGCTTTTATTTTGTAATGCAACATCAGACTTACCTGATTTTGGGTGAGTGACAACCTGAGAAGGTCTACTATCAATCTGAAGTGAAACTAGTCTGTGGTAACAGGGACTTTCCTTTTTAAAGCTATCTGAAATGCTGAGTAAAACAGGTTGAATATGAGATTTTGTAATTCAACATCAGTTATTTTTATATAATTTTGTTTGAACCTTAATTATTAGGCTGTTACTTAACACTTTTAGACAATTTCATTTTATAAGGCCTATTTTAAATACATTTTTTTTTAGAGATTATTATAATAATATTACAGACAGATAACCTGATATTACTTTATTAATTAGTCTAATTAATTTTCTTAATATATATATATTACCCTTACTCTTATTTCCCTGTTCTTGTTTGTATGTATAAGTTAAGCAGTAAAAAAAAAAAAAAAAAAAAAAAAAAAAAAAAAAAAAAAAGAAATTGGCTGAGTGAATGCAGGCGGAAGACCGGCGGAAGATCGCCGTGATGCATTGTATATGCGCGCACAACAAAAAAAAAAAAAAAAAAAAAAAAAAAAAAAAACAGCGCGGCGGCTAGATTGATCATGCATTTCGGAGTGGCGGCTGGCTTGACCGCAGTCAAAAATATGAGGGACAATATTACTTGCGCCATGAGTCAAATATACAGGAAAAACAGCTAAATAAAGCAGTTGTCATGAGGATATTTATAATGTCAGTTTTAAAGCCTGCATGTGTGGTTTGAAAGTGTTTTAACAAACTCTCACTGATTACTGCAGTTTGTGAAATCATTTTGTCCTGATAAAGAAGCTCAGTTTGTGCTGAAATGATGAGACTGAGATCTCTGTCATTACTCGTTCATCACACGAGGTCTCCATCAGCTCAGATCTGTCAGTCTGTTGATTATTATAGTAACAGCGGTCTGTTTCAGCTTCTGCTTCATGTCTGACCTCAATCTCCAGCAGTTCAAGAGAAATTGTTTTCAGCAATCGGATTGGGTCAAATATTGAAAATGGTTTGTTCAGAAAAAAAAAAATGGATTTGATCATGTAATCCAGTTCTGATCAAACCTTCAGTGTTGTTCAAAACTTTTTAGCAGGATTAGGATACATTTGATACAAAAATATCAGGATTCATTGTGGATTTCATGTTTAAAAATGAAGCTTTTAAAAATTTTGAATCATTTGAACCAATTGCTTTGGAATAGGCCTACTACATGCTGGTGACGCCTGCTGGTCAGATGTAAATGAAACAAAAACGCAAACCAGACATGCATAAAACACCATTAACAAAGCAATTGCAAATGATTTATTGAAAGTGTAATATACTCAAATTCAATTAACAAATCATCTAATACCTTTAAATATGAAGTGTCTGTGTTCTTTTAATCACTTGTCTTTTATTAACTTGATTTGTTTGTTTCATGGAGAGCTTGATGAATCAGACTAATAAGAGACTTAAGAGTTAATTAGCCTGCTACTCTTGCGTTTATATAACTGTGTCTTTACAAATGTCTACAAATTTTTAAAACTGATCTGAGATCAGGTAAAAGACATATAGATGCTGGTTGGGACCACTAGCGGTTAATCAATGAAATCTTGAAACAGTTATGATGTAACAAAGCCTCATTGACTGAAATCACATGACTTCGGCAGTTTGATACG
The DNA here is from genome assembly GCA_039654775.1 of Spinibarbus caldwelli. Taxonomy (NCBI): domain Eukaryota; kingdom Metazoa; phylum Chordata; class Actinopteri; order Cypriniformes; family Cyprinidae; genus Spinibarbus; species Spinibarbus caldwelli. The sequence continues at coordinate 2,127,236 of CM077246.1, read as the reverse complement.
CAGCTAAATTTGGTTCTTAATTCATCTTTTAGTGCTCAATCCTGTTCAGTATCCACACAGAAATTCATGTGAGTTACAACTGCATTCTGCAACCAAATTAACTCCTGAAAATTCAGGAATTTGACACTTAAACCTAATTGACACCTTGACCCCCTAACCTAACTCTTATGAAATTAAATGAGCTTGTGACTTTTGACTGGAAATACAGTTTCATTTCAAAGCATTTTATTTTCATTTAACTTACCATATGCCAAAGATACCAAACTTCATTTTTATTTCAAAACTGACTCCACTTACAAATGAATTAAAAATAGACATCAATGTCTAAACATGTTAAAAATCATATAAAATACAGAAGATCAGCTGCTGCTCTCATGAATCTTCTGCTGTGTGTTCATGTCCTTCTCTAAATCTTCTCATCCTCACTTTCTGATCTTCCTGTTTCTTTCCTAAAAACATCACATCATCATCATCTTCACACTCCTAATATTTGCATGCCAAATCCATAATGATGATGATAAATGTCTCTCACCTGACGTGTGTCTCATGTAGATGTGAAAAGCTCCTAACAGACCCAACAGAACCATCAGCTGAAGACACCAGACCAGCACAAACACCACAGACACTGAACAACACAAACACATCAATCAATCAATCAGTCTATGTGTAGTTGATAGATGAACAGAACTGATCTCACCAGCAGGACAGGGTTTGAGTCTAATGGTCTTCTGTGCGTGACTGACGTGGTTCTTCACGCTGCAGCTGATGTTTCCATCAGTTTCCTCATCCAGATCAATGCTGCTGTTTCCATCCATCAGTGGATCTCCATTCAGAGTCCAGCTGTAGAGGAGCTGATCCCCCTCAGAGGAGCAGAACACCCTCATCACCCCACTGGAGGAGCAGATGATTGACACTTCCACTGAGCCAATAGGAGCTGGAGGGAGGGACACATCACAGTCACATGACAAACACAGGAGAATCTTGTTACTATTACTGGAGTATGTAGTGTGTTTACTGTGTGCTACAGGAATAAAAACCTTCACAGAGATTCAACTGATTCATTTTCATGAGAGTGAGATCTTTGGAGAACATGAGATTGTAATGAGTCTGATGAGAGAGTTTCTGTACCTTCAACAATCACTTGAAGATCTCTAGATGTTGCTGAGCCGTCTGAATGATCGAGTGTTAATGTGTAATTCCCTGAATCTGCTCTGATCACACGGTTTATTATCACAGTCCCATTAATGACTGTCACTTCAGTTCTGTTATTATAAAGATCACATTCACTCATCCTCATCCTGCCATTCTTTACTTTACAAACTGGATCATGTTGTGCGTTGTTTATTCTCTTTTGTATCTTCAGGTCATATTCACCAGCATCCAGCACCATCAGCAGATTGAGTTTGTGTCCCAGAGCTGCGTAACAGGGATCAGACTGATCAAACCTGCAGTTTAACTCCAGACCTGAAGAACAAAACACATTAACACAAACACACACTGAAATTTACCAAAATCTACAGACATCATGAACTAAAATCAGGCACAAATAGGACGACCACCTGGTTATTGCTCCATTGAAGGACGTAGATGTAATTTTGTGGGAAACGTGTTAGAGATAAATTTACTACTATTATACTATGTAAATTCTGATTTACATTAGTTGGACGGCGGAGAGTGAACCAGAAGCTCCTGATAACAAGCTGTAAACACACTTGGCAATTACAGTTTTTTTACGATAACACATAATTAGTGAAACCTGACACCCAAGGAGTAAAACTTCAGCCCAAATCTGCACAACTATAAGCACATTCTCAGCCTCACACTTTTTGCAAAACACTACACACATTGTTTTGCAAGACACTAAACACACTTCTCAACATTAGACAGAAATCTAACATGTTGTCACTTCTTTGCCATTTTAAGGCACTGCTTTCCAAAATACTACACATATGAACCCGTTGATCAAACACGGCCATCAGGTGTGCAGACACTTAGGTGCTTAACTGAAAACTCAACAATCAAGGTGTAAGCACTATAAAAAGGCAACAGGTGAATTTTTGTCTTCAACAAAAATGAAAGGCAGTGGTGCAGGACGAGGAAGAGGAATAAGGAGAAACATCTTTGGCCACAGAGCTATTTTGAATGTCCCGGGTCAACGTGGTGTGTGTAACATCACAATATATGCTGCAATCACGCAGAATGGGGTCCTCCATGGGGGCCTGCCAAAATATGTCCTTACAACACCGACCGCATACTCACATTTTTAGACAGACTAAGTATTGGACAGACTAGGTATTAGACTAATGCAACCAGAAACTGGTTCCATTATTCCAGTACCTCCCACAACACTCTCCTTTCCTTTCCTTTTTCCCATCCACATGGCAGTGGAAGGTTTATGATCTCCGACCCTATGCTATACCCCTCATTCAAGCTATGGAGGAGGCCTGTGACCTAATAGATGCAGAGTCTGTGTAAGGATGAAGTCACCATTCGAGAAGATTGCTGTTTTGCGAGGGAGAACATTGCCTGTGATGTGGACGAAGTGGCCATATCCAGCTACATGAAGAGATGATGCTAAGGTGTTTTTTTTTGTTTGTTTTTTTAGTTTATGTACTATATTGTATTTGAAATATGTTCTGATTTTCAGCCTAATTGCAATGATGTACTGAAGGATTTTACAATGTGGTGAGAAATAAATACTTTCATCAGTGTGCAACACTTGTCTCGTGTATTGTGTTTGGTCAATTCATGTTCTTTAACAATATCACAAAAAAATAAAAATAAAAAATCAAACCCAGACTATATTATTAGAAAGGTAGAAATGTTACAAGTGTTTAAGATTGAGCACAGCAGTGTGTAAGTGGTTCCAACAGAATCCGACTGTATGAATCGTGTGTATCATATGGTAGCGAAACTGGGTTTTGTTAACTTATTGTAAAGTTTTAAACGAAGTGTTTCTTTTTGCAAAAGATCTGAGATGTTCTGCTACTTGTGTGTGTAGATGTGTGAACTGTGTGTAGTGTTTTGATGAAATGAGCCTTGTTTTTAAAATCGTGCCTAAGCAATCATAAAAAACTGTAAGATCTTTCTGATTCTGAGCGCGTGTACAACAGTTAGCGCGTGTATTACAATTTATAAAGTTTTAAATATGGATATTTTTCTTACACAAAAGCATCGAATCACCTCAGAAGACCTTTATTAACCCCGCGGAATCATGTGGAGTATTTTATGATGGATGGACACAGTTTATTGGACTTCTATTGGACTACTGAATCTCAACACCCATTCACTGTCATTATAAAGCTTAGCAGAGCAAGGAAATTTTTAATTGTAACTCCGATTTAATTCATCTGACAGAAAAAAGACATATACACCTAGGATAGATTTAGGGTGAGTAAAGCATGGGGTTAATTTCATTTTTGGGTGAACTATCTCTTTAAATGCATTTTACTGGATTCAGTGTATCTTGAACTTGTAAGATCTGTCAGGTTTGATCAGAATATTCTTATCCTGGATATGTCTAGAAGTAGTTCTGGTTGGAGTAGCTGTATTTAACGACTATTGATGAGGTTTTTTCATAGAAGATGACAGCTGCACAAATGGATTTTTAAAAGCCAATTGCACCTTTTCTGTTGTGGTATTTTAATTTCAGGAAAGAAAAAAATAATAATAGAGCCCACAGATCCCTCGCTGCCATCATTATTATTAGGTTTAATTGTAATTTACATTGTGTTGTAGCTCAGCACTCAAACATCTTTGAAGTAAATGCTGTAGTGTAGGACATTCACACCAGCTGATGAGAAACTCATACCGTAATCTGATGTCTGTGTCGATGTAGAGGTCAAACTAGAGGTCACAGCTGCAGTAGTTGGTCCTGTAATAAAACATTAGCACAGAATCACCTGCTTTCTCTCTCAATATTAATTACTGCAGAGATCATTTTGAAGAGTTAAGTAGCTGATTGAGACAATTGATTTGTCTGAATCTCATGAAACCTGTCAAGAACACGTCCAGGTCACATTTAATTTCAAAATTGTAATTAATATTTAGCATGTTTCATTGAATGTTTTTAGGGGCATTAAACCCTTTTGCATTGTGACATTTACCCCTCATATCAAATTTCTGACATATGAGGAAAATACAAAACATGAAAATAAAATAAAACAATTTCTCAGTACATTAATGCAAAAAACAACATTAACTATGATGTGTATAAAAACTAAAATTATCATATTATCATAAAATGTGCCTGTGTCACGAATCCGGTCCATGGACTTCCATTTGCTTGCCACCAGAGGTCACTACTCCATCACATAGTAGTTTTCATAGATTTAGTCTTGTCTTGCCTGTTTCACATTGTGTTTTCCCCTGCCTGGATTATTGCTGTGTACCTGGATTATCTCTCTTTGCCTCGCCCTGTTGGATACTGTTCGCCGATCAAACACCCACGCTTGTCCTAGGAATACTCTTTGTCTTGCCTGTGTTATACCTGTTTGCCACTGTCCGACCCTGCCTGTGTTTTGACCATGTTTCATAATAAAAGCCTGCAAATGGATCCGCATGCCTCACGTCTCATTAGTCCCGTAACAGAATACTCGGCCACACAAGGATCCAGCAGCTCTTCAGAGGAACACTGGCCAGGTATGGACACAGCACGGATATTATTAGCCCTTAAACAAGGCCCGCGTTCACTGGAGAACTATATTCAGGAATATTTAGCCATCGCGCACTACTCTGATTTACCGGACTCTTTGTTGATGGAGTTTTTTTGTGATGGCATTAATCAACCACTACAATCTGAGCTTAGACACGAGGGTCCACGTTCATCACTCGCTAAATTTATGGATTAGGCTTTGTTGACTGTTGGCTCTTTGTTTACTGTGGGTGTTGCGGAGGAAGAACACGACACTTCATCTATGACCGAGATAGCAGCTGCGTTAGAGCACACTCACAAAATGGTGGCCACAACAACACCCCGTCTTGTCATTGCTGCTAGTCATGAGCCAAGTCAAGTCACAGCTGATCTTCGAGAGTCAAATCAAGTCAGAGTTGATCGTCGTGAGCCAAGTCAAGTCACCGTTGACCGTCGTGAGCCAAGTCAAGTCACAGTGGATCTTCATGAATCAAGCCAAGTTGATCATGAGCTAAGTCAAGTCACCGTTGGTCGTCATGAGTCAAGCCACATCACCGTTGATCACCCAGAGTCACGTCACAGCTGATCTGCCAGTCTCGTCACGTCTCAGCTGATCTTCCAGAGTCTATTCACGTCACAGCTGATCTGCCAGAGTCACATCACGTCTCAGCTGATCTGCCAGAGTCTCGTCACGTCTCCGCTGATCTTCCAGAGTCTCTTCACGTCACCGCTGACCATCCAGAGTCTCATCACGTCTCAGTGGATCTTCCAGAGTCTCTTCACGTCACCGCTGACCATCCAGAACCACGTCACATTGCAGATGATCAGCCAGAGTCTTGTCACATCCTGTCTGCCACACCCAGATATTCAAGGTCAGTCCCTCTGTATCTTAGTCTGGCATCCAGTGTGAGAGACGCACCGCTGGTGTCTGCACGTGCAGCTGGTATCCCCAAACCCACTCACTCTACCCTTCCTGTCTCTGAACTAATTCCTCTGTCTGTAGCGCTTCCCTCAGTGGGGATCGCTTTATGGTGTATTTGGGCTGCATACACCACCACTCAAACTCTAAAAATGGCAGCGCCCACGATGATGTCTCCAGAGGTGGCGGCTGACGCTGCAGAACCTCCTAGTGTAGTGGCGCACGCTGCCGTGTTCCCCGAGGCGACACCCGCTGCAGTTTCTCCAGAGGTGGCGGCTGATGCTGCAGAACCTCTTGAAGCGGCGGTGCTCTCTTCAATTCCTTGCATGGTGGTAGCGCCCAGTAATGCGCTCACAGCCTGTCATGTTCTGGTCGAAGGTACCATTGTTGAACTCTCTGCATTTGTTGAAACTCCTGATGGTACTGCTATAGAACCTCTAGAGGTGGCGGCATCCGCTGCAGAAACTCCAGAGGTGTCAGCGGTATCCATCTGTGAACTCTAGCCCTGTCCTGTCACGGCTAAGGAGGCCATCTGTGAACTCTCTCCCTGTCCTGTCACGGCTAAGGAGGCCGCCTGTGATTCCTCGTCTTGACCTGTCACGGCTATGGAGGCCATCTGTGAATCCTCGTCCTGTTCTGTCACGGCCACAGAGGCTGCTTTTGAATATTTGCCCTACTCTGAACCAGCCGAGGAGGCTCTCTCTGAACTCTCGCCCCGTTCTGAACCAGCCATGGTGGCTAATTGTGAACTGTCTGTCCGTTTCATCTCAACTAATGTGTCTGATTTCGAACTGTCTGTCTTGACTGTCTCTGTCAAGGAATCTAAACCTGGACTGTCTGTCTTGAGGCCTGAAAATATAAATGCACCCCATATCTGTCCTGAATTGTCTGCCATTGTTTTCCCCACTGAAAAATCTACCAGTCCAGTTCCAGTCAATGAGTCAATAGAAATTTTGAACTGCCTGTCTATCCAGTCGCTGTCAGTGAGTCAGATTTTGAACTGCCTGTCTATCCAGTCACTGTCAATGAGTCAGATTTTGAACTGCCTGTCTATCCAGTCACTGTCAATGAGTCAGATTTTGAACTGTTTCCTTGACCAGTTCCAGTCAATGAGTTTGAATTGTCTGCCTGTCCTGTTTTGATCGGGGAGTTTGCTTATGGATTGTCTGCCCTCTCCATTGCCAACTGGGAATATATTGATGGACTTCCTGTGTTCTCTGCCTCGGTCCTTGGGTCTGTGCATGCTCTTTCTGTTTCTTGTATCTCAGTTTTCCCTAGGTCCCATTCTCTACCAGGGGTTCCTTTTCCGTCTGATCCGCCCTGGTGGGCTCCTGTTCCGTCTGCTCTGCCCTGGTGGGCTCCTGCTCTGTCTGCTCTGCCCTGGAGGTCTACTGTTCAGGTCTGGTGGTCTTCTGCTCAGATCTGGTGGTCTTCTGCTCCACCCTGGTGGACTCCAGTCTTGTCTGCTCTGGCCTGGTGGTCTTCTGCTCCGCCGTGGTGGTCTTCTGCTCCAGTCTGGTCTTTGGTTCTTCCGGCTCTACCCTGGCTCCCAACTCTGTCACTTTGGTTTTCTGCTCTGCCTTGGTCCTCTGTCCTGCCAGCTCTGCCTCAGTCCCCAGGCTCTCCACTTCCACATAGACCTTGCCCTCAGTCCCTTCCCCTGTTCCGCCTCCACTCCACCGCCCTCCTAGAGTATATTAAGCTAGGAGCGTCTGGAAGCCGCTCCTTGGGGGTGGCTCTGTCACGAATCCGGTCCTTGGACTTCCATTTGCTCGCCACCAGAGGTTACTCCTCCATCACATTGACTCGCACAGACTGTCACATTACCCCAGACTACAATTCCCATCAACCATTGCACTGACGACACACACACAGCTGTCACCAATCACACACTCACCTGTGAGCTATTACACACACCATATAAAAACACTCAGATCCTGCTCTAGTTCACCGAGTGTTGTATGCACTTATCGCTACCCTAGCCGATAGCTACCTTACGGAGCCTATAGTAGTTTTCATAGTCTTAGTCTTGTCTTGCCTGTTTTGCATTGTGTTTTCCTCTGCCTGGATTATTGCTGTGTACCTGGATTATCTCTCTTTGCCTCGCCCTGTTGGATACTGTTCGCCGATCGAAGACCCACACTTGTCCTAGGAATACTCTTTGTCTTGCCTGTGCCTGTTTGCCACTGTCCGACCCTGCCTGTGTTTTGATCATGTTTCATAAAAAAAGCCTCCAAATGGATCCACATGCCTCACGTCTCGTCGGTCCCGTAACAGACTGAGAGAAATGTATCATATTGCATTAAATTAAAATGTATTGTATGCAATTGCACTAATAAGAATCAAGTAACAAAATATCACTATAAATAATTGCTATTACCAAAAAAAAAAAAAAAAAAAAAAAACCTTAATTCTAAAACATTACAGTAAAGAAAACTTAGAGTGCTTTTAATTTTCATGAAAATACCAATGCAAATAAAATGAATGGTTGTAAAATAGTCCTTATTTTCTATGTACAATATAAGTTATTTTGATTTTGGGATGAAATGTTTATTTTTTTATAATTTAATGCAATGCCAGCGGCTGCCGAGAAACAAGTGAAAAATTGTAAAAGTAAATATATAAACAACAAATAAAAACAAAAATCAGAATCAGAAGGCCAAGTATGCTTGCGCATACAAGGAATTTGCATACAAGGTTTTAAAGTTGATTTTTTTTATTGAAAAAATGTGAGACCATGAACCTAGCCTCACTTTATGAATAATATTTCCTTAACAATCAACCAAAAAGCAGAGTCCAGACTCCAGTTAAACCATCACAATCCATCAAAATACTCTTCAGAGATGCTGCACTCTGGCACAAGGGGATTCTGTGGTCAAATGTGGCTTTGACACGTTCTTGACAGGTTTTGTGAGATTCTGCATCACTCTTGTTGCTGTTGTCTAGCAAATACTTCAATCATGTATAAAAATCTCACCAGCAGGACAGGGTTTGAGTCTAATGGTCTTCTGTTCGTGACTGACGTGGTTCTTCACGCTGCAGCTGATGTTTCCATCAGTTCCCTCATCCAGATCAGTGCTGCTGTTTCCATCCATCAGTGGATCTCCATTCAGAGTCCAGCTGTAGAGGAGCTGATCCGCCTCAGAGGAGCAGAACACCCTCATCACCCCACTGGAGGAGCAGATGATTGACACTTCCACTGAGCCAATAGGAGCTGGAGGGAGGGACACATCACAGTCACATGACAAACACAGGAGAATCTTGTTACTATTACTGGAGTATGTAGTGTGTTTACTGTGTGCTACAGGAATAAAAACCTTCACAGAGATTCAACTGATTCATTTTCATGAGAGTGAGATCTTTGGAGAACATGAGATTGTAATGAGTCTGATGAGAGAGTTTCTGTACCTTCAAAAATCACTTGAAGATCTCTAGATGTTTCTGAGCCGTCTGAATGATCGAGTCTTAATGTGTAATTCCCTGAATCTGCTCTGATCACACGGTTTATTATCAGAGTCCCATTAATGACTGTCACTTCAGTTCTGTTATTATAAAGATCACATTCACTCATCCTCATCCTGCCATTCTTTACTCTACAAACTGGATCATCTTTTGTGTTGTTTATTCTCTTTTGTATCTTCAGGTCATATTCACTAGCGTCCAGCACCATCAGCAGATTGAGTTTGTGTCCCAGAGCTGCGTAACAGGGATCAGACTGATCAAACCTGCAGTTTAACTCCAGACCTGAAAACACACACACACACACACACACACACACACACACACACACACACACACACACACACGTTTGTTTTTGTGAAAAGTGGGGACATCCCATAGGCGTAATGGTTTTTATACTGTACAAACTGTATGTGCTATTGCCCTACACCTAAACTTAGCCCTCACAGGAGACTGTGCATTTCTACTTTCCCAAAAAAACAAAAAACAAAAAAAAAACACTCTGTATGATTTATAAGCATTTTGAAAGTGGCGACATGTGGTAATGTCCCGAAAAGTCACCTTCACCTTGTAATACCTATGTCATACCTGTGTCACTTCTGACGAGCGCCGACACTGGACGAAGATTATTATCAAAGTAAGTAGCCTATAGTTAGAAACAGGGACGTCGCTAGGAATCCTGTGCACTAAATTTGCGATGGGGGTTAGGATTAGTTTGTGCCCCCCCCGTCCCTGTTTCAAACTATAGGCTACTTCCTTTGATAATAATCTTCGTCCAGTGTCGGCGCTCGTCAGAAGTTATGACCGATAACACTGTCTTTAAACCTGTTTAAACTAGAGTTTAACTCAATAGGTGATCGCGGGCCCCCCAGACCTCTGGGCCCTATGCACTCTGTCACACTTCCCCCCCAGCGACGCCCCTGGTTTAAAAGTCTGCGCGTTCAGCTGTACGCATATGCTGAGCCGCTTCAGACAAGCGCTTCAACGGACAAAAATGATGTGAAAATACGTGGTTTTGGCGAGTTGCCTCGTAAACACACCTTGCATCCCAATGTGCATGTGATAGTCACATTAGCTGCCACCGCTGGGGAAGCAGCACTGACACACATGCACACACACACACACACACACACACATACATACATACTCGCCTACTTACCTCATTCATCCTCCGTACCGTTCCTCCCTGCCGCCGCCGCTATCGGAGTAGCGGGTGCACACGCGATCCTGATAGCACATGGACATTTTCCCATTGCAGCACTCTCCCCTGTCCATATCCAATTCCCGGTCATTTCATACACTTACACTGCACTTGTTGTGTCGTTTCATCCCTGTAATGTTTGTCTGTGTGGGCGTAGTCAGTCTTCCGGCAGGAAACACTGCGCCGGCCAAACCGAACGAACAAGCGGCAGTCGATTATAACATCACGGGCTTAGTCGCGCCACACAGCGCAACCGGAAGCTGGCGAAACCATTGTCTAGTATGAATAGGTGTTTCTGTGTGCATTTAAGTGTGGAAATTATGTGTTAAATATATTATGTGTTAATGGATTATGTTTATTTGTATATATATATATATATATATATATATATATATATATATATAGATCGGAAGTGATTATTGTTGATTAAGTATTACAGATGACCAATAGATGTGGTATTTGTGTGTGTGTTAAATGTTATTTTTACCGGTGAATGGTATAGCCCAAAAAAGGGGCGGGGTTTGGCCTATATAAGCCGAGGCCAAACAGAAAGACGTTACTTGTTTACCAAGTCGATGCAAGAGTGCTACTGCGGTGCCTCAAGCAAAAACCCCTTCGTATATTGTGGATACCTGTTTGCTACCTGATTATATCATTGTTGGATTATTTTCTGGTTTATTTTTCCCTTTTGTTGTTTATTTGGTACTTTGGATTTTTGTCATTTTTAGGTGCACTTGTATATATTCTTCACTGTGGACAATCTTTCTGGCACTGTAAATAAATTCCACCTTGCACAAAAGTGCTTTTGCGAGTGAGCCATCGTTTTTACATCCCTTCACGGACTCACATTTTTCCCCGAAGGCGAGCTGGTGGGCTCGTCTTCATCACATTTGGTGGCAGCGGTGGGATGGCTACTCGCAAGACAGCGCCGAAAGGTAGAAAACCCAGGCCGGGTTTACGATCCCAAGTGAAGGTGACGTCAGAGGAGGAGGCAGCCTGGAATTCGGTTGAGACTACGGAGGAGGAGGGAGCCACGAGTTTTCCCAAAGTCTCCCCAAAGTCCAGTCAACCACTGACCAAGCCCGTCAATCCTGACGCTACAGCTGGCGAGGGAATGATTTCCCTGATGCGCAGATTTCTCGAAACTCAAGAGCAGAGAGAGGATCGATATCTGCGGGAGCTCCGAGGTCTTCATGAGTCCATCTTGCAGTCAATTCGTCTTGCTGAGACCTCGCTCGACGCGGAGAGTGTTCGAATGGAGCTACTGACGCCAGCACCAAAGTTATCCACAAGACACAGACCCGCCTACGTCCAAGACTCCCCGAATGTCACAGCGCCAAGAGAGCCAATGCAGTGGGCTGATCCGAAGATGCCAAGCTTCCAGCAGGGGGAAGACATCGAGAGTTATCTTCGGCGGTTTGAGCGTCTGGCCAGGACCTGGAGGTGGCCTGAGGAGGAGTGGAGCTATCGTCTGGTTCCGTTGCTGACAGGGCAGGCATTGGAGGCGTACCTGGCAATGGACGAGGAGCAGGCTGAGGTCTACGCTGACCTGAAGGAAGCACTGCTGGAGAAATTCAACATCTCTCCAGAGACCTACCGTCAGCGCTTCCGATCGACTACAGTCCCAGCTGGAGAGTCGCCAACAGAGACTTACCACCGGCTAAAGAATCTGTACAAGCGTTGGGTGCGACCGGAGGAGCACTCTAAAGAGGAGATCGGCGAGGCCATCATCCTGGAACAGCTTCTTCGGGTGTTACCCTACGACGCACGCACCTGGGTGAGAGAGCACGAGCCGAGGTCAGGACTGGCGGCAGGGAAGTTGGCACAGCAGTACCTGAATGCTCATCGTGGCAGTCCTCGTACTCAACCACTCAAAGGTACTGTACGTGGCATTTCTCATAACTCTGGGTCTGAAAGGGGTCGTGTTGAACTATCTGACAATGCACAAGGTCCAAAGTCAATGGCCAAAGACTTGCTTTGCTTTTACTGCCAGCAGCCGGGCCACAAAGCAGCTGTGTGTCCCGCTCGCAAAGCGAAACTTACGGGGTTTTGTTATGTGCCTAGAGAAGGGGACTGTGATTTTGACTCTGTAGGGGAGAGTCAGAATCTATATGATGTGACTGTTAATGGACATGAACTGAAAGCACTCTTGGACACTGGAAGTTCTCTGTCAATGTTGAAATCATGCTTTGCAAATAATGTCAATTATGTAAATACTACCTCTGTTCAATGCGTGCATGGGGACGTAAAGCAGTATCCCCGAGCTGAGGTAATGGTGGAGGTACAGGAACAAATGTACTTACTGAATGTTGCCGTAGTTGACAATTTACCAGCTGATATGATTCTAGGAAGAGACTTGCCAGTATTACATGAACTCTTGCAACCCACCATCAAGGACTCTGAACATTCTGTTGCCACTGCAATGTCATGTCCTGCTCTTACTAGAGCTCAAGCCAGGGCAGGTCTGCAGCCGCTGCCAGACTTGGATGGTAGTCTGCTGCAGGGCGGGACTAAAGGCCCTAAAAAGTCACGACGCCAACGGCGGCTTGAGAAGTACCTGGGTACCCCAGCCTCTGATGCCTCAGTGGAGGGTCTTGAAGTCAATGGCTGGAAGGTCCCAGGGAACATAGCACAACTTCAAAGGGGAGACGAAACTCTGAAACCTTTATTTGTCAAAGCTGAGTGTGACAAACCATCAAATCTGTGCAATGAAGAATATGTAGTGATGAATGATGTGTTGTATGTGCGAACCAATGATGTGATGCGTCTAATTGTACCATCTTGTTGTCGTCCTCTTGTTCTGCACCTTGCACACACTGTTCCATGGGCTGGCCACCTGGGCCAGCAGAAAACATATGCACGCATTAGCTCACGATTTTACTGGCCCACACTATACACTGATGTACAAACACACTGTAACACATGTGCCATCTGCCAAAAGACAAGTGCTGTGTCCCAGCGGGGCAGAGCACCCCTGCAACCTCTCCCTGTCATTTCTGCACCTTTTAGGCGGATCGCCATGGACATTGTGGGGCCGTTGGAAAAGAGCAGTGCTGGACATCGCTACATCCTGGTAGTCAGCGACTACGCCACAAGGTATCCTGAGGCCTTCCCACTCCGTTCCATCACCACTCCTAAGATCATTCATGCCCTGGTTCAGCTCTTCTCCAGAGTCGGCATACCTGAGGAGATACTCACGGACCAGGGAACGAACTTCACGTCACGGCTGATGGGGCAGCTGAATAAACAGTTGGGCATTACCGCCCTCCGAACAACTCCCTACCACCCGCAGACGGACGGTCTGGTGGAGAGATTCAACCAAACTCTCAAGAATATGTTGCGGAAGTTCGTTGCAGACACAGGACGAGACTGGGACAAGTGGCTACCATTTGTTCTCTTCGCTTACCGAGAGGTACCCCAAGCGTCAACGGGATTCTCACCGTTCGAGCTCCTCTATGGATGGCAGGTACAAGGACCCCTGGACCTGCTGAAGAAAGGCTGGGAGGAGGAACCTGCATCCAAGAAGGAGGAGAAAGGCGTCGTGCAGTATGTGCTAGAGATGCGAGATCGACTGGAGCAGTACAGGGAACAAGCTAAAGAGAACCTACAAGAGAAACAACAAGCGCAGAAAAGATGGTATGATGAACACGCCAGGCTACGACAGTTTCAACCTGGGCAGAAGGTATTACTCCTGTTGCCAACTTCAACGAGCAAGCTACTGGCTAAATGGCAAGGGCCGTACACCGTGGTCCGCAAGATGGGGCCAGTCACTTATGAAGTTCATCACCTGGACAAGGGCAAGGCCAGGCAGACCTACCACGTGAACCTGCTAAAGGAATGGAAGGTGCCACCCGGTAAGGGACCAGAAACATCACTGCTGGTAAGGAAGGTGGAGGTGGAAGAGGAAGAGGAATCGGAGGATGCAAAGCGACAGCCGTCTGTGGTGAGTCTAACTCCCATAGAAGACTCCAAAAGGAAAGAACTGCAGCACCTCCTGAACCAGTTTCCTGCTTTGTTCTGTCAGAGGCCTGGACGGACTGAGCTGTCCCAACACACCATCCACCTTTCCAATCCATCACCATCACGTCAACGTCCTTACCGGGTGCCTGAAAGGCTGGTGGAACCCTTGAAGGAGGAGATCAAGATGATGAAGGAGCTAGGAGTGATCGAACCTTCAATGAGCGAGTGGAGCAGCCCAATGGTGATCGTACCCAAGAAAGACGGTTCCCTGCGTGTCTGCATCGACTTTCGCAAGCTCAACGCCCAATCTAAGTTTGATGCATACCCCATGCCAAGAGTGGATGATCTGCTGGAGAAGATTGGAAGAGCCCAGTACATCACCACGTTAGACCTGTGTAAGGGGTACTGGCAGGTACCCCTCAACCCTGAGTCCAGACCCTATACCGCGTTCCGAACACCTCTAGGATTGTTCCAATTCACGGTCCTTCCTTTTGGCCTTCACGGGGCACCAGCCACATTCCAGAGGCTGATGGACCGAGTACTCCAAGGCTGTGAAGGCTGGTCTGCAGCGTACCTGGATGACGTGGTAATCCACAGCAACTCTTGGGCAGAGCATCTACAACATCTTCAGCAAACTCTAAAGAGGATAGAGGAAGCAGGATTGACATTAAACATTTCAAAGTGTGAGTGGGCAAAGCAAGAGGCGAACTACCTGGGGTATCACCTGGGCAACGGACAGCTGAGACCACAGGTGGACAAATTGGAGGCAATTCGAAGGAGCCCACAACCAAAGACCAAGAAGGAAGTGAGGTCGTTCCTAGGACTGGTGGGCTGGTACAGGAGGTTTGTGCCAAATTTCGCCTCCATCGCGGCTCCTCTGACCAACCTGCTGTCCAAGACGGTGAAAAACCCTATTCCCTGGACCGATGACTGTGAGACAGCTTTTAAGACCCTAAAAGAAAAGATGTGCTCCAGCCCAGTCCTGCAGAGTCCAGACTTCTCTCAGAGATTCCTGGTGCAAGTAGACGCGTCCGCAACAGGGATTGGAGCGGTCCTTGCCCAGGGAAGTGCAGGTGAAGAGAGGCCAATTGTCTACCTCAGCCGCAAGCTACTCCCCAGGGAGACAAGATATTCGACGGTCGAGAAGGAAGGTCTCGCCATCAAGTGGTCCCTGGACAGCTTGCGCTATTACCTCCTTGGTCGAGAGTTCGATCTAGAAACTGACCACCGGGCTCTAACCTGGATCCAGTCCATGAAGGACCACAATGCCAGAGTCACACGGTGGTACCTTGCCCTGCAGCCGTACCACTTCAAGATACGGCATCGACCTGGTAGACTCAATGTCGTAGCCGACTACCTGTCCAGGTTTCCGGCCAGTACGCGGCTTGGAGAGGGGGAAGGTGATGTGATAGTCACATTAGCTGCCACCGCTGGGGAAGCAGCACTGACACACATGCACACACACACACACACACACACACATACATACTCGCCTACTTACCTCATTCATCCTCCGTACCGTTCCTCCCTGCCGCCGCCGCTATCGGAGTAGCGGGTGCACACGCGATCCTGATAGCACATGGACATTTTCCCATTGCAGCACTCTCCCCTGTCCATATCCAATTCCCGGTCATTTCATACACTTACACTGCACTTGTTGTGTCGTTTCATCCCTGTAATGTTTGTCTGTGTGGGCGTAGTCAGTCTTCCGGCAGGAAACACTGCGCCGGCCAAACCGAACGAACAAGCGGCAGTCGATTATAACATCACGGGCTTAGTCGCGCCACACAGCGCAACCGGAAGCTGGCGAAACCATTGTCTAGTATGAATAGGTGTTTCTGTGTGCATTTAAGTGTGGAAATTATGTGTTAAATATATTATGTGTTAATGGATTATGTTTATTTGTGTATATATATATATATATATATATAGATCGGAAGTGATTATTGTTGATTAAGTATTACAGATGACCAATAGATGTGGTATTTGTGTGTGTGTTAAATGTTATTTTTACCGGTGAATGGTATAGCCCAAAAAAGGGGCGGGGTTTGGCCTATATAAGCCGAGGCCAAACAGAAAGACGTTACTTGTTTACCAAGTCGATGCAAGAGTGCTACTGCGGTGCCTCAAGCAAAAACCCCTTCGTATATTGTGGATACCTGTTTGCTACCTGATTATATCATTGTTGGATTATTTTCTGGTTTATTTTTCCCTTTTGTTGTTTATTTGGTACTTTGGATTTTTGTCATTTTTAGGTGCACTTGTATATATTCTTCACTGTGGACAATCTTTCTGGCACTGTAAATAAATTCCACCTTGCACAAAAGTGCTTTTGCGAGTGAGCCATCGTTTTTACATCCCTTCACGGACTCACATTTTTCCCCGAAGGCGAGCTGGTGGGCTCGTCTTCATCACAGTGCATACTATCCACCCTATTTGCCTTAAATAGTAGGCTATTGAAAATTACTAATAATATCACATACAATTTAGGATGGATAGTGTGCACACTGGGACACAGGCACAGTCTTAAATGAGTTATTAAGCCCTAAATGACCGTAAAGAGTTTGGGGAAAATCGAATATGTATCAGATCCGCGTCATGTGCATCAGGTTTTAAAGAAACAGCGCTGCTTTTAAAGTGAAACCTGCTGCAGTCTGTGACTGATGTAAATCAAAGAACAAAAGAAAAAGAGAAATCACTGTGACTGCTCTGCTTGCTGATTAACTTTTGTAGCTTAAATAAAGATTAATCAATATAGCTTATGCATACAATTTTTCAAAGCCTATTAAATGTTGAAAATAATGGCTTTTAATTATACTGTAATGTTAAATGGCTATAAATTAATGGCTAAAATTGAGGGAAAATGGATTTAATAGAGACATCAGTAACATTATTGGTATCAATGATACAGGTCTTCATTAATAATACGCTAATAAAAAGATGCCATTAAACACATAGTTAATGTCACGATTCACGAGGAGACACGGAGAGACGAGGAATTCACCAAAACTACAGTCTTTAATCATCCAACAGGTAAGTACAGGTAACAGGCAGGGAAGACACACATGTAGGACAAGGGATGACGTTCAATACCGGACAGGAATCACAGGGCAGAACACACTATAAATACACAAAGTAAACGAGATAATTAAATAAACACAGCTGGAAGAGAATTAACTAATAATGACAGGAACAGAACCAAATAAGGGCATACAAGAGGTAGGGAAACACAAGGCAATCCTGACAGTTAAAATATGCCGTCTTTATGTTGTTTCTATATTAATTTGGAGGTTTTAATTTATTAATTTATTAATTTAATTGACTGACAGACAGCACTAATGTTAACCTTTTATAGATGTTATTGTTGGTAATATTATTTCATTTTACTGTTGAATAAGCATTTAAATTTAATTTCTAATTTTATAGGCCCCCAGAAAGAGATCGGGATGGCCCCTGCCCCCTTCAAATTTTCAATTTGATAATCTGGCCCTCAAATGAAGCTAACTGAATAGCCCTGTCCTAAACACAACCCTCACAGAAAGCAATGCAAAACACTAGGTTTTTATTGAAACAAAATTTGATTGATTTATAAGCATTTTTAATTAGTGAGGTCCAGCTCAGTTTTTTTATTTGAGAGATTGATCAGCATCATGAGAGTTTGATGTAAAGTGACTCACATGCAGCAGTTTGCAGCAGCAGCATCAGTCCAAAGATGAGCATCATTTCTCTAAAGTCCAGCAGAAGAGAGTCAGATCGAGTCTCGCTGACAGACAGCAGCTCTACTGACACCTCAGGAAATTACATGACTTTAACAAAGAAAGAAGAAAGAGGAAGTTTTTCAGAGAGGGTCAATGTGGGTCAAAGGTTCCTACTTAAATACATAAAATAGATGCCGTAAATGAAGAGAAATCAACCAAAACCAACAGAATAAAGTAAAAGAGCAGAAGCAGCAATCTGACAGATCTGATTCAGAGAAAAAAACGAGTTTGATCATGGATAAACAGAAGGGGTTTTGTGTAATGATATAAAAATATTGCTAGTTCATTCAAAGCATAAGACAAATGAATAAAATAAGCAAAAATACGGATTCATAAAACAAATCTGCTAAATCATTTCTCATATATGTGAAGATCTGCTGCTGCTCTCATGAATCTTCTGCTGTGTTTTCATGTCCTTCTCTAAATCTTCTCATCCTCACTTTCTGATCTTCCTGTTTCTTTCCTAAAAGCATCACATCATCATCATCATCTTCGCACTCTTTAATATTTGCATGTCAAATTTGCATGCTTGAATTAATCTGTAATTCCCTGAATCTGCTCTGATCACACAGTTTATTATCAGAATCATATTAATGACTGTCACTTCAGGTCTGTTATTATAAAGATCACATTACTTTATCCTACCTTATTTTACTCTACAAGCTGGATCATCTTGTGTGTTGTTGTTTATTCTCTTAATTAACCACAGGAAATATTTACTAGCATCCATCTCCAGATTGAGTTTGTGTCCCAGAGCTGTGTAACAGGGATCTGACTGATCAAACCTGCAGAACTGAACCAGACCTGAAGAACTAAATATTTGAGATGAAAATTCTTGATCCATTTCTCCCAAAGTTTTAAATGTGCATAAAGAATATTTTTACAAATGTAAAATAAAGTATAATAAAATATAAAAAATCAGTTAACTATACAGATGAGGGCAAAGATACAGACATGAATTTAAAGCCACAAACCATAATTTTGATTTCATTGGTCTTAAACACAGACATTCAGCTCTTTTACTCAAACACTTCCATCTCACATATTAATACACACATTATTATTTGAAGGGGAGACATTTTAGTTGAACTGATGTAACTCAAACATTGAGTGAGTTCAGTTAAACTGAATAGATTATATTTTATTCAAGTCTGTTTTTAGGTAAATGGAAAGACCTATTATTGTGTCATGTTCAATTCTGTTGTTCATTTGAAGAGTTTTTGTTAGCACAGCATGTTTGCATGCAAATGCAATCAGCAAGAAGTTAATTGTGTTTGCATTATGGTAAATATTGTGTACTGAGTGAATCAACATGCACTATATATAACATCATGTAGCCGTCTGCAACCAGACCACAGTCTTTACCCTTGAGCACAATGCCAACCAAACTTCAGCATAATAGAAACTCTTTTAAATTTCAAATATAACTGAACATTCAACTCTAAGGGGTGTTTCTCTTTACATAAAAACTGCATAAAATAACCTTTAATTACAACATTTAATCTCTTGACCTGATTTAGTTAGTACGACAGAAATGATTGACGAACTGTTACATTTTAAGTGTGCTCCATTAATATACACTGTTAAGAAGAAATACACTTATAGACCACTGTGAACCTTTCTTACTGTAATATTTTAATATTACAACACACAGAAGAGCTCGTCTGACACTCATCTGTGTTCAGTGTATTTATGAGACCAGAGCACTGTTTCTGTGAGAAAAGGAAGCTCAGATCATTCACAGGTTGAGGTTGAAGGTCTTGTACAAGAACACAAAAATAACTAGCACATGTGATTTTCTATTGGTGGGGACTTTCCTGAATGTTTCTACAGTTTTACATTTTCATAAAGACATTATTTAATATAGTAATAAGCTGTTTTGTCACCCTTTGGTTGCTTTTGTAACGGCAGGGCTCATAATAAATTGAAACAAAAAAAGTGGCCATAAATACCATTGCTGACTAACAAACATCTACTAAAGAAACATCTGTCATGATTTGCACGTCTTCTGTCAACTTTTACCAAAGTCTGAATTCACGAGGTCTGACACAAAATAATAATGACGATGTTCCCTGTTAACAACAATGAAAAACTGACCATCAGAAGTTTAAGATATCTGAAGTGTTTTTGAATATTCCTCACGTTAAACCACTCAAACAAAAACATGAGGGACAAAATGACCTGCGCCATGAGTCAAATATACAGGAAAAACAGCTAAATAAAGCAGTTGTCATAAATATATTTATAATGTTAGTTTTAAAGCCTGCATGTGTGGTTTGAAAGTGTATTAACAAACTCTCACTGATTACTGCAGTTTGTGAAATCATTTTGTCCTGATAAAGAAGCTCAGTTTGAGCTGAAATGATGAGACTGAGATCTCTGTCATTACTCAGGTTCATCACACGAGGTCTCCATCAGCTCAGATCTGTCGGTCTGTTGATTATTATAGTAACAGCGGTCTGTTTCAGCTTCTGCTTCATGTCTGACCTCAATCTCCAGCAGTTCAAGAGAAATTGTTTTCAGCAATCGGATTGGGTCAAATATTGAAAATGGTTTGTTCAGAAAAAAAAAAATGGATTTGATCATGTAATCCAGTTCTGATCAAACCTTCAGTGTTGTTCCAAACTTTTTAGCAGGACTAGGATACATTTGATACAAAAATATCAGGATTCATTGTGGATTTCAGATTTAAAAACAAAGCTTTTCAAAATTTCGAATCATTTGAACAATATGTATATAACACCATTAACAAAGCAATTGCAAATGATTTATTGAAAGTGTAATATACTTAAATCCAATTAACAAATCATCTAATACCTTTAAATATGAAGTGTCTGTGTTCTTTTAATCACTTGTCTTTTATTAACTTGATTTGTTTGTTTCATGGAGAGCTTGATGAATCAGACTAATAAGAGACTTAAGAGTTAATTAGCCTGCTACTCTTGCGTTTATATAACTGTGTCTTTACAAATGTCTACAAATTTTTAAAACTGATCTGAGATCAGGTAAAAGACATATAGATGCTGGTTGGGACCAAGTCAAGTCAAGTCAAGTCACCTTTATTTATATAGCGCTTTTAACAATACAGATTGTGTCAAAGCACTTAACAGTATCAAATTGGAGGATAGAGTGTCAGTAATGTATAATAATAAGATTAAACACTCAATTTTCAGTTAAAGGCATTTCATTATTGAATTCAGAGATGTCATTGTCTAGCTCAGTTTAGTTTAAATAGTATCTATGAAATCAAATTGACGATAATCGCTAGAAATTAAGTGTCCCCAACTGAGCAAGCCAGAGGCGACAGCGGCAAGGAACCAAAACTCCCTCTGTGACAGAATGGAGAAAAAAACCTTGGGAGAAACCAGACTCAGTCGGGGGGCCAGTTCTCCTCTGGCCAGGATATTATTAAATTTTTTTTTTTTTACTTATTGTTTTAATTAAATTTTAAATGTATAAATGTATTATATTTCTATGTTTATATTGTTGCAATTTCTAACAATAATAGTATTATGTAGTTAGGTATTTTATTATATTATAGTTATTTTGTTTAATTTTAAGTTCTATTGTATTTAAGTCGAGGTCTTCACTGGGGATATGTCCCCGGGGCTCATCCAGGTGTCCGGCCTCCGCCGACGGTCAGGGTCGCAGACATCATCTCTCAGCGCCGATCCACCATCTGATCCGGACACGGACTGAGAAACAGAATAAGAAAGAAACAGACAAATATTAGTGTAGATGCCATTCTTCTTACGATGTAACGAGTACATCGTGTGTTATGAGGAGTGTTCCCGGTTCCGGTTGATCTAATTAATGCAGCCTAACAATCCTTTAACGGATTTGAATAATAGAAGTGTATTAGTGTGTTATGTGTAAGCCAGGTTAAAGAAATGTGTCTTTAATCTAGATTTAAACTGACAGAGTGTGTCTGCCTCCTGAACAGTGTTAGGTAGATTGTTCCAGAGTTTGGGCGCTAAATAGGAAAAGGATCTGCCGCCCGCAGTCGATTTTGATATTCTAGGTATTATCAAATGGCCAGAGTTTTGAGAATGCAGCAGACGTGGAGGACTATAATGTGATAAGAGCTCGCTCAAGTACTGAGGAGCTAAGCCATTCAGGGCTTTATAAGTAATTAACAAGATTTTAAAATCTATCCGATGTTTGATAGGGAGCCAGTGCAGTGTTGACAGAACCGGGCTAATATGGTCATACTTCCTGGTTCTAGTAAGGACTCTAGTTGCTGCATTTTGGACCAACTGTAGTTTATTGATCAAGCGTGCAGAACAACCACCCAGTAAAGCATTACAATAGTCTAACCTTGAGGTCATAAACGCATGAATTAGCATTTCTGCATTTGACGTTGAGAGCATAGGTCGCAATTTAGATATGTTTTTGAGATGGAAAAACGCAGTTTTACAGATACTAGAAACATGGCTTTCAAATGAAAGATTGCTGTCAAACAGTTCACCTAGGTTCCTAACTGATGAAGAAGAATTGACAGAGCAACCATCAAGTGTTAGATAGTGTTCTAGGTCATTACATGTGGGGTTTTTAGGTCCGATAATTAACACCTCTGTTTTTTCAGAACTTAGCAGTAAGAAGTTACTCGTCATCCAGTTTTTTATATCGACTATACATTCCGTTAGCTTCTCAATTTGGTGTGTTTCACTGGGCCATGAAGAAATATAGAGCTGAGTATCATCAGCTTAACAGTGAAAGCTAACACCATGTCTCCTGATAATATCTCCTAAGGGTAACATGTAAAGCGTGAAAAGTAACGGCCCTAGTACTGAGCCTTGAGGTACTCCATACTGCACTTGTTATCGATATGATACCTCTTCATTTACTGCTACGAACTGATGGCGGTCAGATAAGTACGATTTGAACCATGCTAAGGCACTTCCACTAACGCCAACAAAGTTTTCTAGTCTATTCAAAAGAATGTTGTGGTCGATAGTGTCGAACGCAGCGCTAAGATCCAGTAGAACTAATAAAGAGATACAACCACGATCAGATGATAGAAGCAGGTCATTTGTAACTCTAATGAGAGCAGTCTCAGTACTATGATACAGTCTAAATCCTGACTGGAATTCCTCACAGATACCATTTTTCTCTAAGAAGGAATATAATTGTGAGGATACTACCTTTTCTAGTATCTTTGACAGAAAAGGGAGATTTGAGATCGGTCTGTAATTAACTAAATCTTTAGGGTCAAGTTGTGGTTTTTTAATGAGAGGCTTAATAACAGCCAATTTGAAGGTTTTGGGGACATATCCTAATGACAACGATGAATTAATAATAGCCAAAAGAGGATCTATGACTTCTGGAAGCAGCTCTTTTAGTAGTTTAGATGGAATAGGGTCTAACATACATGTTGTTGGTTTAGATGATTTAACAAGTTTATACAATTCTTCCTCTCCTATAATAGAGAATGAGTGGAATTGTTCCTCAGGGGATCTATAGTGCACTATCTGATGCAATACTGTAGCTGACGGCTGCATGGTTACAATTTTATCTCTGATAGTATCGATCTTGGAAGTAAAGTAGTTCATAAAGTCATTACAGCTGTGCTCTTGGGAAATGCTGTTGATGCTTTATTTTTCGTTAATTTAGTGACTGTATTGAATAAATAACGGGGGTTATGTTTGTTTTCTTCTAGAAGAGACGAAAAGTAATCAGATATAGCCGTTTTTAATGCTTTTCTGTATGATAGGGTACTTTCCCACCAAGCTATACGAAATACCTCTAGTTTTGTTTTCCTCCAGCTGCGCTCCATTTTCCGGGCTGCTCTCTTTAGGGTGCGAGTGTGCTCATTATACCACGGAGTCAAACTGTTTTCTTTGATCTTCCTTAAGCGTAAAGGAGCAACTGTATCTAAAGTGCTAGAAAAGAGAGAGTCCATAGTTTCTGTTACATCATCAAGTTTTTCTGCGCTGTTGGATATGCTGAGGAATTGAGATAAATCAGGAAGATTACTTACAAAGCAGTCTTTTGTGGTAGAAGTGATGATTCTACCATACTTGTAACAAGGAGTAGGATTTACAGTTTTAGCTATATGGAGTTTACACAAGACTAGATAATGATCTGAGATATCATCGCTTTGCTGCAGAATTTCAACACCACTAACATCAATTCCATGTGACAGTATTAAATCTAGAGTATGATTTCGACAATGAGTAGGTCCTGAAACATGTTGTCTAACCCCAATAGAGTTCAGAATGTCTATGAATGCTGATCCTAATGCATCTTTTTCATTATCGACATGGATATTAAAATCACCAACAATTAAGACTTTATCTGCAGCCAGTACTAACTCAGATAGAAAATCAGAAAATTCTTTAATAAAGTCTGTGTGGTGCCCTCGTGGCCTGTACACAGTAGCCAATACAAACATCACAGGGGATTTATCACTAACACGTGTTTCTCTAGATAATGTTATACGCAGCACCATAACTTCAAACGAGTTATACTTTAAGCCTGCCCTCTGAGAAATACTGAGAATATTGTTATAAATTGTACCAACACCTCCCCCTTTACCTTTTGGACATGGCTCATTTTTATAGCAGTAATCTTGGGGGGTAGACTCATTTAAAGTAATGTATTCATCTGGTTTTAGCTATGTTTCTGTCAAACAAAGCACATCTAGCATATGGTCAGTGATCATATCATTTACAAATAGTGCTTTTGTAGAAAGGGACCTGATATTCAGTAAGCCAAGTTTTATCAATTGTTTCTCTGTATTGTAAACATTTTTTATTTGTTGAACATCAATTAAATTGTTACTATTACTTTGGTTTGGACGTTTTCTGTATTTACTAGTACGGGGAACAGACACAGTCTCTATAGTGTGATATCTAGGTGAAGGAGTCTCTATGTGCTGAGAATTAACTGACTTCTGTGACGTGAGGCGGCTAGCAGACGGTCGGTTTAGCCAGTCTGTCTACTCCCTGACCTGGGCCCTAGTTAGTCAAGTACGAACTCTAAGACTAACCACTAGCGGTTAATCACTGAAATCTTGAAACAGTTATGATGTAACAAAGCCTCATTGACTGAAATCACGTGACTTCGACACGCAGCTAAATTTGGTTCTTAATTTATCATTTAGTGCTCAATCCTGTTCAGTATCCACACAGCAATTCATGGGAGTTACAACTGCATTCTACAACCGAATTAACTCCTGAAAATTCAAGAACTTGACACCTAACCCTAACCCTAATTGACACCTTGACCACCTAACCTCACTCTTATGAAATTAAATGAGCTTGTGACTTTTGACTGGAAATACAGTTTCATTTCAAAGCATTTTATTTTCATTTAACTACCATATGCCAAAGATACCAAAGTTCATTTTTATTTCAAAACTGACTCCACTTACAAATGAATTAAAAATAGACATCAATGTCTAAACATGTTAAAAATCATATAAAATACAGAAGATCAGCTGCTGCTCTCATGAATCTTCTGCTGTGTGTTCATGTCCTTCTCTAAATCTTCTCATCCTCACTTTCTGATCTTCCTGTTTCTTTCCTAAAAACATCACATCATCATCATCATCATCATCTTCTTCACACTCTTAATATCTGCATGTCAAATCCATAATGATGATGATTAATGTCTCTCACCTGATGTGTGTCTCATATAGATGTGAAAAGCTCCTAACAGACCCAACAGAACCATCAGCTGAAGACACCAGACCAGCACAAACACCACAGACACTGAACAACACAAACACATCAATCAATCAATCAGTCTATGTGTAGTTGATAGATTCACAGAACTGATCTCACCAGCAGGACAGGGTTTGAGTCTAATGGTCTTCTGTTTGTGACTGACGTGGTTCTTCACGCTGCAGCTGATGTTTCCATCAGTTCCCTCATCCAGATCAATGCTGCTGTTTCCATCCATCAGTGGATCTCCATTCAGAGTCCAGCTGTAGAGGAGCTGATCCCCCTCAGAGGAGCAGAACACCCTCATCACCCCACTGGAGGAGCAGATGATTGACACTTCCACTGAGCCAATAGGAGCTGGAGGGAGGGACACATCACAGTCACATGACAAACACAGGAGAATCTTGTTACTATTACTGGAGTATGTAGTGTGTTTACTGTGTGCTACAGGAATAAAAACCTTCACAGAGATTCAACTGATTCATTTTCATGAGAGTGAGATCTTTGGAGAACATGAGATTGTAATGAGTCTTATGAGAGAGTTTCTGTACCTTCAAAAATCACTTGAAGATCTGTAGATGTTTCTGAGCCGTCTGAATGATCGAGTGTTAATGTGTAATTCCCTGAATCTGCTCTGATCACACGGTTTATTATCACAGTCCCATTAATGACTGTCACTTCAGGTCTGTTATTATAAAGATCACATTCCCTCATCCTCATCCTGCCATTCTTTACTCTACAAACTGGATCATGTTGTGTGTAGTTTATCCTCTTTTGTATCTTCAGGTTATATTCACTAGCGTCCAGCACCATCAGCAGATTGAGTTTGTGTCCCAGAGCTGCGTAACAGGGATCAGACTGATCAAACCTGCAGTTTAACTCCAGACCTGAAGAACAAAACACACACACACACACACACACACACAAACACAAACACACACTGAAATGTACCAAAATCTACAGACATCATGAACTAAAATCAGGCACAAATAGGACGACCACCTGGTTATTGCTCCATTGAAGAACATAGATGTGATTTTGTGGGACACGTGTTAGAGATAAATTTACTACTATTATACTATGTAAATTCTGATTTACATTAGTTGGATGGTGGAGAGTGAACCAGAAGCTCCTGATAACAAGCTGTAAACACACTTGGCAATTACAGTTTTTTTTACGATTGCTTACACACTAAAATTAAAAATAACACAATTAGTGAAACCTGACACCCAAGGAGTAAAACTTCAGCCCAAATCTGCACAACTATAAGCACATTCTCAGCCTCACACTTTTTGCAAAACACTACACACATTGTTTTGCAAGACACTAAACACACTTCTCAACATTAGACAGAAATCTAACATGTTGTCACTTCTTTGCCATTTTAAGGCACTGTTTTCCAAAATACTACACATATGAACTAGTTGATCAAACACGGCCATCAGGTGTGCAGACACTTAGGTGCTTAACTGAAAACTCAACAATCAAGGTGTAAGCACTATAAAAAGGCAACAGGTGAATTTTTGTCTTCAACAAAAATGAAAGGCAGTGGTGCAGGACGAGGAAGAGGAATAAGGAGAAACATCTTTGGCCACAGAGCTATTTTGAATGTCCCGGGTCAACGTGGTGGTAACATCACAATATATGCTGCAATCACGCAGAATGGGGTCCTCCGTGGGGGCCTGCCAAAATAGCAACTTACAAAACCGACCGCATACTCACATTTTTAGACAGACTAAGTATTGGACAGACTAGGTATTAGACTAATGCAACCAGAAACTGGTTCCATTATTCCAGTACCTCCCACAACACTCTCCTTTCCTTTCCTTTTTCCCATCCGCATGGCAGTGGAAGGTTTATGATCTCCGACCCTATGCTATACCCCTCATTCAAGCTATGGAGGAGGCCTGTGACCTAATAGATGCAGAGTCTGTGTAAGGATGAAGTCACCATTCGAGAAGATTGCTGTTTTGTGAGGGAGAACATTGCCTGTGATGTGGACGAAGTGGCCATATCCAGCTACATGAAGAGATGATGCTAAGGTGTTTTTTTTTTGTTTGTTTTTTTAGTTTATGTACTATATTGTATTTGAAATATGTTCTGATTTTCAGCCTAATTGCAATGATGTACTGAAGGATTTTACAATGTGGTGAGAAATAAATACTTTCATCAGTGTGCAACACTTGTCTCGTGTATTGTGTTTGGTCAATTCATGTTCTTTAACAATATCACAAAAAAATAAAAATAAAAAATCAAACCCAGACTATATTATTAGAAAGGTAGAAATGTTACAAGTGTTTAAGATTGAGCACAGCAGTGTGTAAGTGGTTCAAACAGAATCCGACTCTATGAATCATGTGTGTATCATACGGTAGCGAAACTGGGTTTTGTTAACTTATTGTAAAGTTTTAAACGAAGTGTTTCTTTTTGCAAAAGATCTGAGATGTTCTGCTACTTGTGTGTGTAGATGTGTGAACTGTGTGTAGTGTTTTGACGAAATGAGCCTTGTTTTTATAATCGTGCCTAAGCAATCATAAAAAACTGTAAGCTCTTTCTGATTCTGAGCGCATGTACAACAGTTAGCGTGTGTATTACAGTTCATAAAGTTTTAAATATGGATATTTTTCTTACACAAAAGCATCAAATTGCCTCAGAAGGCCTTTATTAACCCCGCGGAATCATGTGGAGTATTTTATGATGGATGGACACAGTTTATTGGACTTCTATTGGACTATTGAATCTCAACACCCATTCACTGCCATTATAAAGCTTAGCAGAGCAAGGAAATTTTTAATTGTAACTCCGATTGAATTCATCTGACAGAAGAAAGACATATACACCTAGGATGGATTTAGGGTGAGTAAAGCATGGGGTAAATTTCATTTTTGGGTGAACTATCCCTTTAAATGCATTTTACTGGATTCAGTGTATCTTGAACTTGTAAGATCTGTCAGGTTTGATCAGAATGTTCTTATCCTGGATATGTCTAGAAGTAGTTCTGGTTGGAGTAGCTGTATTTAACGACTATTGATGAGGTTTTTTCATAGAAGATGACAGCTGCACAAATGGATATTTAAAAGCCAATTGCACCTTTTCTATTGTGGTATTTTAATTTCAGGAAAGAAAAAAATAATAATAGAGCCCACAGATCCCTCGCTGCCATCATTATTATTAGGTTTAATTGTAATTTACATTGTGTTGTAGCTCAGCACTCAAACATCTTTGAAGTAAATGCTGTAGTGTAGGACATTCACACCATCTGATGAGAAACTCATACCGTAATCTGATGTCTGTGTCGATGTAGAGGTCAAACTAGAGGTCACAGCTGCAGTAGTTGGTCCTGTAATAAAACATTAGCACAGAATCACCTGCTTTCTCTCTCAATATTAATTACTGCAGAGATCATTTTGAAGAGTTAAGTAGCTGATTGAGACAATTGATTTGTCTGAATCTCATGAAACCTGTCAAGAACACGTCCAGGTCACATTTAATTTCAAAACTGTAATTAATATTTAGCATGTTTCACTGAATGTTTTTAGGGGCATTAAACCCTTTTGCATTGTGACATTTACCCCTCATATCAAATTTCTGACATATGAGAAAAATGCAAAAAATGAAAATAAAATAAAACAAATTCTCAGTACATTAATGCAAAAACAACATTAACTATGATGTGTATAAAAACTAAAATCATCATATTATCATAAAATGTGCCTGTGTCACGAATCCGGTCCATGGACTTCCATTTGCTTGCCACCAGAGGTCACTCATCCATCACATTGACTCACACAGACTACAATTCCCATCAACCATTGCACTGACGACACACACACAGCTGTCACCAATCACACACTCACCTGTGAGCTATTACACACACCATATAAAAACACTCAGATCCTGCTCTAGTTTGCCGAGTATTGTATGCACTTATCGCTACCCTAGCCGATAGCTACCTTACAGAGCCTATAGTAGTTTTCATAGTCTTAGTCTTGTCTTGCCTTGCCTGTTTCGCATTGTGTTTTCCCCTGCCTGGATTATTGCTGTGTACCTGGATTATCTCTCTTTGCCTCGCCCTGTTGGATACTGTTCGCCGATCAAACACCCACGCTTGTCCTAGGAATACTCTTTGTCTTGCCTGTGTTATACCTGTTTGCCACTGTCCGACCCTGCCTGTGTTTTGACCATGTTTCATAATAAAAGCCTCCAAATGGATCCGCATGCCTCACGTCTCGTCGGTCCCGTAACAGACTGAGAGAAATGTATCATATTGCATCAAATTAAAATGTATTGTATGCAATTGCACTAATAAGAATCAAGTAACAAAATATCACTATAAATAATTGCTATTACCAAAAAAAAAAAAAAAAACCTTAATTCTAAAACATTACAGTAAAGAAAATTTAGAGTGCTTTTAATTTTCATGAAAATACCAATGCAAATAAAATGAACGGTTGTAAAATAGTCCTTATTTTCTATGTACAATATAAGTTATTTTGATTTTGGGATGAAATGTTTATTTGTTTATAATTTAATGCAATGCCAGCGGCTGCCGAGAAACAAGTGAAAAATTGTAAAAGTAAATATATAAACAACAAATAAAAACAAAAATCAGAATCAGAAGGCCAAGTATGCTTGCGCATACAAGGAATTTGCATACAAGGTTTTAAAGTTGATTTTTTTTATTGAAAAAATGTGAGACCATGAACCTAGCCTCACTTTATGAATAATATTTCCTTAACAATCAACCAAAAAGCAGAGTCCAGACTCCAGTTAAACCATCACAATCCATCAAAATACTCTTCAGAGATGCTGCACTCTGGCACAAGGGGATTCTGTGGTCAAATGTGGCTTTGACACGTTCTTGACAGGTTTTGTGAGATTCTGCATCACTCTTGTTGCTGTTGTCTAGCAAATACTTCAATCATGTATAAAAATCTCACCAGCAGGACAGGGTTTGAGTCTAATGGTCTTCTGTTCGTGACTGACGTGGTTCTTCACGCTGCAGCTGATGTTTCCATCAGTTCCCTCATCCAGATCAATGCTGCTGTTTCCAAACATTGGCCCTTGTTTTACTATTTTTCCATTCAGAGTCCAGCTGTAGATGATCTGATCGCCCTCAGATGAGCAGGACACTGACCTCTGATTGGAGGAGCAGCTGGTTGAAACTTCCACTGAGCCAACAGGAGCTGGAGGGAGGGACACATGACAGTCACATGACACAGATTTATTTTCATGAGAGTGAGATCTTTGGAGAACATGAGATTGAATGAGTCTGATGAGAGAGTTTCTGTACCTTCAATATTAACGGGAGGATATTTTTTAAAAGTTCTTGAGCCATCTGAGCCATAGAGCTCTAATCTGTAATTCCCTGAATCTGCTCTGATCACGCGGTTTATTATCAGAGTCCCATTTTCATAGATGAACTCAGATCTGTTTCTGATGGATTTATGTTTTTTCTCTTTATTGTTCTTTATTCTAAAAACTTCCAGTTCTCTGCTATCGATTAACTCCTTATACAAATGCAGCTCTTGATCTCGAGCGTCCAGCACCATCAGCAGATAGAGTTTGTCTCCCAGAGCTGTGTAACAGGGATCAGACTGATCAAAACTGCAGAACTGATCCGGACCTGAAGGAAAAAACACAAACAAACAAAACAATGTTCAATCACTAGCCCATTTGGCTATTAATTTTTAAAAAGTTAATGGCCATTCAACTTTACAAACCGTCACAAAAATATCAGAAAGAATTTTTTAGATTAAATTTTATATACCATAAAAACAATATAAAATAGAAATAAAAACAAAATGTTAATAAAACAGCAATTATTTTGTTATAACCTCCAAATATATTTCACTCCAAAATCAACATTCAAATTTAAATGCACTCTACGAAAAAGCTGTAAAAATAGGCTCCAATGTAGCCTATAGCCTAAAATGCAGGTTTTCTATGGATTTGATTTTTTGTGGATGTTGAAGATCAGAGGACAGGCTGTCAATTCATAAAGTGATCAGCAGTTCAGCCTTACAACAGTCAGCATACAGAATTCAGTGTATTGAAGCCTCCTCTATTGACATCCACTGAAAAAGCCAACCTGTTCTTTACTGTTGAAAATGAGTTGCACAAAAAGTGCCACAGGTTTTGCAGCCCGGGTGCATAACACGTGTTCAAGTTCAAGGTGACAGTCTAAAACAGTGAATACAGACACAAGTTCACTTCAGGAACAACCTGATTTTGCATTGTATTTGACCACAACTGAGCTGAGACCCTTGAACAAAACATCAAACCCCCAACCGCTTCCCGGGCGCCGCAGCACTGCTCTGGGTATGTGTGTTCACGGTGTGTGTGTGTGCGTGTGTGTGTGTGTGTGTGTGTGTGTGTGTGTGTGTGTGTTTGTTCACTACTCACTGCTGTGTGTGTGCACTTTGGATGGGTTAAATGCAGAGCAAAAATTCAGAGTATGAGTCAGCATTATTGGCCTCATGTCACTTTCACTTCAAGAAGAAGCTGAAGACACACCTCTTCTGCAATCAACCACCACACACTCTTAAACCATTGCACTTACACACACACACACACACACACACACAAATCTCTGCATTTCTCCTCTTCTTTAGATTGCTTCCTATTTGATGATATTCACAGCATTAAATTACTTGGCACAAGCTGATTGGTTCATGTTGTATACACAGCCAATGAACTTTTTGCTTTACATTTAAATGGCTGGTTAGCATTTACTAGAGCATTTTGCAGCACGCTTTCAGAGTTCCTCTGAAACCCTGCATAGATCTGCTACGAGTTATTATATATGCTATTTGTGCAGCAGCAGTATGTCTTAAATACTTTGTATCAGCATATGCATTATGGCAGTAGCAAGTTCCTGTACTTGCTTTGCAGCAGAAGCAGTAATCTACAACAACAGCAATAACTAACAGCAGCAGCAATTCAGCAAATCTATTCGGCCAAGACCAAATACATTAACATTGTCATATCCATTACCATGCTAAAATCTTCTGAGAGTTGTCATTATAGAACTTTTTTTTATCCCATAATCCTCCACATGCAGCAATGCTCTTTTCTACAAATATTTGCATTAATTAATTTAGCCTTCTTATAAAAGAACAATAGAGAAACCTGTTACTTTTGCATTTAAAATAGACCTATACCTTGTATAAGACATTGTATACGCCATCCAGCAGCACAATTGTTTACCCAACTGTTTTAACTGTAGTCATATGACATAGATATTTGCAGATTCACAAAACTGATCTCACTAGCAGGACAGGGTTTGGCTCTAATGGTCTTCTGTTCGTGACTGACGTGGTTCTTCACGCTGCAGCTGATGTTTCCATCAGTTCCCTCATCCAGATCAATGCTGCTGTTTCCATCCATCAGTGGATCTCCATTCAGAGTCCAGCTGTAGAGGAGCTGATCCCCCTCAGAGGAGCAGAACACCCTCATCACCCCACTGGAGGAGCAGATGATTGACACTTCCACTGAGCCAATAGGAGCTGGAGGGAGGGACACATCACAGGCACATGACAAACACAGGAGAATCTTGTTACTATTACTGGAGTATGTAGTGTGTTTACTGTGTGCTACAGGAATAAAAACCTTCACAGAGATTCAACTGATTCATTTTCATGAGAGTGAGATCTTTGGAGAACATGAGATTGTAATGAGTCTGATGAGAGAGTTTCTGTACCTTCAACAATCACTTGAAGATCTCTAGATGTTTCCGAGCCCCATGAGCTCTCGAGTATTAATGTGTAATTCCCTGAATCTGCTCTGATCACACGGTTTATTATCAGAGTCCCATTAATGACTGTCACTTCAGGTCTGTTATTATAAAGATCACATTCACTCATCCTCATCCTGCCATTCTTTACTCTACAAACTGGATCATGTTGTGTGTTGTTTATTCTCTTTATTATCTTCAGGTTATATTCACTAGCGTCCAGCACCATCAGCAGATTGAGTTTGTGTCCCAGAGCTGTGTAACAGGGATCAGACTGATCAAACCTGCAGTTTAACTCCAGACCTGAAGAACAAAACACATACACACACACACACACACACACACACACACACACACACACACATTAGGTTTCTGTGAATTGTGGGGACTTTCCATAGACTTCTATTTCTTTTATACTGACCAAACAATAATTTCTATCCCCTCACCCAACCCTAACCCTAAACCTACCCCTTACAGAAAACCTGTTTGCATTCTTATGCTTTCAGATAAACATCATTTACTATTTTAAACATTTTTTTCCCCCTCATGGGGACGCAGGCCGCTCCCCACAATGTCAAAGATTTCAGGTTTTACTTTTCTCGTGGGGACATTTGGTCCTCTTTATGTAGCATAAACAAGAAAACACACACTCACACACACACACACTCTCTCTCACACACACACACTCTCTCTCTCTCACACACACACTCACACACACACATATTGTGTTTCCATGTTTTTTGGGCACATCCCATAGGCGTAATGGTTTTTATACTGTACAAACTGTATGTGCTATTGCCCTACACCAACCCTACACCTAAACCTACCCCTTACAGGAAACTTTCTGCATTTTTAGATTTTCAAAAAAATTTCTTTCTGTATGATTTATAAGATTTTTTCCTCATTGGGACCAAAAAATCTCCCCACAAGGTCAAAATTTACTGGTTTTACTATCCTTGTGGGGACATTTGGTCCCCATAACATAGTGAATGCCATGTACACACACACACACACACACATTCAGGCAAACTAACATGAAATCTAAAGCATTTAGTTTTATTTACAGTGTCTGTAAACATCTGCGATTTTAAACAATATATTAAAAGCAGTTCAGAAATGTTAGAAATTATTTAAAGAAACATAAATTAAATATATATATCAATATTAATTAAATTAAATAGTAAGTAATGTGTTTCTTCATCACAGTAAAATTTAATTTATAATTTATGTGTGTGCTGAAATTATTTTTACATTTCAAACAAAATCAATTTTATCAATGCAGCAATGCTTTTTTTTTCCACATTCACTCGCATTTACCAATTTATCAATTTTTATCCAAACAATTTCCAAACATTATTTTCAAAACTTTTAAATCCAAATCCTTCTTAAATCCAAAGTAATTTAATTATTATTATTTATTATTTTTCTTCTCTTCTGTTTTTATTATTTGAGATGTATATTTCTTTGAAACTCTTTCTCAAAAGCCAGCAGCGTCTCAGGGTTTTCATTGCAGCAGATGAAGCTGCTGTTTATTCTGTTCAGAGAACCAGTGAGGAATATGTTGCTCAACCACTCTACCGTTCTCTTCTCTCTCTGTCCTGCAGACTAGAAATCAAAGTCTATTCAATTCTTTCAATACTTTCGATCCCTATTCCCTGTAGTGCACTATAAGAAGTGTTGACCATTTTGCTGTTCAGAATGAACATTGTATTTCCCTATATATTTCACTCTTTAATGCACATAATGCATTCTAAATTGTCACATTTAATTATGAACAATATCTTTGCTGACTAACTCATTTACTGAGGTAACATATTATTAACTGTGATGATTGTTATCAGAGAGAATATAAAAAGGGAAGATGACAAACAGAAATCGTCATAAATCATAACATTCATGAAACCAGAAAGCTGAGATGTTAAATTTTATTATACTCATCATAATTTCCCAAATCACTGTGTATTTAAGATATACACACTAATCTTCGCCATGAAACAGGACATTTTAATATAGATATATGACATAGATATTTGCAGATTCACAGAACTGATCTCACCAGCAGGACAGGGTTTGAGTCTAACGGTCTTCTGTTCGTGACTGACGTGGTTCTTCACGCTGCAGCTGATGTTTCCATCAGTTCCCTCATCCAGATCAATGCTGCTGTTTCCATCCATCAGTGGATCTCCATTCAGAGTCCAGCTGTAGAGGAGCTGATCCCCCTCAGAGGAGCAGAACACCCTCATCACCCCACTGGAGGAGCAGATGATTGACACTTCCACTGAGCCAATAGGAGCTGGAGGGAGGGACACATCACAGTCACATGACAAACACAGGAGAATCTTGTTACTATTACTGGAGTATGTAGTGTGTTTACTGTGTGCTACAGGAATAAAAACCTTCACAGAGATTCAACTGATTCATTTTCATGAGAGTGAGATCTTTGGAGAACATGAGATTGTAATGAGTCTGATGAGAGAGTTTCTGTACCTTCAACAATCACTTGAAGATCTCTATATGTTTCTGAGCCGTCTGAACGATTGAGTGTTAATCTGTAATTCCCTGAATCTGCTCTGATCACACGGTTTATTATCAGAGTCCCATTAATGACTGTCACTTCAGTTCTGTTATTATAAAGATCACATTGACTCATCCTCATCCTGCCATTCTTTACTCTACAAACTGGATCATGTTGTGTGTTTATTCTCTTTTGTATCTTCAGGTTATATTCACTAGCGTCCAGCACCATCAGCAGATTGAGTTTGTCTCCCAGAGCTGCGTAACAGGGATCAGACTGATCAAACCTGCAGTTTAACTCCAGACCTGAAGAACAAAACACAC
Organism: Spinibarbus caldwelli; assembly: GCA_039654775.1. Classification (NCBI taxonomy): domain Eukaryota; kingdom Metazoa; phylum Chordata; class Actinopteri; order Cypriniformes; family Cyprinidae; genus Spinibarbus; species Spinibarbus caldwelli. The sequence goes on along the minus strand of CM077246.1, from coordinate 2,091,066 downwards.
ACACACACACACACACAAACACACACACACACACACACACACACAATGAAATGTACTAAAATATACAGACATCATGACTTAAAATTAGATACACATACACAGAATTAAAGTTCAGCTGAAGAAACACATCAAACTGAATTTTAATCTGATCTCAGTTGATCTAATGCTCATCTTCATCATAAACACAGATTTGTATCATTTGTGTTTCTCCTGATTTACCACCAATTAGCAGGATACTGAACATACTCAAATTACTGGACAGATTTATCTTGGTTAAGTGTATAATAAAAAATAACTGTTAAAATAAAATATTAATTTTATTTTAAAATGTCTGTTTGACATTGGAATATCAGCTTTTTTATATGGGCTCAGTCAAAATGCAAATCTAAATGTTGATTGTATTCAACTTTAATTTTCATGCTTTCACTGTCTGCAAACACTTGTATGTTAACATGATTTATTCTGATAAAGCATAAATTGTCTTTGTCCTGCACTTTCTGTCCAATTACATTAACCTGTGACATTTCTCTTTTTTTAAATAATGTCTTGATCTTTCTGATATATTTTATGGACTGACAACATTTAAAGAATCCTTCCTCAAGCCAGCACTATGAACATGAAGAAAGAAACACACTTTGTAACAGTTATTCAGTTACAGGGATGAAATTTTCATCCTGTCCTCTAGAGGGTAACAAAGAGAGAAATGGTTTTAAGGTTTGGGGGAGTAGAGAGCACTTATCGCATACTTCCCTACTATATAGTATGCGAAAAACAGTATGCGAGGCGAGTAGTATGTCCGAATTCATAGTATTCGAAAAACAGTAGGCGAGAAGTACCCGGATGACCTACTGCTTCCGGCTACGATGGACACTTCAGTATCCCATGAGGCCGCGGGAGAGGAGGCGTCAGATCCGGAACATGGCGGAAAGCGGCTGATTTCAAGTGTAAGTACCTCAGAAAAAAACCTTGTTCATTGTGGTTAAATTGTACTTGTTTAAAATCATCCAAGTAAACGGCTTAACGTTACCTGTTGAAGGTTCAAACAATGTAAACCGATGAGATGATTTTGTGAATTGCTGTTAAAAGATGTTTAATCATTATTACGGATCAGATTGAGCAAACATCAGTGCAGTAACTTACATCAGCTTGTTATCGCTGCTTTCTTTGAACAGACGGTTCGTTTAGTAGTTTAATGAGATAAAGTTACAAAACTTAAGAGAATTAAAGCGATTTCTCTTTTACCAGTGCTGATATTTTGAGAGAAAATACTCTTAATAAGTGCTTCAGCTTCTCAATGTAATGTTAGCATTGATAGATTGATCAAGAATTATCACTAAAGTTTAAATGTTAAAATCCTGTTTTGATGTGACAGGGACTGATGAACACACTCGTGTTCTCATCCAGGAGAGAGAGGCTAATGAAGCCCTCTTCACTGGAAACAATGCTGCAATCAAAGGGATAGAGTAAGTAAGTTATACAAATGAGTGTTAAACTTAACTACACACTCGCTTTACATTTATTTATGTTGGGCTCTTCATTGATTTTTTTTTTTTTTTTTTTGCAAGTTTTATTACAACATTTATCCGCCAGGTATCTGCAGTAGCTATATTTTGTCAGTTGCAAAGTGCTTATTATGTGACATTGAGAAACTATTTTAAAGCACTTGTTTGCTCACTGATTTTGTAGCAGTTTCCAGCTGTTATCTTAAGAATTGGTGCCACACTTTAGAGAAATACCCATACACCAAGTCACCTTTAAAATGTATTCTCTTTATTTATTATTATTATTATTTAATTTCTACGTGGATAAGAGCACAAAGCTTCAGACAAAACAACATAACTTTTAGCATAGCATAAAGTAGTATAATAGAGCTTAAATCAACACCAAAAAGAAATTTCTTAAAACATTTTTATAATAGTGTCAGGCAAATGAACTTCAGCAGCTTCAGTTAAGTAACCACAGACGGGTTTCAAAAAACTTAAAATACATAAATATAACTACAAAACATCAAAATATTTTTTCTTCCACTGTATTTATTGTTCCAGCTACCACAAAGTTGGAGACCCAGCCATCTGAGCAAAACCTGCTCTCACTGTCTCCAGGTCATCCGCGGTGGAGAAAACAATCAGCCTGAAGACTGCTCTGATCATTCTGAGCACAATGTCATGCACAGAGGACTTGGGGATGTCGAAGGCCAGTGACAGCACCCAGTGTGATGCTGCTGTGTGTGCATATTGTCTATAAAGTTATTATGTAATTTAATTACAAAATAAATGTAATTGTAATCAGTTACAGTTAGTGATAAAAAAAAAATGTGTAATTAAATTACAGCTACTTATGAAAATGTTAATGATTGCAAAGGGGGTTACATCTGAATATTTACTCACACATGCAGATTTAATTGATTTCTTTCATAAATTGCAGCGACTGCTGTAAAATATGAGACACCAATGTTTCAGGAGTTTAGGACACAGAATAGGGCATGCTTAGTCGATAACGGTTTTATTTACTATTTGGATTTATGCATATGCTTAATTTTTTTAAGATTAACTGTTTTTTCCAAGGCATTGTTAGATGCCAGTGTTTCCTGTCATAACTGCTGTATGCAAAGATCTAATTTAAAAAAAAAAACAGTATAATAGCTACTAAACTGTTTCTTGTTATGGTTTTAAATCTGTACTTAACCGCAGAATTATCTCAAAGTAAGTCTAATTTTGTGGTAGCTGTGCTTTAAAATTAAATTATTATAATCTTAATTCAAGTGAATAAGGACTAATCAGTGTTGAGTTCTGTGAAATTAACCCTGCCTGGTTTGCATTTTGAAAATGATTAACAGTTGAAAACATTAGAAATTCAGAAAAGTAATCAAATGTAATCAGTTACATTAGTAAAGTAATTGAAATAGTTACACTACTTGTTACATTTTAGATAGGATAATTTATAATCTGTAACCTATTACATTTGCAAAGTAATCTTCACAACATTGTATATGTATATATTGGGTGTGTGTAGGCTATTTATTTATACATTTTTATCTATATTAGCCTCTGTCATTCTGGCTGTGGCTTTTTTTTTTTATTCTGAGGTACTTACTAGATGAATAGGTGATGACACCTGTTTTATGTTTTGTTTTATATTATGTATTGTTTATACTGTGTGTGTGTGTGTGTGTGTATATATATATATATATATATATATATATATATATATATATATATATATATATATATATATATATATATATAATATGAATTTGTGTGTGTGCATATGTTTATCTATTTATCATGTATATGTATTATGTAAAATATTATATAAAATAGTAATTCATTCAAGTTTATTCATTGATTCATGTTTCTTCTCCTGTGTATTTTTATTTGCATTCATTTATTACAATAAATTACTCAAAATCAGCAGGTTTACAGCTGTGGCTGCTTTTATTCTGAGGTAAATTATACTTGCTATATATTTAGTAAATGGTAGGCAAGCTGTCGACGAAGGGGTGATCGGTGAGCAGCTGACCGACGCAAAAACGCCGACGAAAGCAGTAAGAATAGCAAAAAAAAAAAAAAAGTAAAACATCGCCAATGTTTGTTCAACAGAGTGGGCTCTTTAAATTTTCGCGCTGTTGTGATGACGCATGTCACGTGACAATATCAACATGACGGACGTAGTACGTCCTAATTTTATTCATACTACCCACATCCATACTATACACTTTCTTATTGTGGGTTTGAGTTTGATTAATTGTTTATTTGTTTGTTTCAAGTATTGAGCTTTGTTATTCACAATACGGCATTGGGTTTCATCAGTGTGCAGTTTGTTATTATGTTATCATTCAATGAGTCAATATATACTAATGGTTTACACTTCCTTATTGAGACTCTTACAGTTCTTTTGAACACAATCTATTAGCAAAAGTGAACCCCTTTTTTATGTAGCTTATTGTCTAAAGAATTAAGGCGAGAGTGTTACAACTTCCTCTCACATTTTTAGTACTCCACAAATATAAACTGTCTAGACCAGAATAGATCACTGCAGACTCTTAAAGTAATATTGCAACTATGGCTGTTGATTTAATGTGTTAATTGGTGCCATATTACAGAAATTATGTGTTAAAAATATTAACACAGTGCACCCTGTCCTGGCTCAGAGCTGTCCATCATCTTACAACGATGCAGTTGCTGATGAACATGATGCAGGACGAGGACGGACTGTGAGATTAAGTCTTATACTTGCACCAAATATCATAGCTTAGCAATATCACACGAGCAAGAGTGCTGTTTTCCCCGGATATCTGCATGATTGCAAATGTCGTATTGAGTTAATACTGTGTAAAAATTAGTTAGTTAAGTGAGTTAGTGAGTGAGTTAATTGGTACAGAGATAGCTATGTGTATTTGGTAATATGGTGCAACTGCTTTTTATCACTTAATTAGAAGCACCACAATTAAAGTATCATTCATAGGAACTTCTGAACAGATGCTTTTAAGTATATTTTGTAGTGCAAGTTATTACATGAACAAAATGTGTCAAATAAAGCTCTGTAAAATCTTTTTGCAACACTATGCTGTGTGCCCCATTGGTAAATTAAAAGTACTGCACAGTTGTGGACTTCACGCCCACTTGAAGACTTTGACCAAATAAAGGAAATACATCATGCAAGTAGACAAGCAGTCAAAGTAAATAAAAGATCGCAAGTGTGGGCGTTGTGACAGACAATATGTGTATATATATCTCTATGGTTTAATCAGTGACAGGATGGATGTAACGCGTCAGTGTCCATTAAAGATGCATTCATGATAAAGTAGTTTGTCCCAGACATCATCTACTATTCTACTACACACTCATAATTTTGCAGGTACTTCTTCACAAAATGTGCACATACTTTTAGGATGTAGTATAAGAAGGTGAATTGGGACGCAGCATCGGTGAGAAGTGCGGACTGCCTTATGAAAGCAACCAATGCACATGTACAACTATCCACTGAAATTCGTCTAAAAAGACTACATACAGACTTGTCTTAAACAGTCTCTGTTTTACTGTGATGTAAACACTGACGTTATAATAATCCACTAACATACACAATCAAGAAGATCAGAAAACTCTAATGCTAGAACAGACTCTCATTACATTCATCAGATATTCATCAGTGATTATTCAGCATAAGATGAGTTTGATGTGAAAGTGACTCACATGCAGCAGTTTGCAGCAGCAGCATCAGTCCAAAGATGAGCATCATTTCTCTGAAGTCCAGCAGAAGAGAGTCAGATCGAGTCTCACTGACAGACAGCAGCTCTACTGACACATCAGGAAATTATTGGACTATTAAAGAGAAAGAAAGAGGAAGTCTTTCAGAGATGGTATTGTGGGTCAACAGTTCCTACTTAAATACATACAAAAAAGACTGAAACTAGTAGAAAGATATAACAAGAAGAATCACTTCTCAGTCACAAATATTCTAAAGAGTACAAAAGAGCTACTTTCTGAACAAAAGAGGTTCAGATTCACACCCGCGTCTCAGTGGCAATGAACTGTAAAATCAGTAAAACCCAGTGAAAACCATGTCAAGATCACATTCAACTTGATAACTTTACCACTATCTCTATTCACATTTCTGAAGCAATAGTTTGTTTATCAAGATTTGGTAAAATATATTACTAAGAGAAATATAATACTAAACATTCCAAAAAAAAAAAAAAAACCTTTTTATTGTTTAAAACATCTAAATAAAAAATATATAAATGAAAAGAAATCAACTGAAACCAACAGAGAAAAAGTAAAAGAGCAAGAGTAGAAGTGTGAAATAACTCCAGATGTGAAAAATAAACACACAGAATAACTTCACAATCTGCCAGAAGTGTTTTATCATTAATGAACAAAAGGTGTTTCATGTAAAGAAATAAAATACTGCTAGTTCATTCAAAGCATAAAGACAAATTAATAAAATTGATGCAAAAAAAAAAATAATAATAATTAAAAAAAGAACTTCATAACTAAAACTGATGAGCAGCTGGTTCAGACCTGACAGAAGTAATGCTCAAAAAGTCCAGAAATACATCAACATACTCTACAAGAAATAAACACAATGCATGTGAAGATGAACATCGATTATAAAAGCTTCTGTCTCCTGGTTTTATTCGACAGCTGAAAGCTGGACTGATGTGAGAATCTATGAGATTATGAAGTCATTTCTCATAGATGTGAAGATCTGCTGCTGCTCTCATGAATCTTCTGCTGTGTGTTCATGTCCTACTCTAAATCTTCTCATCCTCACTTTCTGATCTTCCTGTTTCTTTCTTAAAAAGATCACATCATCATCATCATCATCATCATCATCTTCACACTCTTAATATCCGCATGTCAAATAATGCAGATGATAAATGTCTCTCACCTGACGTGTGTGTCATGTAGATGTGAAAAGCTCCTAACAGACCCAACAGAACCATCAGCTGAAGACACCAGACCAGCACAAACACCACAGACACTGAACACACTGAACAACAACCATTACACACAAAACAAACCCATCCTTCATGTTTCCAGGAGTGTGTTTGTTAAATTCGTACCACATTCTGATGTCTGTGTGCTGCTGGTCACTGCAGAGGTCAGACTAGAGGTCAAACTAGAGGTCACACTAGAGGTCACACTAGAGGTCAAACTAGAGGTCACACTAGAGGTCAAACTAGAGGTCACAGCTGCAGTAGTTGATCCTGAAATAAATCATCAGCACAGAATCACCTGCTTTCTCTCTGAACCACATCAACACAATTCAGTGCTGAGATCAAGCTGAAACAAACTAGTGATGCTTTTCAAGAATTAAGAGCCTAATTAAGAGAAACTGACTGTTTTACATCATTGGTGTTGCTGTGGTTTATATACATACAGTATGTGGACATTCATGTATTAAAATCTGACCAGGACAGGGTTTGACTCTAATGGTCTTCTGTTCGTGACTGACGTGGTTCTTCACGCTGCAGCTGATGTTTCCATCAGTTCCCTCATCCAGATCAATGCTGCTGTTTCCATCCATCAGTGGATCTCCATTCAGAGTCCAGCTGTAGAGGAGCTGATCCCCCTCAGAGGAGCAGAACACCCTCATCACCCCACTGGAGGAGCAGATGATTGACACTTCCACTGAGCCAATAGGAGCTGGAGGGAGGGACACATCACAGTCACATGACTCTTTCTCAACACATAATCAATGTCAAAGTCAAAACATTCCTAAAACAAAATCTACTGCTGAGATTCAACTGATTCATCTGCATGAGACTGAGATTATAGAGAGTCTGATGAGAGAGTTTCTGTACCTTCAACAATCACTTAAAGATCTCTAGATGTTTCTGAACCCTCTAAGTCATAAAATTTTAATGTGTAATTCCCTGAATCTGCTCTGATCACACGGTTTATTATTAGAATCCCATTAATGAGTCACTTCAGGTCTGTTATTATAAAGATCACATTCTTTCTCCCTCATCCTGCCATATTTTACTCTACAAACTGGATCGTCTTAATTGCTGTTTATTCTCTTTTGTATCTTCAGGTTATATTCACTAGCGTCCAGCAGCATCAGCAGATTGAGTTTGTGTCCCAGAGCTGCGTAACAGGGATCAGACTGATCAAACCTGCAGAACTGATCCAGACCTGAAGAACAAAACACACACAGAAGAATGTGTATAAATATCTTTCTCATCATGAATTAAAATCAGACACAAATAACACAAACATTCACAGAATTAAGTTTCAACAGGGGAATCGTATCAGACAGACTCCTGATCTGATATCAGCTCTCACATAATGTTCCTAATTATGATCCAGATCAAAAAACCATGAAATGGTGCTGTTTTATGTCCTTTGTTGAACCTTTTGCATTTTTAAACATTCCACCCTTCCATTCATTCATTCATTCATTCATTCATTCATCTCAGTGGCAGATGTGGAAGTGAGTGATTTGATTCTTCCATATTTTCTCATGAGCGTTCAGGTCTGAACACAATCACCTGAGCTGTGAATTTCATGTGACGGATCACTCTGGAGCTTCAGAAACAGTTACTAAAATACACTGAAATAATCTGTATTTATTGCACAAAAAAAAAAAAAAAAAAAAATCTGAATATTTGATTACTTTTGAGTTTTGATGAAGAGAGAAAGATGTTGAGTGTGTAGTTCTGACATGGGGCCATGCTAACCAAACCTGCTGATGTATATAGAAACAATATGTTATAAACAGAAATGATATTATCAACCTTTAGAGCATTTCAAGTAATAAACACCTTTGAGAATAATATCCCCAATAATTAATATTATTTTAATAATATTCTGTTGACATTATTATTCTTGATCTTTAGGTTTTAAGTGTGAATATAGTATCCGATGAAGCTAATCTTGTAATTTTGAGGATGAGCGCAAAGAAAAGCCAAAAAAGCATAATTTTTATTTCATAGGTATTTAAGACAGACATTCAGCTCTTTTGCTGTAACTTAAACATGTCCATTTCACATATTAAAACACTAAACAGTGTTTAAAATGGCATTTTGATTTTACTTAAGATTTAAGCCACGTGCTTGCAGCTTTGCACTAGATTCATTTACCTTCATTTTAGACATACACCTTGATTGGTTTTAGCTCAGTTACATCAATTAGTTTCCAGTATGTTCAAGTAAACAGACCTTAGTATTTTATGTTTGTTCATAATTACTGTATCTACCGTAGCAGATGTTTCCATGCCAGTGCAATGAACAAACAGACAAACAAGCCATCCACAAGCAGACCACAAGCTTTAGTCTTTCTGGTCATCAGAAAAACTCTTACTTTTACATGTTTAAGTGGATTATTAAGGAAATTAAACAGTAAAATCGTTTTCAAGTGTCCCACATATATCCACGGTTACGAAGACCATGCATACCACTGCAGACTCCTCTTACTGTAATATTTTATTACAACTCAAATGTTTTCATCAGCATCATAAGATGAGTTTGATGTGAAAGTGACTCACATGCTGCAGTTTGCAGCAACAGCATCAGTCCAAAAATGAGCTTCATTTCTCTAAACTCCAGTTTCCAGAAGAGCCCAATCCCAGCAGAAGAGTGTCAGATTGAGTCTCATGCAGCGTCTTCACTGACAGACAGCAGCTCTGCTGACACATCAGGAAATTCTGACTGTTTCACTGAGGAAAGGGAAGTTTCCTCTTATGGGGGAAGGCAGATGATCTTAGTTTTCATTAAAATACATCTAAAAACAAGTAAGTGAAACTAAGAGAAAGATAGAACAATATTCTGGCACATTTTCTTATAAGTGCAAATTATTTTGTTTTAGAAGAAACATGTGGGCAGGATTTGTTCCTAAATGATGTAAAATTTCTAATTATGCAAATTACTCTATTGATGAAATGCACTAGATGTATTGAGAGTAGAATCAGGTCTACATGTGAGTGTTACAGCAGCTGTTTGTAATGTTTTACGGTCACTGTGTGTGTGTGATAATGTTTATAATATTTGCATCCAGTCAGATGATGTGCGAGTTTAATATTTATTTGAACTTGTGTATAATTAAAGCTACCCCTAGTGAAAAATAAATATTCTTAACTGTATTTAAAATATATTTATTTTATGATAAATATACTAAAAATAGATTGACATGTCTATACTAACTGAAAATACATTCTAAATGTAGTTATTTCATGCTTTCACCAAGCACAAACTTAGTGCACTAAAAATTCATTTGTAAAATACTATACTTTTTACAAATGCATTTGGGGAAGGATGAAATATATATATATATATATATATATATATATATTTTTTTTTTTTTTTTTTTTTTTTTTTTTTTTTGGTGAAAGAAAGTGCACTAGCTAGGTTCTTAATTTCATCTACAACATGTTTGAAACTTGTTAAAAGTGATTTTCACACATACATACCCATATAAACTAACTGGACGGAACCTTTGAAAGAGGACGCCACTTCATAACCCCAATGACATGTCCATGCTCACTCAGCTCAACAACTAGTGTCGATAAGGGATGAATGAAGCAACTCATCTTATGATCCTGTAGCTGTATGAAAGCCATATAATGTATGTCTGTGGGGATTGTTTGTATTGTATGTTGTCATATCATATAAGTAAACTAAGCCGCTGTATGAGTTCTCACCTAAGACTATGGCACAAGAGACAATATCACATTCTGTGTATTGATATATGTTTGTTCCTTCACCCCTTAAAAGTGTCTTAAGTGTTTTAATAATGTGATTTTAACATCGGCCTAAATATAAGCTACAGTATGTTCAGTGAAGGGGGCTTGATTCGGCTTCTATTTTTAAAAAATATGGTGTCCCTTTTCATCTACATGCTGACGAAACCCAGCTTTATCTTCCCCTACAATGTAATAATAAGTTTTCTCTTCAGCCATTGTTAGATTGTCTAAATTAACTTAAGTTATGGCTTTCAAGCAATTTCTTACACCTGAATGAAAACAAATCGGAAATTATTTTGTTTGGTCCTAAGGAAAATGTTGCTTTTAATTTTGATCTTGGCTTCCTCACTCTGTATAATACACAGTGTGCCAGGAACTTGGGCATTCTATTTGACTCTAGTTTAAAGTTTGATAAACAGATATCAGCTGTAGTCAAGTCATGTTTTACCAACTTCGTCTTCTCAGTAAAGTTAAGCCCTTTCTATCTAGGAAAAATCTTGAAACAGCTATCCATGCCTATGTAACATCTCATCTTGATTATTGTAACTCTTTGTACGTAGGTATTTCCCAGTCTTCCACATCTCGTCTTAAGTTAGCTCAGAATGCAACCGCTAGACTGCTTGAAGGGAAGCGAAAATATGATCATATTACTCCAAATGTCCCAACACTGGCTCCCTGTCAAGTATAGGATTGATTTTAAAATCTTATTATTTGTCTATAAAGCCGTCAATAACTTGGCACCTCAATACTTACTCAATACTGCCTCCGTATACCCTTTCTAGAGCCCTGAGATCTTGTGACCTTGGCCTACTTATAGTTCCTAGAGTTAAACTTAAAAATCGCAGTGATCGTGCCTTCGCTACTGCGGGACTGAAACTTTGGAATAGCCTCCCTCCTTTTATCAGACGTGCCTCTTCTATTAGTAGTTTTAAATCCTATCTTAAGACATTTTTTTTTAGCCTGGCTTATAATATGTTTCCTGCGGTATTCTGTTGATTTTATTTGTTTGTTGATTTTCATGTTTTCTTTTTATTTCATTTGTGTTTTATTCATTGTAAAGTGCTTTGGTCAACCTCGGTTGTGTTTAAATGTGCTCTATAAATAAATGCTGTTGTTGTAGCTAAAACGAACAAATTATTCATTTACATTTAACGGAAAAAATATTATTTATTAATATATTAAGAATGAGTAATTAAAACATCAGTGTTCAAATCTGTGTTTTTGGTTTAGCAATACAATGTTTACCACATGTTCGTAAACACAGAAGAAGGTTAGCTACTATATAATGTGCTGAGGAGTAATTTTAGCTTGTTGCTGCAATAAACAGGCCCAATGTTGTTGGGTTTGAACTAGTCAACTAGCTAGAATTTACAATGGATAGTCTACAAACAACAGAGATCAAAAACTGAAAGTGACTGAGCGATGAGAAAGCGCGACTAACATCAAAGTATTAGCTAAGTCTATAATGTAAAATAATACAAGTCTAATTATTTAACACTTTCTTTGTTATTAGGGACATCTGCAGGGGAAAACAAGAGTTACAGTTGGACTCATTATTAAAATTCATTTGATTTCTGGGTGTGTTGTTTTTGTCGTTTGTTTTTATGTTTGGTCAAATTAATTGTGAACTTTCTGATGCTTAAAATGTTAATTGATTGCATTCACTGTAGAATATTTAAAAAAGTGAACATTCAATATGCTTGTGACTTTTGACTGCAAATACAGTTTTATTTCAATCCATGTTATTTCCAACACTGACTCCATTTACAAATGCACAAATTACACATGTTAAAAGTCATCTAAAAAGACAGTTAAAAAAAAAAAGTCTGAAAAAAACAGGCACCCCAAAACTGAGAAACGGATCAAGAGCTTCAAACAGATAAAACATCTGTTCAGTCTAGGATGGCGCCGCAGATGGCAGCTACAGTGCTGTGCTCTTCAGTGTTTGTACTGTTTTTGTTTGTTTTTCCTGTTTTTTTTTTGTTTCTCAAACACGATCAGTTTTACCAGGGATGACTTGCTGAACATTCGGCAGAACACACCACAAAATCTTTTGATTATTCGGACGTTTTGCTGGACATTGCAGTTGGCGGAGCCATAGCTCTGGTCAAACGCTTCAAGACGTGCAGACAAGGGAAGCGAGCCGGCGCGCTTGTGAAGCTTCATCAGCGCGGATTTAGAACTGCGTTGCCTACCATCCATCTAGCGAATCTCTGCTCTCTACCCAACAAAACGGACAAACTCCTTCTGCTCTCCCGGACAAACAAGGATTTTTCAAACTCTGCTGCTCTGTGTTTCACAGAAACCTGGCTGAACGACGCCATACCGGACAGCGTGCTACATCTGCCGAATTTTCAGCTGATCAGAGTAGATCGCGAGGCAGAATCAACGGGGAAATTGTGCGGCGGCGGGATGTGCTTTTACATCAATGAGAGGTGGTGTACAGAGGTAACTGTGTTAAAGAAGATGTGCTGTTCTGATCTAGAAATGCTCTTCATTAACGGCAAGCCTTTCTACTCACCACAGGAGATTTGTTCGTTCATTCTCGTGAGTGTCTACATTCCACAGCAAGCAAACGCGAGATCTGCTTTTCAGAAACTCACTGATCAGATCACAGACACAGAACAAAATCACCCGGACTCTATTTTACTCATTCTCGAGGACTTTAATGAAGCAAATCTCTCCCATGAACTGCCAAAATACAGACAGCACATGTCCCACCAGAGACAGTAATTTATTGGATCACTGTTACACAGCGATAAAGGACGCATATCACTCTGTCCCATGGGCAGCTTTGGGGCTCTCTGATCCAACCTACAAGCAGAAACTTAAATCTGATAAACCTGTATTAAGAACTGTTAAAAGATGGACTAATGAAACAGAGCGGGATTTACAAGCCTGTTTTGACCTTACTGATTGGACTGTTTTTGAAGCTGCTACAAACGATCTGGACGAGCGCACAGAGACTGTAACATCATATACCAGTTTCTGTGAGGATATGTGCATTCCTACCAAGACTCATCTAACTTACAACAATGACAAACCATGGTTCACTGCAAAACTCAGACAGCTCCGTCAGGCCAAAGAAGATGCTTACAGAAAGGGGGATAAAGTCTTGTATAAACAGGCCAAATACACACTGGAAAAGGAGATCAGAGTGGCAAAGAGGAATTATTCCGGCAAGCTAAGGAACAAATTCTCTTCCAGTGATTCTGCTTTAGTGTGGAAAGGTATGAAAGATATCATCAGTTACAAGACACCATCCCCCAGCACTCTGGAGAATCAACACCTGGCAGACGATCTGAATGAATTCTACTGCAGGTTTGAAAAAACACCCCACACCCGCCCTGAACACCTCTCCACACAACCATTAACACCTCCAGCAACCCCCCTCTCCCCCACACCTGCAATTCAGTTCAGTGAAGATGACGTGCGCCAAGTCTTCAGGAAGAACAAAAGAAGGAAAGCACCAGGCCCAGACGTTGTGTCACCAGCCTGCCTAAAAACCTTTGCTGACCAGCTGGCCCCCATCTTCACACAGATCTTCAACAGATCACTGGAGCTGTGCGAAGTCCCCTCATGCTTAAAACGCTCCACCATCATCCCCGTCCCAAAGAATCCCAAAATTACTGGACTTAATGACTACAGACCTGTGGCTCTAACGTCTGTGGCCATGAAATAATTTGAAAGACTGGTTTTGGCTTATCTGAAGGCCTTCACTGGACCCTTACTGGACCCCCTGCAGTTTGCCTACAGAGCAAACAGGTCTGTGGATGATGCAGTCAACATGGGACTGCACTTCATCCTGCAGCATCTGGACAGACCAGGGACTTATGTGAGGATCCTGTTTGTAGACTTCAGCTCCGCTTTTAATGCCATCATCCCGGACACCTTTCAGAATAAACTAACTCAGCTCTCCGTGCCCACCTCCATCTGTCAGTGGATCACCAGCTTCCTGACAGACAGGCAGCAGCTAGTGAGGCTGGGAAAATTCTCATCCAGCACCCGCACCATCAGCACTGGAGCTCCTCAGGGCTGGGTTCTCTCACCACTGCTCTTCTCCCTCTACACCAACAACTGCACATCTAAAGACCCCTCTGTCAAGCTCCTGAAGTTTGCAGATGACACCACACTCATCGGCCTCATTCAGGATGGAGATGAGTCTGCCTACAGACAGGAGGTTAAGGAGCTGGCTGTCTGGTGCAGTCTTAACAACCTGGAGCTTAACACACTCAAAACTGTGGAGATGAAACCCCCCTGCACTCCCCCCACTCACCATCATGAACAGCACTGTGACTGCAGTGGAGTCATTCAGATTCCTGGGCACCACAATTTCTCAGGACCTGAAGTGGGACAATCACATTGAGTCAATTGTGAAAAAGGCCCAGCAGAGGCTGAAGTTCAACCTGCCACAGGAGCTGCTGAAACAGTTCTACTCCGCCATCATTGAATCCGTCCTTTGCACTTCAATAACTGTCTGGTTCAGCTCAGCTACCAAATCTGACCTCAGAAGACTACGGAGGGTAGTCCGGACTGCTGAGCGAATCATTGGTACAACCCTCCCCAGTCTCCAAGAACTGTACTCATCCAGAGTGAGCAAAAGGGCTGGCAAAATCACTCTGGACCCCTCACATCCAGCACACTTCCTCTTTGAACTGTTACCGTCTGGTCGACGCTACAGAGCTCTGAGCACCAGAACGACCAGACACAGGAACAGTTTCTTCCCTCAGGCAATCCATCTCATGAACACTTGACATTAAACGTGGAACACACAACACTATTATACATTATTTATTCACCACACATTCAAATTTGCACATATCATAACTGTACATACATAATTGTCTATATTATATATTGTGTTTTTGCTATTTTGTACATTGCCTATTTGTATATTTGTATATTATTCTTTTATTATCTGTGTCCTGTCCTGTTGCTGTCTTTCTGTTGCACTGTGGAGCTTCTGTCACTATAACAAATTCCTCATATGTGTAAACATACCTGGCCAATAAAGCTCATTCTGATTCTGATTCTGATCTAAACAGACAATGAAAATGGAGAGAAATAAACCAAAACCAACAGAATAAAGTAAACGAGCAAGAGCAGAAATGTGAAAATAAGCAAAGAATGACTTAACAATCTAGCAGATCTAATTCAGAGAAATAAAATACAGCTGAAAGCTGGACTGATGTGAGAATCTGTGACATTATGAAGTCATTTCTCATAGATGTGATGATCTGCTGCTGCGCTCATGAATCTTCTGCTGTGTGCTCATGTCCCTCTAAATCTTCTCATTCACCACATTCTGATGTCTGTGTGCTGCTGGTCACTGCAGAGGTCAAACTAGAGGTCAAACTAGAGGTCACAGCTACAGTAGCTGATCCTGAAATAAATCATCAGCACAGAATCACCTGCTTTCTCTCTGAACCACATCAACACAATTCACTGCTGAGATCAAGCTGAAACAAACTAGTGATGAAGAGCCTAATTAAGAGACTTGATTGTTCTTCAACACTGGTGTTGCTGTGATTTTTATATGTATGTGGACATTCATGTATTAAAATCTGACCAGGAAAGGGTTTGACTCTAATGGTCTTCTGTGCGTGACTGACGTGGTTCTTCATGCTGCAGCTGATGTTTCCATCAGTTCCCTCATCCAGATCAATGCTGCTGTTTCCATTCATTGGTCCTTGCTCTAGTACTTTTCCATTCATAGTTCAGCTGTAGAGGAGCTGATCTCCCTCAGATGAGCAGAACACTGAAGTCTGATTGGAGGAACAGCTGATTGACACTTCCACTGAGCCAATAGGAGCTGGAGGGAGGGACACGTGACAGTCAACACATAACCAGAGTCAATCAGTACGTTTACATGGACAACAATACTCCTATTTTAATATGATTAAGACAATACTCTGATTAAGAATCTACCATGTAAACACAGATTTTTGATTACCTTAATCCAGCTGAAGTCATAATCGAAGTAAACACTAATCGAATTAAGACATGTGGAGTAGGGATGTGCCCGAATCCGAATCCGATATTCGGAAAGGTAAAGGTGTGCACTACGGCAACCGTGAAGGGAATAAATACGAGATATACGAGAAAAATATATTTCCGTGCTTTCTCTCACAATTATATCGTTGGGTAATTATCCTGTATATAAATTGCTGGCATCAGAGAGCCGTTATTAATATGCAGGACATTGAAATCACTTATGAACGCGTGTTTGCTTTTTACTTTCACTTTTGAGATTCGCGATCACACGTAACCTACTCTAATACGGAGCGGCACTGCTTACCACACATTTCACAAGATTAGATGTTTGACGGTGGTGCTTAGGATCTGCAAATCATTCGACATCATCCTATCGGTCATCTCTCCTTACCTCTCTCTGTTTATGGGGTAAGTGAAATTTTATGTACTGTAACGTAACAGGCTACTGCTAGCAAGCGGCTAACCATGTCCCTTTTGTGGCTCCATACAGCGCATTATTTGTTTTCCGTGCCCTTCCGAAAACGGATTCGCTATTCGGGCACATCCCTAATTCGACATCATCCTATCGGTCATCTCTCCTAACCTCTCTCTGTTTATGGTGTAAGTGAAATTTTAAGTACTGTAATGTAACAGGATACTGCTAGCAAGCGGCTAACCATGTCCCTTTTGTGGCTCCATACAGCGCATTATTTGTTTTCCGTGCCCTTCCGAAAACGGATTCACTATTCGGGCACATCCCTAATGTGGAGTATTCCTATTTTAGTCGCATTATTAAGTGAAGTATAGACATGTACACACCTTAATCACAATATTACCGTCGTGTAGGACTTTTCGCTGCAATTTGCGACAGGATACACACGGCAGTGATCAACTGACAGCAAACAAAAGAATGGCTTCAACAACGCCGTCGTCTGTTTGCATGTATAGCATGACAATAATTAACTGCACTCGAAGCTTTTAGTAAATTAAAAATGAAACACCCAAAACTGTATATGGCATCATAATGAAGATGAACTATATGTTTATACGTGAAATTCTGGAGGGGACGTCGGATGGCGAGGCGTGGGGACGTAATGACATGTGCCATTAATCGAACTATGTACTATAACATGTAAAACAGGAACATGAAAGGAATATTAAAAGCAACTCATGCAAACACCTTAATCATAATATTGTCTTATTCAGAATAAGGTAAATAATTAGGTTACTTATGTCCATGTAAATGTAAATGTCAAGACAGAATGAGTCTGATGAGAGAGTTTGTGTACCTTCAACATTCACTTGAAGATCACTGCCCATTACCATATCTATCTCAATGACATATGATGTGTAAGTCCCTGAAGCTGCTCTGATCACATGGTTTATGATCAGAGTCATATTATCAAAGAAGAACTCAGATCGGTTTCTGATGGATTCATGTTTATGATCTTTATTGTCTGTTATGCTAAAAAAAAATCAATGTACTGCCATTATTTAACGTCTTAAATAAATAAAGGTCTTTATATGGAGGGTTCAGCTCCATCTGCAGATTGAGTTTGGGTCCCAGAGCTGCGTAACATTGATTGATCGAACGTAGTTGATCAAACCTGCAGAAGTGATCCAGACATAAAGAACAAAACACACACAAAATGAAATGTACCAACATCGACAGACAGAGTCAGAGTGTTACTGATGGTATAAATATCTCTTTCATCCTGAATTTCAATCAGACACAAATCACACAAACATTCATAAGTTCTACAGAAGACACGTTTCAGACTTTCAAATGATTCTTAATAATCATCTAAAAACCTCATAAAATGGTTGAACAAGTGCAGTTTTTCTTTATGCCCCTACCACTTTTTGAAAACAACTGAAAAAATAGCTAGTGGAAGACATGTATAACACACATAAAAAGCATCTTGAATTGTTACGGTGTGAACAGGTCGAGAGGCGTGCAGATCCATTTGCAAAGCTTTATTCACAGACGTGGTCAGAAACAGGCAGGGTCAAAACACCAGCAAACAGGTATGGCACAGGCAAGACAAAAGAGTAATCCAAGGACAGACGTGATCAGTCTCCGGCGAACAATATCCAACAGGGCAAGGCAAACGGGTAATCCAACAGACAGATGATAATCCAGGCGAGGTACAAACAGAGTCCAAACGACAAGACGAGAGATAAATCCAAGACAGGCAGAAGATCAGAAAACAGGCAATAAGGCAACATGACGTGACTAGACTTAGACTAGAACTAGAAACTAGGACAGGGAACTGGCTCCGTAAAGTAGGAGAGCGATAAATGTCAAACAATACTCGGCAACCACAAAGAGGAAGTGCATGGCTTATAAGGAGTGTCTGATGGGTGACACCTGTGTGTGATCAGTGCAATGGATGATGGGAAATGTAGTCCAGAGTGACATGCAACAGACTGTGTAATGTTAAAGTCAATATAATGGGAGGGTGACCTCTGGTGGCAAGCGGACGGAAGTCCATGGACAGGATTCGTGACACCAGTCCATCATTGCTCATAATGTAATTCATATAACATTAAATACATGTACAGCAGACATAACATCAGAGGTCTGGTGTATAAACCTTAGCTGCCATGCACATATCTGGATTTATAAATAAAAGGTGGTATGTGTGCACAATATAAATGGAAATATCAGAAATTGTTGTATATGTGCTGCTTCTGGGACATTTTTTCCCACGACATCTTAATGTTTAATAATACCAAAGATTGCTATGAAATTTCTGCTTTGAATTGTGCTCCTATCACATTTTGAGTGCAAAGAAAATATTTTCATGCAAATAATGACTGCAGCAAAAATGATTAAAATATAATTAATTATTCCTGATGTCACAGATGCCTCCTATGACAAACTGAAGAACGAGGAGACATGGATAAACTCAAACAAACTGTCCTGTAATGATCCAACACCGGGGTTACACAACGACAGGGACAAACAGGAGCACACCATCGACGTATAATACCAGACAGGAAACAAGGGGCAGAACACACTTTAAATACACATGGAACATAATCAGGGAGAACTAAAACAGGTGAGGAGGAATTAACTAATAATTAGAACTAAACGGGGACAGGAAACAGGAAACACCAAATATGGGCATGAGGGGAACAAAACACAAGACACATAGAACACAAGGCTGACAACTGATATATAGGCATGTTATTTGCAAAAAATAAAAAAAGTAGGAAAGTGGAAGTTAGAGATCTGTTAGCAGCGATAAAGCTGAACCATGTGATAATGTGTGAAAACAAAAATAGAAGTGCAAAAATTATTTTTTTTTTTAAGGAAATTATATATTTGTTTGAAAGCTCATGAAAAGGTGATGTAATTTGTACTTTTTGTATTTCCAGGTTCATAATCAGCTGTTATACTGTACAGAAGGAGATTTATAAGGAGCTCTATAAGCTATGGGGGAGTTCAGACTCCTGTACTTTATTTCTGAATTTCCACCACAAACTTTTAAAGTCACAACTATCACTTTGGGGTCTTTAACAAAGACATCCAACTCTTTTACTGTAAGTTTTGAAAACGCTTGAATATTTTTGAATATAACACTTGAATATAATTGAATATTACTGTTTTATTTCAGAGATTAATCTGACTGATCAGCATCATAGGATGAGTTTGATGTGAGAGTGACTCACATGCAGCAGTTTGCAGCAGCAGCATCAGTCCAAAGATGAGCATCATTTCTCTGAAGTCCAGTTTCAGAAGATCTCAATCCCAGCAGAAGAGTGTGACACTGCTTCAGATCATCTGGACTTCTGTCCATCTGTGTTGTGGCTCTCATCAAGCGTCTTCACGGCACAATGAGGAAATATCTGAAGAGGAAGTTTCCTCTTATGGGGGAAGATGCTGGTGCTGTTAGTCTGCACTAAAATAAATCTAAAACAGACAGTGGAACTAGGAGAAATGTGTATAAGAAGAAGAAAAAGAAGAAGTAACATATTAAACTGTAGCTTGTTGCAACAATAAATAATGTTGTTGCGATTTGAACTAGTCAAGTTAGAATTTAACATGGATAGTCTAAACAGGCTAATAACCCTGGGAAATCAGGGGGGTAAGCCCCAAGTGAAAATTTCAACATACTTTCAAAGTCAGCTGGGATATAGTGGGCCATCAATGCAATGGCTCGTTCAGATGTATTGTCACATTTGTCAACTTCATGGGTCCTGAATTTCAGAATAGCGCAAACAATGCAATGGCTCATTCAGTTTAATTCACATTTATTTGTGTAGTGCTTTTCACACTGCATATTGTTTCAAAGCAGCTTTACAGAAAATGCATTCCTCTATGTTGCAAATCCAGAATAATTTATTTATTTTTTTTATAAGAGATGGTGTCAGAAAGTAAAGTTGTAAGATAGTACACATTATAGTATCTAGAAATATCACATATGCATTTAATCAAACTTCATATGCATTTTAAAGCAATGGTAACGTGATTATGTTGTATGATGATCCAGAGTTGATGTCATCTGGGGTACTCGCAGGAGTAGATGTCATCTATTCACAGGTGCTGGGTCATCTGAAGTCTTCATAAGAGGCTGAAGCTGTCTTAATCTCTACTTACCTTGGGATGAGTCCATATAAAAATGGTATAGTCAAAAGCGCAGGGTATAATAACTTGGTATAGTGAATGGTACATTGAAAATGGAGTGTGTTGTGTCATGATCTTGTATCAAGGGCATAAGTTTGATTTTGGCATTGGTGGGGACATAATGGCAGACAACAGACATTTAATAGTTTTATCAAAATTATTGCTATATAGGGACAATTTAGTAGTTGCTGGATATTGATACGATCATGTCATAGTGTCCCTACACACCCTTGAAAATTATGTAATGTCTGACTTTGGAAACTGTAGTTCTCTCCTTAAATATAAATAGATGAAACAACAGATTAATGAGTTACTCCAAATTTCACAAAAGGCTTTTTGAACATTTTAATATAAGTCAGTCATTGAAGTGAGTTGCTGTTTTTGTCTTTTCTGAGGAAGATTCATTCACTTTTTGCCAATGTAACAACACAGAGAGATTTGGGTCAGATTTTTTAAACGTTCATCCAAATCTCATTTTGTAAGTGACTTTTCTTTCTGTTTTAAAGATGTTTTCTTTGGATTATTTGACTAATTGAAAGAAAATATAGGAAAATATAACTTAATTTGTTTCCTGCTAAATTTCACATACATGAAAATCTGGCTCTAAACCTCTCTTTTACCAGTACTTTTAATACTTAAGTACATTAAAAATCAAATACTTTCGTACTGAAGTACTTCATTTTTGTACTTTGTCCACCACTGGGCATCACATTAAGTTTAGTAGTTCATGTTTAATCCAAATGGATGGCAATTTTATATGCAATTCAAACACTTAATTTATTTAAACACTTAAATAATATAATAAAATAATAAACTGGTCATAGGAACAACTTTAATGCTACTTTTAGACTGTGTATGTGGGAGTTTTTGAAACATAGAGAAAATGCATTTATATAAATATGTTATGCGTTCTAGCTTTTATATCACTATAGTGCCACATTGACTTCTGGATACACTGTTTTGTTTCCTTCCTTCTTCATCCTTCCTTCTTCAGGAGAAAATGGCATTAAACCAACTTCTAGGCAATTGTCTGGATGTATCTGAATATCTGATGTTTCTGCCACAGTGGTTCATAAACATCATTCACCACAGATCCACAAATCTTAAATATTCAGTACTAAAGTGGAAAGATCTGATATAAACATTCAATTAAAAACTAGATTTATATTAACAACCCCCTCACTGAGTATTACAGTTTTTAAAAACACTCTTTCATTACTCAAGTTCAGTACATGAGGTCTCCATCAGCACAGCGCTATCGATCTGCTGCCTTTTGGGATTTGTAACATTTTACTGTTTATTGTCCTTTCAACAGACTTGTGTTTGATTCTTGTTCAGTGTTGCATTTAAATAATAAATACTATTTCATTATGGCACAGCATTAATGGTGTACAAGTCCATTAAGCAAACCAACAGATTGCTTAAACACAACTAGATCATTTTCTGCTTGAGCTTTAGCTCTGTTCAGCAATCAATCAAATACTCAGTGTTTATTTATTTATTTTTTTTGGTTTATTGATTACCATTTGTATAACCACAGTTTTACTACAAATACCATGGATAAACTGTGGTTAGTGTAGGAAAAGCATGGTTAATTTGTGGTTTAACTATAGTAACCATGGTTTTTTTGGTTTTATTTGTAGTAAAACTATGGTTAATTTTCGTAAGCGGAAGTCGTCAACAAGTATATATATTTTACGTTCCCATTTGCAAAATTATAAATCCACGATGGTGTTTCTATAGCTTTCCAAAAAAGGAAAATATATTGAGCAATTGATTATGTTGATGATCGTATTAAATTTGCCATCTCTTCCTCCACACTCATGTAACTATTGTTCTTTAATTTTGATGGTAACAAAAATATAGTCAGAATTGTACATTAATTAAAAAAAAAGAAAGAAATAAAATGAAAAGTCTACTACATTTAAGATGCTAATAACTTTGCAAACGCGTCATCAGTCTGTAAAAAAGATCCATTTTTGTTTTGTTTAGTTATTGACTAGGTGGCGACAAAGTGGAGGAAAAGGCAGCACAGTGTTTTAATTGCATACTGTATGTCACAGAAAGATATTTTATATAAAAAAATAAATAAAAAACAATGACTTATGTAGTACAAGTCATTAATTGTTCAAAGCAGTCATGATTCCCTTCAGTGGCTTCATTGGAAAGTTGGCCATTGTTCATCCATTTCTGTTCTGGATCAGA
This sequence comes from Spinibarbus caldwelli, assembly GCA_039654775.1. Lineage (NCBI taxonomy): Eukaryota > Metazoa > Chordata > Actinopteri > Cypriniformes > Cyprinidae > Spinibarbus > Spinibarbus caldwelli. Next base: position 2,068,070 of record CM077246.1, on the reverse strand, counting down.
CACTCTATTTTTCTGTTGCCACACAGGAAAGAAATGTGCAATAAACCGAGCATTTCATCATAAGCAGCCAAAAGCTGTCCTGTTGTGTTTTCATGACAGTGAAGTGTGAAGTCAGACTCGTGCACTGACCGCAGGTGGTTTTGTGGTGGTTTTCACACTAGTGCGTCTGCACCTGAGCGTACAGACACTCCTCCTGTGTTTTACTCAGCTGCTGTTGAACCTTTCTGTTGGTGAACGTCACTTCTCCGTAATGAAGCTCCTGCTCCTTCTTCTCATTCCTGTTTGTCTGAGGGCCTGCCGAGGTATTTTCCACATCTGCAGAAAGAGAAGAAAGACATAAACAGATGAGATTATAAACATGATGATTTCTGTTGTGTAAATGCTGAAAGTATACATTAAGTATGCTATCTTATGTTTGCATATGTAAAGAAAGTTAGCAGCCACCTGCAACCAGGGTTTAAAATCACATTTTTCCCCCAAACTAGGGATGAATTAATTTATCATAATAAGTATTTCTTATATAAAGAATAAAACTTATGGTGAATTATTTTAAGTATATTTTTGTCCCTATATGACAAAAAAAAGTTACTGTATGTATTTATACACTATTTTTATTTGCATATTTATTTACATATATGTAAATATGCAATTAATATACATATATTCATATATATTTATTTTCATATTTATACACTTCATTTATTTATACTGTATTTTATTACTCTATTATACTATTTATTTTATATGCCTGTTTATCATTGCATTATTTATTTGTACTGTATTTTATTCTATTTATTTTATACTTATACTCTTTATTATTTATTTTATATGCATATTTATTTATATTCTTTATTTATGCTATATTTTATTCTATTCATTTTATAATTCTGATTTATTTCTACTCTTTATTTCTACTGTATTTTATTATTTATTCTATTTTATATGCATTATTTATGTTTTTGTATTCTTTTTTTATTTGCCTATTTCTCACAAACACGCTGAGACTCATCGTGACTTTCATATTTTCATTTTCGTGACTCAATGTCAGGACTTTGGTGACACAGTGTTACGGCAGTAAAGCAGAAAACACCCTTTCGGCTTCTTTGCTAGACATGCTAGACTAGGGCAGGGTGTTTTTAGTAAAACCACAGATGCTTTTTATCAGTTTTTCTCTCACTACTGTCTCATGCTTCTATACTTCAGACCTAATCTCACAAGTCAGACTGTGACTTACTGCAGTAGTTAGTAAGGTTGAGGAGGTTATAAAAAGACCATAACCTCCCAAATGTGTCAAATTCTTGTACAGTTTTAATTATTTTTTGAGTAATAGTTGCTAGAAATAATGACAGTCCCTGATTTTTTTCTAGAGCAGAGCATTTGCATCTCTGATTTGATTCAATGACATCACTTAATCTACATCAGGGCAAGATTTTAATTTTTACGTCTAAAAAAAAAAAAAAAAACACTTTTAGTGGCTGCTGAGAAAATGTAATTTATGCATAAATGTCAATGCTGTTATTATTTACTCCATGGAAGAAAAAAACAACATGCAGATTTGGAACAACATGAGGCTGAATAAATAATGACAGAGTTTTTGGGTGAATTATTCCCAGGGTAGCAACAGGTTGTGTATGAACTGCAGATTAATTAACATTATATTTACATAGGTTCATTTATCAGATGCTTTAATCCAAACTGGGTTAAAAATGAGGATGAATATAAGTGAGTGAAGTGATAAAGACAATAACGCAGCAGTGCTGCGATGCTAAATTTCAGGACAGAAATACTGTAGGTTAATGAACTCAAGACTGACTTGGTGTGGGTTTGAGCTGATTCCTCTTCTTGTAAATGTAATATGCAACAGTGACCAGAACAATAAGAATTACAGCAAAACATCCCAGAACGATCAGAGCAACTGGAGGACCTGTGGAAGGATCTGTGGAGAAAGACATTAATGAACACAAAACCGTCTCTAAATATATATTCTAAATAAAACAGCAACAATAACATGAACATTACTTTAAACATGAAAATCTAAAAATATATTTAAATGTAAATATTCTGATGAGAGAGTTTCTGTGCTGTCTTTTTATTATTCGTTAATGTCCATCTGTTCTTTATTTGTTTTTATAATTCATTTTCATGAGAGTGAGATCTTTGGAGAACATGAGATTGTAATGAGTCTGATGAGAGAGTTTCTGTACCTTCAACAATCACTTGAAGATCTCTAGATGTTTCTGAGCCGTCTGAATGTTCGAGTGTTAATGTGTAAGTTCCTGAATCTGCTCTGATCACACGGTTTATTATCACAGTCCCATTAATGACTGTCACTTCAGTTCTGTTATAATAAAGATCACATTCACTCATCCTCATCCTGCCATTCTTTACTCTACAAACTGGATCATCTTGTGCGTTGTTTATCCTCTTTTGTATCTTCAGGTTATATTCAGTAGCGTCCAGCACCATCAGCAGATTGAGTTTGTGTCCCAGAACTGCGTAACAGGGATCAGACTGATCAAACCTGCAGTTTCTCTCTGCGCCTGAAGAACAAAACACACACACACACATCTCTAATCATCAACTCAAAACACTTTGGCCCTTTTTTTAGTCTGTAAAATTAGTATCATTTTTAAATACTTGATGTTCAAAAGAATACAAAAAGTATAATGTAAAAAAGATCCTTTCAGCATAAATTAAAATCAGAAAACTATACAGGTATTTTCACAAAATTAAGATTCTACTACCGAATAAACTTGTCCGACACATGATCTGATATCACTAAAATTACACTCATCAATCTCAGGTGAACACAGATGATCAGTCCTTTAGTCTGCTTTACACACTTTCACTCACATAATATTCCAAAAAAAACAAAAAAAACAAAACAGATGAGACAGAAAATGTTATGTGCATCTTAATTCATGTACTTATGCACTACACTCTTAAAAATAAAGGTGCTTCACGATGCCATAGAAGAACCTTTTTGTCTAAATGGTTCCATAAAGAACCTTTAACATCTGAACACCCTTCCTGTTTCACAAAAGCTTCTTTGTGGTGAAATAATGTTTTTTCAGATTATAAAAAGGTAAGAAAGAGATGGTTCTTTAAAGAACCTTTGACTGAATGGTTCTTTGTGGAACCAATAATGGTTCTTCTGTGGCATCGCTTGAAGAACCTTCTGAAGCACCTTTATTTTTAAGAGTGTATACTCTGAGCTATTTTGCAGTATAAATAATGTTAGTAGTGTGTTCACACTGAAAATGACAAAAATAAGACTCTCTTTAAAGACGATTTTCACACTCTCATCTATATTATTAATGTCTACTAAATGTCAAACAGTCAACGTACATGTATCACACATCACTGTCATTTTGTAATTGTTTATTTAAAAATACTGTACCTCTTCCACAAGCACTTAGACCACACAACCTTAAACCATAACACTTACTTCAAAAAACAAACAAATAAAAATAAAATTCTGCATCTTATTTCCTGTCTATAAACCTGACATTAACGTATACTATGAACATGGTTTGCTTTGCGAATAATTGCTTGTTATGTTCCTCAGTTGTAAGCCTCTTTGAATTTTCTAAATAAATACATGTATCTGTAATTTTATATCATACATTTGTTTAAATGGAAAGTCAGGGCAAGGGTAAAATAAAAAAAATCTAAACAATAAAAGGCATTTTTATAAACAAGTTGACTCACATGCAGCAGTTTGCAGCAGCAGCAGCATCAGTCCAAAGATAAGCATCATTCCTCTAAAGTCCAGCAGAAGAGAGTCAGATCGAGTCTCACTGACAGACAGCAGCTCTACTGACACACGACTTTAACAAAGAAAGAAGAAAGAGGAAGTTTCCTCATATGAGAGGAAGACAGGCACTGTTGGTCAGCAGTTTACACTAATACACTCTTCAGCGATAGAGACTAACAAAAGAATAAACAACTGACTCATAGAATTAGTTTATTATCTAAAATGTTGAGAGACAGTTCTTAGTCTAAATAAAATTGTCCTTATCTGTTAAATTACTGGGACATCGGTAGGTTTTAATTACAGTAAAGACAAACTATTTCCATCACTGATACAGCAGAAAAGCAGAAGCGCAGAGCAGCAGAAGCATTACTAACCTCAACAGATCATGGATTAAAAACATGCATGCTGCCAGCGTTCAGTGTAAAACCACTGAACCCAAACTACAAAACTTCAAAGAAAACAGATGAAGCAACAGACCAGAATGATTACATCAGGTGCCTTATGTACAAAAATATGCATACAAATAAAATTGCCATCACATTTTTTCCCACCCGCACCAGGCGTAAACAATCTATATCAGTTGCAGTTAGGTTACATCGAAAGTGTTCTAGATATAACACCAGGAACAAATATTAGTATATAATATAAAAATATCTTCTTGTGAACATCATATTTTCAGTCGCTGAAACTGAAGCTGAGACAGCAGTGGTTTTCAGACTGGAAGTGGGCAGCAGAACGTGTGAGAATGGTGGTGTGTTCATGCCATGAAAAAGAAACCACGTACTTAACGACTTTATAGATTGGCATGAATTACATACATCTCTCACACCATAGATATGTGGCCAAGTGTTTCCTGCACTGCTCACATAGAGGAAAAACAAACCTACGGTACAGCACACAGCACAGTCTGCGTGCACTGGCTGATTTATGAACAAATGTGAGAGAGGGTTCTTTAAATGAATAGTTAGAAAATTCACTATTGAATCAGTCTGGCGAATCCTTCGGTGAATCGAAATCAGAATCGCAGCGAATACTTGTTTTTATAAGGCAAAAATAATAATAGCATGCAATTCTAAATTAAGCCTCTGCTGCTATTGAATCAATATGGCTCACATTCCATGTTAATATTTATCATTGAAAGTAACTACACACCCAGCTAACAGGGAAAGTACTCATAACATTGTAGCAAGGTTCTGTCAAAGTTATAAACAAACATTCTTTCAGTAACATTAATAGAACATTGTTCAAAGTTATCTGGGCTTTAAAGAGATAATAAAATAAAATAAAATAAAAACTATGAAAGTAATAAGGCCACCAGCAACTGTTCGGTTACCAAAATTCAGTTTAGCAGAAGAAATAAATTCATACACTAAATGAGGGTGAGTAAATGACAGAATTCTCATTTTTGGGTCAAATAGCCCTTTAATAATGTTCTCAAAATGTTCTTTGTAGGCCTACATCGCATTTTTCTGAAAGGTTTTAGTTGGACGTTCACCTAATGTATTTAAACATCAGGCTACTATTTACTAGGTCTTGTTTCAGAATGTTTAAAGAAAATCTGAAATGCTCTCATAATGTTATCAAAATAATAATAAAATAAGAAACATTCCTCTAACGCAGTGATTTTCAATCCTATTCCTCAGGATCCACTGCTCTGCACATTTTGTCTCCCTTATCTGACACACTGATTTGAGTTCAAGGAGCTCTTTCCTAATGAGCTGATGATCTGAATCAGGTGTGTAAATTAGGGAGACATGCAAAATGTGCAGAGCTGTGGGTCCCCAGGAACAACCACTGCTCTAACGTTCACAATAACCAAGAAACATTTTTAAAACATTTAAAAACATTAAAATACATTTTGAAAGTTCAGAGAACACTTAGGCTAGAAATAATGTTTTTATAACTTAATGGGAACACTGGCAAAACGTTATATTTGATTGCTGAAATTTGCCTGTTTCTGTTGCACCGGTGTGAATTCGTTTCTGATGCTGTTTACACTTAGTTACAGATCAATAAGTTGTTTTAAGTATTTTTTTAAGTATTTCATAACTTCGGGACCGTGTTTATTAATGTTTTTGATTATCTGTATGGAGTCGATGGGATGACTGAACAGTAAACACAAATAGATTGATGTTCGCACCTTTCCTCGGGTTGGAAGAGAGACTTTTATTTTGAAATTATCATCAGCTTCCAGGCGGAAGTTCATCTCTAGATGAGCAGCTTTCACCAAGTGCTCTATACTCCTATCCAGTAGGTGGCGGAAATGCACCTTATAGTTGGTTTGCCAACCGCCAGTTAAACAGCAGAAGAAGAAGATCTCTCGATGTGTTTTTCAGTCTGTGGTTTAGTCTTTGCGCATCTGAAGGGTTTATTTTTGTTGTACAGCCGTTAACGGGAGCAGATGTCTGCTCAGGGCGACTGTGAGTTCCTGGTGAAGCGCGCGCGGGAGCTCGTGCCGCGGGACCCGTATGCAGCTAAAGCCTGGCTGATCACCGCGCGCACGCTCTACCCCTCAGACTTCAACATACAGGCGAGAAAACAACAACAATATACACTATTCCGTCACAGCAATAAACAAAATGATTTTAAAACCACTGTGCATTATTCAGAACTCTAGTACAGTGGGCTTCATTCTTTTAGATGCCACTGACCCCCAAATATTATCATTTAAAATTATAATTCCCACCATTTAATCATGACCATGCTCCTGCAAAGGACCTCTGTCCTAAAAATTAAAAGACTATAGATTTAGTGCATAATTTATTGTATTGTATTGTACTGTGAAAAATTATTATAAATATATGTAAAATATTATTTGGAGGATATTTGCTTTCTTTGACGTTTTATTTAGATTATTAAGTTTTTTTTCTTCTAGTCACATTGTGCTGTACTATTAGATGTGTTATTTATTGAAATCAATTTGCATTATATATATTTTTAATTTTTACCGTTCAACTTTTTTTTTCAGATTTTTTTTTCAAATTTAATCAGTCATGTTTGTATTATTTATTTGTTTTTTTAAACATTTCTAAACATTTTTTTTATTTTAATTTAAACATTATTTTACTCAATGTTTATATATTTATTTAAATCCAATTTATTTGGTTTAATCATGTTTTTAGTATTTATTTGTTTTTGTTTCTAAACATTTGCTTAATTTATTCTATTATTTATTTATTTAGATTTATTGTGATTTAATGTCAGTTTTAATTTATTTCAATTACTTTAATTTATTCATATTTTTATGATTTCTTTATTTTTTCTAAACATTTTATTTTATTTACATTTTTATTTGTTTATTTATTTAAATCGAATTTACTTAATCATATTCTTATTTATTTTTCTTTACACATTTTTTGTCTAAACATTCCCACAGACAGTGCATGAACTGAAAAAATGTTTATGCAATGCACGTTACTTTAGAAAAAGGCCTCCACTTTGTCTAATATTCTATTATTATATGCCTTGTATTTGTATTAATGCAGTGGAAGCATTCATTTATCGAGGGAAATTCCTAGTGTTTACAAGCAACTCTTCCTGATTCTGATAAATGTGCATCTTAATCAGTGTTCATATGCATAGTGTCTGCATCACGCACAGGTCTGTGTGCATCAGTTCTGTGTGTCACGTGTGTTGGTTTAGTGTCTGATGTGTGTGTTGTGTTGATGTGTGCAGTATGAGATGTACAGTATCGAGCGTAACGCTGAGAGGACGGCCTCCGCCGGCAGACTCCTGTATGATATGTGAGTCACAGTGCATTCGCTCTGGATGCGTTCGCTGCACATGACGGCCGTCGTTTAATGTTCTTTGTTAATGTTTCATGATGCACAGATTCGTGAATTTCCCCGAGCAGCCGGTGGTCTGGCGTGAGATCGCAGTGATCACTGCTGCGTTACGAAACGACAGCCAGGACAAACACGCTCAGTTTCTCAAAGGTGTGTGACCTACATCAACCGTGTGTGTGTGTGTATCAGTGTTATTTAATTTTAGTTCAGAATATTAGAGTTTTTAGTAATATTTTGAAATAGCTTTATTTTAATCAAAATACTCCAAAATAAATCCAAGGCACTCAAGTAGTGTGAAAAAATTAAAAAGCCTTTATTCACATGGCTTTAGAATTTAGAAACAACACATTTGTCCACCAACGCATTGCGGCTAACTCGCCTTCATCAGGGTGTCCTTTATTTTTATATTTGCGTTTAAAATTTTAGTTAAATCTGACAGTCAGTGTTATTAAGTTATTAAAATGTTTTAGTTTTTTGTTAATATTTTGAATTATTATTATTATTATTATTTTTTATTATTTATTTATTTTTTTTAATTTTGGTTACATTTTTAGTAATTGTTTAATATGTTTTTGTCATTTTTTTTAGGTTTAGGGTTTTTAATACAATTTAAGTTTAATTTATTTTCATTTCAGTTTTAGTTTGTTCAGTTTTAGTTTTTATTTATTTCCAACTTATTTAAGTTATTTGCCAAGGCAACATTTCTAAATTTCTTTAAGTTTAATTCTTTCATTTTTTTTTTTTTTTATTTCTTTTCAGCTTCATTTCAGTTAACAAAATGTTTTTTACTGGTTTTAGTTTGTTCAGATCTAGTTTTTATTCATTTCCAGTTAATTTTACTGTTTCATCTTAAGCCTATTTTAGCTTGTTACCAAGAATTTTCTCTCATCTTCTAATAGTTATATTTTATTTAATTTAATTTTATTTGAGCCTTATTTTATTTAACAAATATGTTTAATAGTTTAAATCGATAGTCTTTTATTTCATTTCAGCTTTATTTCAGTTAACAAAAATATTTTTTAATAGTTTTAGATTTAGTTCAGTTTGAGTTTTTCTTCTGTCTAATTTATATTTTATTTCACTTTTAATAATTTATTTTTAGTTAATAATTTGTTTATCAGCTGCTGTACAGTACTTGAATCACATGTATGTGACGGTTGTATTTCCTTCAGTAATCGTGTGTGTGTGTGTGTGTGTGTGTGCAGGTGTTTTTGAGACTCTTCCAGGTCCGGTTCAGTGTAAGATGCTCCTGAAGGCCACAGAACAGTGTTTTAACACGCTGGAGAAAGCAGAGATGCTGCTGCTGCTGCTCAAGAGATTCCCGGAGTCTGTCGTTCAGCATGGAGTGAGTCGAATCATCTCATACACACTCTTATTTTATTTATTTATTATTTATTTTTTTATTTATTTTTTTAAAGGTAACCTGAAATAAAATAAAACAAATCATCACAAATATCACATATAAAATAATGCAGTATAAAATGAATCTTTATCCCTTCATCATTCGATTTGATTCTGATTCAGTGAGTCACAGTGTGATTCCAAAAAGATGCATTTCAGTTTTTAGCGTGTCTGTTTATTATTGGTTTCTTATGCATGTTATGATTATTTTATTATTCTTTTTAAATCCTTATATAAAGCACTTTAAATTAGCATTCTATGAAAGCATATGAAATATTCATAAATGTGTATATTGTATGAAATCTACATCAATGAACTTGCCTTGAATCACTTATGTTTACACAATTAAAGTGTATATTTATACTAATAATTTTGATTTTATTTATTGGTCATTGCATAATCCTTTGAAAAATAATCTTTTTTGTGATTTTTTTTTTTTTTTTTTTTTTTTTTTTTTTTAATGAAACAAATGCAAACCCAGCTTGACCTCTGACCCTTGACCTCTCTCTCTCAGGTCAGTTTAGGAGAGTCATTATTAGAGGCGGAGACTGTAGAGAATCTGGACACGCCTGTCAACTGCTTCAGGAAGCTGTTTGGTACAAATTTATCATCTCTTTATTGTTTTATTTTTGTTTTATATGCTTTCTCCTTGAGCAAAGTGAGAATCCTGTATTTGCTCTTCATCTGATTTTCTGTTTTCGTCTCTTTCAGTGTGTGACGTTCTGCCGCTGATCCTGAATAATCCAGAGATGTGTCTTCCTGTGAGTCTGCTGTATAAATACATGCACAAAGCAGCAGAGTTTTACATATGTTACGTCACACGGGAGCCGTCAGCAGACGGACAGATACAGGGTAAAAACTTGTCTTTTCTTTTAGTTTTTTGCAATTAAACTATGAATTTTGGGTGAATTTTGGCAGTAGTTTAGGTATTTAGGTATTAAGTCATTTAGGTATTTCATGCATACCGAAAATGTGCATATTGTGCCCACTATACATTTATTTTGTATATATATATATATATATATATATATATATATATATATATAGCGTTTTTAAACAATACTATGAAAGCTTGTTTCTGCCACTGGATAAAAAAATAAAAAAGGTAATTGTGATTTAATCTCACAATTCGGCCTTTTTTCTTGTAAATCTGAACATCAGAATTGTGGGATAAAAAGTTGCAGTTACCTTTTTATATTTTATTCTGTGAGGGAAACAAAATAAAACAATTGAAACTGACTTTTCCTCTCAGTTCTGAGATAAATGTCAGAATTGCGAGACAAAAAAAAAAGTCAAAATTGTGACAGAAAAAGTCGCAATTACCTATTTTATTTTTTATTCTGTGGCGAAAACAAAAAATTGAAATGCTAGATGTAAACTCAGAATTTAAAGAAAAAAGTCAGACTTTACATCTCACAATTTTGACTTTTTTTTCTCAGAATTTCATTAAAAAAGGCTGAATTGTAAGATAAAAAAATATATATATTATATAATTTATATTACATTTAAAATATTTTATATTGTGTATATATATATATATTTTGTTTTTTTTCATCCAGTGGCGGAAGAAACTTCCATGCAATACAGATTGTTTCAAAGCAGCTTTACAAAAATCAACAGGAAAATAACAGTGTTAATGTTTCAAAATTGATCACTTATGAAACGAATTGAGCTTCGGCTGTGAAGCAGCTCTGCAGCAGACTTACTTTACTTTTACTTTTAGTCATTTAGCAGACGCTTTTATCCAAAGCGACTTACAAATGAGGACAACAGAAACAATCAGTTGTAGTATTAAAACAACTAAAACTGATCCAAAACTAAAAGCTAAATCTTTATAAATAGTATATACACACACACACTAAAAAAAAATAATTAAATAAAAATGAGAAACGCATATGACAAAATTTCTAAACTTAACATTTAAATGAAAACAAAATAAAGCTACAAACAATTCAAAATATTAAGAGAACAAAAGGTATGAGAGTGTAATAATGATTCTAACATAACACTAAGCAAAACACCAAAAACAACTACGTGTATGTACACACACACAGTGACATATATGCACACACACACACACATATGCACACACACACACACACACACACACACACACACAGTGACGTATGTACACACACACATATCCATAAATTCAATATTATTTCATTTCCATGTAGTTTGTTGAAGTACTAAAATAACTCAAATTAAATAAAACTAAAACTTAATAAATAACTTATACAGACATAATAGAAAAAAACTAATAAAATGACAAACATTACTACAACTGTAACTAAAATGAAAATAGATAACATATACAAATCAAACTACATTAGTTTAATAGTAATCCTAAAAAAACAACTGTGCCAAACATACAAGTAAGAAATGGTTATAAAAACTGAAAGAGAAGTGAAACTAGTAATAGGAAAGAGAATAAATGAAAAGCAATACTTATCCCTTGCCGGTGTCCCTGTCTGGTGGAGTCGCTCGGTAGAGTCGATGGTCTTTACACACTTCGGTCTTACCATGACGAGGGTTTCACACGAGGTCTGCCGCGACCGCTGCCGCGGTATAATAACCTTTTTTATACCCGTCTAACAAATCACTAATTGAATTCAGATGGACACACTTTCCTGTTAATCACAATAAATGGCCACGCAAGCGCAGACACTAACAAGGTAGGCCATACAGTACGAGACCAAACGTAGACAGTAGTGTCGTTATTCTGATGGTAATGCTGTGTGATTCCTCAGGCTCTCAGGAAGTGGGCGGGCTCAAGTCTCCGGGCCGGGGGCGGAGTCAGCGGTGTGTGATTGACGGGCTGTCGGAGAAGTCGTCGGTGGTGACGGAGCCCTGGGATAGGCTGCTGGAGATGGTGGGCGTGGTCGGCTCACTCTGTGATTGGCAGGGAGAGAAAGCAAGCCGGTGAGCATCTGAGAAACAGTGTCTTAAAGGGATAGTTCACCCAAAAATGAAAATTCTGTCATTAATTACTCACCCTGATGTCGTTCCAAACCCATAAGACCTTTGTTCATCTTCAGAACACAAATTAAGATATTTTTGATGAAATCCGAGAGCTCTCTGACCCTCCATAGACAGCAAGGATCCTTACACAATCAAGGCACAGAAACGTAGTAAAGACAAGGTTAAAACAGTCCATGTGACATCAGTGGCTCAACCGTAATTTTACGAAGCTACAAGAATACTTTTTGTGAGCAAAGAAAACAAAAATAATGCATCCTCATACTCTTTCCATAATGGTGGCACGCCACAGCAACGGGGTGAGGAGGAGAAAAATGGTTGAATAAAGTCATTATTTTTGTTTTCTTTGTGCACAAAAAGTATTCTCATAGCTTTGTAAAATTACAGTTGATCCACTGATGTCATATGGACTATTTTACCGGTGTCCTTGCTACGTTTCTGGACCTGGAAAACTGCAGTTGCATTGCTGTCTATGGAGGGTCAGAGAGCTCTCGGATTTCATCAAAAATATCTTAATTTGTGTTCTGAAGATGAACGAAGGTCTTATGGGTTTGGAACGACATCAGGGTGAGTAATTAATGACAGAATTTTCATTTTTGGGTGAACTATCCCTTTAATGACTGATGCGTATGATCAGCTCTCACTCTCTCTCTCTGTGTGTATGTGTGTGTGTGTGTGTGTGTGTGTGTGTGTGTGTGTGTGTGTTGTAGGTCGTACTCGGAGCTCCTGCAGCGTGTTTCAGAGTTGTGTCGGTACATATCTGCCACGGACGGTGAAGGTTTTGCCCGCTGCTGTGCTCAGATCGTCATCTGCTGCACGCTGGTCCTGTTTCACAGCGCGTTTCACTACGTCTCTGCTGTGCAGCCGTCACTCTTCCAGGGTCAGTTCACACATCTGTCTGTCTGTCTGTCTGTCTGTCTGTCTGTCTGTGTGTGTGTGTGTGTGTGTGTGTGTGTTTGTGCCTATTTAACTATATTTGTACACAGAAGTGAAATAATCTGACAAAATCTCCCAAAAAATCCTTTTGGTGACATCCTCATTTGTAAAATGAATATAAAAATAAAACAAAAAGTGTTTTATTTTTGTATTATAAAAATTAAAAAAGTTTTCTGTTAGTGTTAAGTTGCAGTATTTATAACCAGCTGTATATAAACACAATTAAAGTCTATGCAATGTCCCCATTTGAATAAACAAATTAGACACAAAGTGATTGACAGGCATCTATTTTTTGTTAAAATTTTTTGCAATATCATCATTATTTAATATTCGTTTATTTAAATTTTATTTAAAATAAATTAAAATTGATTTTTATTTATTTAAAGGAAAAGTAACATGGAATCTTATGAAGTGCATCTACTTTTCAGCTAATTATGTACATTTCCCCTAATTTTTTTTGCTATTTTTTGCCTTACTGTGTTGGCAGAGACATATATGATATTTTAGTAATATAAATAATGCTTTGAATATGCTTTTATTTTCATATTGGATTTTTGTATTCATTTTAATTTTAGGTTTTTGTTTTTGTAATTCTGTTATGTGCTTTTGTCATTTTTATTAATATTTGTTATTTTATTTTACTATTTAATGAATGAATGAGGCATTTATATAGCGCTTTATTGTGTATTGCTGTACACCCAAAGCACTTTACAATCATATGAGGGGGTCTCTCCTCAACCACCACCAGTGTATTTAAATTAAATGATCTTTATTTCATCATTAGTTTCAGTTCAGTTTTAGTTTTTGTTTGTATCCTGTTAGTAATTTTAGTACTTCATTATTTAATATTCATTTATATAAATTAAATTGATTTTTATTTATTTAAAGGAGGAAAAGTAAATGTGTAAATAACGTGTAATCTTAAACCCCGTTCACACTACAAGCGACACTCAGCGACAAAGTGACACGATCCCATTCATTTCAATGGAGAGCTGGCGATTTCCAGCGATGCGAGCGATAGCGACTGTTGGCGACCAGATGGGACGTGTCCAGCGACGCGATAAAGTTCAGAATCCTTCAACTTTATGCAAATGAAGAGCGACTTTCGGGAGCGACAGCCAATAGGAAAGAAGACGGTTGAGCTCACGTGATCGTTCTCCTCTCAGCCGTAGATAAACATACTCAATGGAAAAAAAGTAGGCTCTGTTTCTCATTCATTTTTGTTTGTATGTACGGACTTAATTCATATTTATATTATATTTAGTATTTTGCCTCCAAAATGTTTGTATGTAGCGGTAAGAAACCTAATTTGCTGTCAAGGTAACCAGTAGCGAGAACGCCCACTAGCAGCCTCATCGCCAGCCCCTGCGACATGCAGCGACAAAGTCTCTGGTAGTGTGAACACAGCTTTATAAAGTGCATCTAGTTTTCAGCTAATTTTGTACATTTTTCCCTAATTTTATGCAGTTTTTTTGCCTTACTGTGGTAGCAGAGACATGATATTTTAGTAATATTTGTCAAAATATAGACATTTTCTGTGAGTTCTTTTACAAAACAAATGCATGCAGCACCATTAAGGGCACATTTAACATTATATTAAAAAACCGCTAGACAGAGTGCAAAAGAAAGGGACAAAATACCTTGAAATACAGTTTTTATCTTCAAAATGGTATCTTAATATGCACTAAAACCATGACACTAGGGCCTAAAATTAATTAAATGTAATTATGAAAATGCAATGTGCCAATTATGTTCTCAAAGTTTGTAATGAGAATTTGTTTATTAAAAAACAAAAAAACAAAAGAGAAATGTTTTAAAAAAAAGTTTCCCTGCAGTTTTCTGCCAAAGTAAAATTTCTACTAAAAGTCCTAAAGGTATTGTATAAGTATTGTAATTGTACTTTTGTTATATAAATAATAATAATTATTATTATTAGTATTATTATTATGAAATACTTTACTGTTCAGTAGTATTATAGTGATATTTCTGTTTTGATTAACTGAAGTTGTTTGTGTGTGTGTGTCAGGTCACGCGTCTCTGAGCTCGTGTCCGTGGGTTCTGCTGGAGGATCTGTCCTGTGTTTACACTGATGTAGAAGTGGAGCGAAAACACACACACAAGAAACGCAAGCTGGCCGACGGACGGGAGAAAACCATGGTCAGGCTTATATGTCATTCTTATTATTACTACTACATCAGCATATGCAAATGCACATGGTGAACCTGACTGTGTGTGTGTGTAGAGCTCTGATGATGAGGACGTGTTGGCCAAAGGCAGAGGGCGACACATTGTGGTGAATAAAGCAGAGATGCTGGGTTGGGCCGAGACTTTAGAGCACTTCCGTACGGCCAGAGAGAGCTGGGACCTGCTGCACTCACACCAGATCCTGGAGACGGGTCTGTCCGTCTGTCTGAATATCTGTCTCTCTGACTGTCTGTCTGTCTGAATATCTGTCTGAATAACTGTCTGAATAACTGTCTGTCTGTCTGTCTGGATAATTGTCTGAATGTCTGTCTGAATAACTGTCTGGATGTCTGACTGTCTGTCTGTCTGTCTGTCTGAATAACTCTCTGAATAACTGTCTGAATGTCTGTCTGAATGTCTGTCTGAATAACTGTCTGTCTGTCTGGATAATTGTCTGAATGTCTGTCTGAATAACTGTCTGGATGTCTGACTGTCTGAATGTCTGTCTGAATGACTGTCTGTCTGAATGTCTGTCTGTCTGTCTGTCTGTCTGTCTGTCTGTCTGAATAACTCTCTGAATAACTGTCTGAATGTCTGTCTGAATGTCTGTCTGAATGTCTGTCTGAATAACTGTCTGAATAACTGTCTGTCTGTCTGGATAATTGTCTGAATGTCTGTCTGTCTGAATGTCTGTCTGTCTGTCTGTCTGAATGTCTGTCTGAATAACTGTCTGAATAACTGTCTGTCTGTCTGGATAATTGTCTGAATGACTGTCTGTCTGAATGTCTGTCTGAATAACTGTCTGGATGTCTGACTGTCTGAATGTCTGTCTGAATGACTGTCTGTCTGAATGTCTGTCTGTCTGTCTGTCTGTCTGTCTGAATAACTCTCTGAATAACTGTCTGAATGTCTGTCTGAATGTCTGTCTGAATGTCTGTCTGAATAACTGTCTGAATAACTGTCTGTCTGTCTGGATAATTGTCTGAATGTCTGTCTGAATAACTGTCTGAATGTGTGACTGTCTGAATGTCTGTCTGTCTGTCTGTCTGAATGTCTGTCTGAATGACTGTCTGTACAACTGTCTGTCGATTCAACAGGTTATGATTAGTTTTAAAGTATAAATGATGAACTCCTGTGTCACTGTTTTATTCCAGAGTTCGTCAAGATCTGCTCAGCGTGGAAAACTGAGATGTGGATGTGGTTTCGTATTTTCCTTACAGATATGATCATTTATCAGGTATGATTTGAGTTTAATTGACTGATTTTTATTTATTTTTTTACTTGATTGATAATATAGGTCATATATGAAGTCATACCTGTAAATATACCTGTTTCTAGTTTAAGATTTTCAACAGACTGATAGAAAAAGCTGCTCACAAACCAAAGTGACGTCTGATTCGTGAGCAAGTCAGTTCTGTTTGGTCAAACTGATTCACAAATCAATCTAAATGGTTCTTTAGTGAATTAGACTGAGTCTGAGTAGTTTTTTTTTTTTTTTTTTCTGTAAAGACCTCTTCACACCAAGATTGAAACGACAAACAAAAGCAAATATATTGACCAATTATCATCCATGACCAGAACAGTCAGTTTTAGAATATAATAATTCATCACAATATAATTATACAGTCATGGCCAAAAATATCGGCACCCTTGGTAAATATGATCAAAGAAGGCTGTGAAAATTAATCTGCATTGTTAATCCTTTTGATCTTTTATTTAAAAAATTCACAAAAATCTAACCTTTCATTGGATAATAACAATTTAAAATGGTGGGGAAATATCATTATGAAATAAATGTTTTTCTCTAATACACATTGGCCACAATTAACGACACCCTTTTAATCAATACTTTTGAAACCTCCATTTGCCAGTTTAACAGCTCTAAATGTTCTTCTATAATGCCTGATGAGGTTAGAGAACACCTGACAAGAGATCAGAGACCATTCCTTCATCCAGAATCACTTTAGATTCCCAGCTCCATGTTGGTGCTTCTTCTCTTCAGTTCACCTCACTCATTTTCTATAGAGTTCAGATCAGAGGACTGGAATGATCATAGCAGAAGCTTGGTTTTGTGCCCAGTGACCCATTTTTGTGTTGTTTTTGATTATTTTTGTGTTTGGATTATTGTACGGTTGGAAGATCCAAACATGGCCCATTATAAGATTTCTAACAGAGTCAGTCACTTTTGATTTTTTTATCTGTTGGTATTTAATTGAATCCATGATGCCATGTGTCTAAACAAGATGTCCAGGACCTCCAGCAGAAATATAGGCCCACAACATCAAAAATACAGCAGTATATTTCATTGTACACATGGGGTACTTTTTATCCCTGTGTTCACCAAACCCATCTTGAGTGTTTGCCGCTAAAAAGCTCATTTTTTAGTTTCATCTGACCATAGAAGCCAGTCCCATTTGAAGTTCCAGTCGTGTCTGATAACTGAATATGCTGGAGTTTGTTTTTGGATGAGCTAGGAGAATTTTTCTTGAAACCCTCCCAAACAACATGTGCTGATTGTAGGTGCTGTTTGACAATTTTTTTTTTATTTTTTTTTTTAAGGTTTTCTGATCCCGAGACTCAACTATTTTCTGCAATTCTCCAGCTGTGGTCCTTGGAGAGTCTTTAGCCACTCAAACTCTCCTTCTCATCGTGCATTAGGACGATATAGACACACGTTCTCTTCCAGGCAGTTTCATAACATTTTCTGTTTGGAAATTCTTAATTATTGCCCTGATGGTGGAAATGGGAATTTTCACTGCTCTAGCTCTTTTCTTAAAGCCACTTCACTAATTTGTGAAGCTCAATTATCTTTTGCTGCACATCAGAAATATATTCTTTGGTTTTTCTCATAGTGATGGGTGATTAAGGGAATTTGGGCTTTGTTTTCCCTCCTTTTTATATTTCTGTGAAACAGGAAGCAATGGCTGGATAATTTCATGTTCATAATCACCCTGGAGTGCTCAAAATTGTGAAAATGAATGGGAATATGCTTCAGAGATATTTTACTCATAAGAATTTCTAGGGGTGCCAATAATTGTGTCTGTGTATTTGAGAAAAAAACATTTATTTCATAATGATATTTCCCCACCATTTTAAATTCTTATTATCCAATGAAAGGTTAGATCTTTGTGAATTTTTTAAATAAAAGATCAAAAGGATTAACAATGCAGATTAATTTTCACAGCCTTCTTTGATCATATTTACCAAAGGTGCCGATATTTTTGGCCATGACTTTATGTCAGTTGCGCCATAGCATTACAATTATAGTTTTTATTAATATTTTGAATATGCTTTTATTTTCATATTGGAATTTTGTATTTGTTTTAATTTAATTTTGTTATTATTATTTTTTTTTTTTTGGAATTCTGTAATGTGCTTTTGTTAGTTTTTTTTTTAATATTTGTTATTTTATATTACTATTTAAATTAAATTCTTTATTTCAGCTTTAGTTTTAGGTTTTGTTTATTTCCTGTTAGTAATTTTATTACTTCAACCTAAACTTATTTCAGTTAGTTGCCAAGGCAACATTTCTAATTTCCTAATTAGTTTTCCATCTAATATTTATTTGTATTTCATGTCAGCTTTATTTCATTTAACAAAAACTATTTTTAATACATTTAGTTTTAGTTAAGAGTAACAACACTGTCCATCAATTTAATTCTATGAAATCAAGTTAAAACATATCAGAATATAATTGTAATATGTCAGTGTCTCCATAGCAGTGGTATTTTAGTATTATTTGTATAAATTTTATATTTTTATTAACATTTAAATTTTTTTTTGGTGATTTTATGAGATTTTGTCATTTTATTTTTTTATTTATTTATTTTTTTTGGTTTATATTTATAAATATTTATAAATATATTTATATTTAAAATTATATATATTTTTAGTTTTATTTATTTCCAGTAAATAATTTTAGAGATTTGAATTAAAGCTATTTTAGTTTGTAAAATTCTCTCATTTTCCTTTAGTTTAGGTTTTTCATCTAATATTCATTTTTATTGTTTTCAGTAGTTTTATTTGCTGCAAATATTGCTGCTGTGTTCGGTCTTTACCCGTCTGTGTGTTGTTCAGGGTCAGTACCGGAAGGCTCTGTCCAGTCTGGCTCTGATGTCATCGCTCCAGCTCCAGCAGAACCAGAACCAGAACCAGAACTCGCTCTCCAGCTCCTCGAGTCTGGAGACACAGCGGGCGATCATCCAGCAGGCCTCCTGTCACTACGCACTGGGAGAGTACAGGGTAACACACACTCACACACACACACACACACACACCCCGCATTAGACCTATGTTTAGCGCGTCTCATCGCGTTCATGCTGTGGTTTGTCAGATGGCGTGTGAGAAGCTTCTGGAGGTGGTCTCTGGTCTGATGCCCCAGAATCATGAAGCAGTGAAGAGCAGTGAGGAGCAGTGCAAACCCCGCAGCAAAACCAGAAAAGGTGTGTTTATAGCACATACATGAACTACTTTCATTTTATTAAGCATTTTAAATACTTGTTCTGTAAAAGTGACTGTTTTTGGTACCAAACATTTTTTTTTGGTTACACTTTATGGTAAGGTCCCGTTTATTGACATTAGTTGATCATATGAACTAACAATGAGCAATATATATTATTATAGCATTTAGCATCTTTGTTAATGTTAGTTAATAAAAATACAATACTTAACTGTTTGTTCATGTTCACAGTGCATCAACTGTTAACAAATGCAGCTTTTGATTTTTAAAAATATTGTTAAATATTTTTATTTTAAATATTTTAAATATTTATAGGAAGGTCACATATGATCCTTCCTTTTAGGCCTGCACAATATTAAAAAATGAAAGTAATTTATTTAAATTAAGCCATGATTTCATTCAAGTGATATACATTTTATTTCAATATATTGTGCAGCTGTAACAATGCTAGGTAACCAAAAACACAAGATCATGTCATCTAAATAATATTCATGAGCCAAGTTTTTACTACAATATGAGTAAGACATCTCTCTCTCTCTCTCTCTTTCTCTCCTCTGTTGCTAGGTAATGATCTGAGGCTCCTCCCCTGCACCAGTAAATCCATCCTTCCCTTCTGTCTTCAGCTCATGCTGGCCTGTTTTAAGGTACTGGATCTGAACCTCTCACCAGCTCACAGCTCAGATTCGGTTTTTAACTCGTTTCCTCTTTTTCTAAGCTGAGGGCTTTCACAGACAACAGAGACGACCTGGCTTTGGGTCATGTGGTGGTTCTCCTGCAGTATGATTGGCCGCAGGGTGAGAATCTCTTCCTGAAGGCGGTGGATAAGATCTGCCAGCAGGGCAGCTTCCAGTACGAGAACTTCTTCAACTACGTCACCAGTATCCTTCAGAAGAGAGACCAACCAGTTCTCCAGTGTTATGATTAATCTAAAACCTTTACTTCAAGCCTTTATGTATAAAGCATAATAAAAGTAGTTTTAATACATTAATTATGCCTTGTAATGCACTTATAATGCATTGTACTATTTCAAGAATAATTGTAACCACAGTTAATACATTATAACACTTATCAATTCATTGTTACACTATGCATTTTAAATTTGGTTATAATTATGACAATATATCATGTATTACAATGCGCGTTAGGAATCCAGGGTTTCCGCGGGGTCTTAAAAAGTCTTAAATTTAGTTGTATCAAATTTAAGGCCTTAAAAAGTCTTAAATTGTACAAGAAAGTCTTAATTATGATTTCAAGAGGTCTTAAATTTGGAGACGGAAAGACAAGAATTGCGATATGGCTGAATGTGATGATTAAACTTCAAAAGGCTATGATTTGATTAAATAAACATGAGCGCTGCGAGTTCAAAGTCCGGTGCCGCGCTGCTTTGTGTTCTGTCTTTACCGGGAAAACTCTTATATTTCAGCCAAACGCGACACCTGCTGGCAGAGAATCAATCAGTTAACATACATTAAACTAGAGTGCGTGCGATTCAGTCTATTAAAATACATTTAGACTGATCACATAATTTAAGATATGGGGGCAGAAATGTATAGCCTATATTTATATCATTTCATATAGTTAATATCACACAAAGAGTGCCCTTTTTTTCTCCAAAAATCAGCATGATTACAAATGTGATATTAATTTTATGCAACAGTTCAATAAACAAGAAGTTAATTTTAAGAGACTTGCGTTTTAGACACCATATTGGCTGTTTTTGCTCTATTTCTACAACAAAAATAATTCCAAACACAGCCACAGCACTGTTTTGCGTCTCTGAGCAACATGCGGTGTTTCGTTCCTGAATGAATCAAACATTTAAATGATTCCGTTCAGTCCCAATGACTTACTTATTAATGCTGACTTACTGCCACCTATCGGCCATTTTAATTTCACATTTAAAGTATATTCATATTTTTAAAATAATTTCAAACATCTGTTTTCAAGGTTTTATGTTTCAAATATCAAAACATCATTTGTGCATTTGTAACTGTGCAGGTTAGCATTCTATGTCCCTCTGAGCTGCATTAAAGAGTGTGTAAATACATCTAAATGCCACTTCAGATGCACTGCAAAGATGCATTTTGTTGATACTGATTTCATTTGCTTGATAACAGCCCAAATGCAAGAATTTGACTTACTTATGCACACTTTTAGAAAAAATGGCTTAAAGGTAAAAATGCCCATAAAACTTGTTGGAAAAGACTAATTTCTATCACTGCTGTGAACTGACCACACAGAATATGAAGAATATCAAAATTCAAAAATTCAGGAGTCACCTGTCCATGGTAATCTTTAAGATACCAGCACAATAACACACTCAGCAAAATATTGTCTAATTATCGTTATCGATAAAATCCCAGAAAATATAGAGAGATCATTTTTTTGCCAATTTCGCACACCCCTAATTCATGTTATTTCATTTATATAATAATTTATTGATAATAATTGTTGAAATCAATATTATTAATACTTTTGACTTATCCATTTTCTTAAAAATGGTGTAAAGGCTGAAATGTAAAGTTTATCATTTTACAAAACTTTGTTTTTGTGAAAACTTGTATCTGAATTGTAAATTATGCTTTTTACAGTCATTTTACAGTTTAATATGGTACTATAGACATTGTGCTACCCCGCTCATGTGGTATTAATTTTATCTGTGCAGGTCTTAAAAAAGGTCTTAAAAAGTCTCAAATTTGAGCTTAAAAATCCTGCAGAAATCCTGGAATCATTATAATGCATTATAGCCTCTAATAACCCTTTATAATGTATTATAGATAAAGGCTTTAAGTAAAGCTTTACCAAACCGTTTTTTTTAACAATTATTCTAATTCTTGTCTAATGCAGACAGATTTTATGATCTCGTATTAATTTATAGACCACTAAAAATGAATCCTAGAAAACCTGACATATGAAATAATAGTCAGTAAAATCTATTTTATGAGTTTATTGAACGTTTACACAAAATGTTTTATGTTTCGTCATATTTCATCCATCAGGCTTTTAATGGCTCATATAGTCTGATATAGTGAGAATATGATACCAGATATATTGAAAATAATAGGAAAAAAATTTATTCAAAGGCCCAAACTGAGCAAAACTATGCAATTTGGTGCAGACATTGATGTTTATATCGACAAAAAACTAGTGCTGGGCAACGATTAATTGCATCTAAAATAAAAGCATCTAAAATAAAAGTGTGTACTGTGTATATTTATTATGTATATATAAATGCACACATGCATGTATATATTTAAGAAAAATGTTATGTTTATATATTAAATATATTTATATATAATATAAATTATATTAATATAAATATATACAACCCGGATTCCGGAAATGTTGGGACGTTTTTTTTTTTTTATTTTAATAAAATGAAAACTAAAAGAATTTCAAATCACGTGAGCCAATATTTTATTCACAATAGAACCTAGATAACATAAATGTTTAAACTGAGAAATTTTTCAGTTTTATGCACAAAATGAGCTCATTTCAATCTGATGCCTGCTACAGGTCTCAATATAGTTGGGACGGGGGCATGTTTACCATGGTGTAGCATCTCCTCTTCTTTTCAAAACAGTTTGAAGATGTCTGGGCATCGAGGTTATGAGTTTCTGGAGTTTTGGTGTTGGAATTTGGTCCCATTCTTGCCTGATATAGGTTTCCAGCTGCTGAAGAGTTTGTGGTCGTCTTTGACATATTCTTCGTTTAATAATGCACCAAATGTTCTCTATAGGTGAAAGATCTGGACTGCAGGCAGGCCAATTCAGCACCGGACTCTTCTACTACGAAGCCATGCTGTTGTAATAGCTGCAGTATGTGGTTTTGCATTGTCCTGCTGAAATACACAAGGCCTTCCCTGAAATAGACGTCGTCTGGAGGGGAGCATATGTTGCTCTAAAACCTTTATATACCTTTCAGCATTCATAGTGCCTTCCAAAACATTCAGGCTACCCATACTGTATGCACTTAAGCACCCCCATACCATCAGAGATGCTGGCTTTTGAACTGAACACTGATAACACGCTGGAAGGTCTCCCTCCTCTTTAGCCCGGAGGACACGGCATCCGTGATTTCCAACAAGAATGTCAAATTTGGACTCGTCTGAACATAGAACACTTTTCCTCTTTGAAACAGTCCATTTTAAATGAGCTTTGGCCTACAGGACACGACGGCACTTCTGGACCATGTTCACATATGACTTCCTTTTTGCATGATAGAGCTTTAGTTGGCATCTGCAGATGGCACGGCGGATTGTGTTTACCGACTGTGGTTTCTGGAAGTATTCCTGGGCCCATTTAGTAATGTCAATGACAGAATCATGTAGGGCTGCAACAACTAATCGATAAAATCGATTATTATCGATAATGAAAATCATCGACAACGATTCTCATTATCGATTAGTCGGGTCTGCCCACAGTGCACGTCCAACAAATAAATAATCGGCCAACTAATCGATTATCAAAATAATTGTTAGTTGCAGCCCTAGAATCATGCCGATGCAGTGTCGTCTGAGGGCCCAAAGACCATGGGCATCCAACAAAGGTCCTTCGGCCTTATCCCTTACACACAGATTTCTCCAGTTTCTCTGAATCTTTTGATGATGTTATGCACTGTAGATGATGAGATTTGCAAAGCCTTTGCAATTTGACGTTGAGGAATGTTGTTTTTAAAATATTCCACAATCTTTTCACGCACTCTTTCACAGATTGGAGAGTTACAGACCTGATGCCAATTAACTTAATTAGTTGCTAGATGTTCTCCCAGCTGAATCTTTTCAAAATTTCTTGCTTTTTCAGCCCTTTGTTGTGCCCCCGTGCCAACTTTTTTAAGACCTGTAGCAGGCATCAAATTTGAAATGAGTTCATTTAGTGTATAAAAGTGTAAAATTTCTCAGTTTAAACATTTATGTTATCTATGTTCTATTGTGAATAAAATATTGGCTCATGTGATTTGAAAGTCTTTTAAGTTTTCATTTTATTCAAATTTAAAAAACGTACCAACATTTCCGGAATTCGGGTTGTACATGTAAATACATGTAAATATTTTCTAATTATATACTGTATGTGTGTGCCTTTTTATATATATATATATATATATATATACACATAATAAATATACACAGTTCACACACATATGTACACAAAAACTTTTATTTTGGATGCGATTAATCGCAATTAATCATTGCCCAGCACTACAAAAAACTGTATTAAATATGATGCAGTAGCTTTATAGAGTTAATTTTTCACACTGCAGGATCCTTTAAAATGTTTAACATGGTGAAAAACTTTTGATCAGACACTAATTCCAATCGCAATTCAGAATGAGTGTATTTTCATATGAATATCTGTCCTTGACTAGCTTTCTCTCCGAGACATTGACATGTTAGAAGAGTTTGCTTACCTTCGCACGACAGAAGGAGGGCGGGTCCAGCTGGAGCTGCTGCCCAATCAGGGGATGCTCATCAAGTAAGTCCCGCCCACATCACTTACATCAGCCAATGGAACTGGAGATGATGAGAAGTGATCATCGAAGGTCTCTCCCTCCTTCCTGTTTCCTTTCTCCTTTTGTTTTGGACATAGGCTGCGGTTAAGACTAACAGCGTGACAGGAAGAAGGCGGTTTGCTTAGCGTGTTTTCTTTACCCTGCTTTAGTGCTGATATCCTCTAACTGCTTTTCAAAGCCTTTTTGATTAGTTTTATTGTCTTTGACATTGTGTAGGGTTTTAAACAGGTTGCAACTTGCAAGTTCAGGTCTGTTTAGGGTTTAGAATCGAGAAAATAGTTTTAAAAATACTGGATGAATGACAGAGCTAGATTATGATGAACCAATAAACGACTTAAAAGTAAAGGTTCTTTATTGGCTTTGATGGTTCCATTAAGAACCTTTATCATCCATGGAACCACTAAAGGTTCTTTATAGTATAAAATGTTTATAAAAGATTATAAAAATGTTCTTTACACTAAAAAAAAAAAAAAAAAAAAAAAGGGTTTTAAGAACTGATCACTGAAAGGTTCTTTTTGGGAACCAAAAATGTTTTCGGGTCATTTCGTGTCAACTCAGCCAGAGGTTTTTTTTATTTTTTATAAATATATATTTATTGAACATTTTTAATGCAAAGCATACAAAAAAAAAAAAAAATTCACGGTAAGCACCTATAAATTATCCATCATCTCCCCTCAAAATAAATGAGTTATGAAATAAGATAACAAATAATTGAAATAAATAAATAATAATAATAACAATAAGACAACTAAATAAAAGAAAATACAGATACACTGAAAAGTACCTTATAACACACCATCAAAAAAAAAAAAAAAAAAACATATACATCAAGTACAGAGTGTTGTATTAAGACATTTCTTTTATCCAAGCCAAGTCCAACAAGCCTGCCTTCAATCTTTTGGACTTAGAGGTCCCCAGATAATCGAAAAAGGGGTTCCAGATCCTGTAAAATAAAAAAAAAAAAAGGTTTGTCCTTCAGGGCAGCAGAAAAGGCTTTGAATGGAATAATACTTAAAACTGTATGCAGCCATTGGTTTAAAGTGGGGGGCTCCTCATTAATCCACCTGCACAAAATACACTTCTGAGCAGAGTAAATCAAAATATGAAGAAGGTCTCTGTTCTGAAGGCCTAAGGGAATCTCATCATTTAGACCCAATAAGCAAGTCCTTGCTCCAAGCCGAAGAGGACATTTAAAAATTTGAGTTCAGCTGTATGCCGATCGAGACACAGAATTTCTGTATAAGAGGACAACTCCACAGGCGATAATAAAATTTCCCAGTAGCAGATTTACACTTGATACACAGATCTGACAGATTAGGGTGCATTTTATGTCTTACCTCAGGGGTAATAAACAGTTTATGCAAAATTTTAAATTGTCTCTCCCAAGCAGAATTAGTGGCTAGAACAGACATGGGATTGCCACATACCTCATCGTTTTCAATTACATTTCCCAAATCAGTTTCCCATTTGTCCTTAAGAGTGTCAAGTCTATCTGCCTTAGAGTCCTGCACGGGTCCTGTTTGATAAACCCGCACCCGCAGTAGTTAACCGAATACCCGACCCGTTATCCGACAGCAACACTAATTTATTTCCGAACCCGACCCGACCCGTTTGACACAAAAACCGTGACCCGAACCACACCCGCATTAAATCTACATAAGGCAGACAAAACACCTTTATTTTATGTTTAATGTAACAAGCAATTAACAAATCATTCTGAGTTAATGAGTTAATGCGTTTAAAAATGAATAATAACATTTAACACACACATCCCAACAAGTTAACAGAGAGAGAGAAAGCAACATTCAACGTGTAAACAATATAAAACTATTGCGTGAACAATCTATTGTAAACGGGTGAACAATCTATTGTAAACGGGTCTAAATGGCTTAGATTAATAAGCCAAATATGAGCTTTTCCTTCATAACCTATAAAAACAATTAACTTTATAGGCTGCATAAAAATATGTAGGACTGCCAGCAGTGTCGAGAGAGAGAGCGCACAACATCCAACGTGTGAAAACAATGTAAAACTATTGCGTACATGTGAACAATCTATTGTAAACGGGTCTAAATGGCTTAGATTAATAAGCCAAATATGAGCTTTTCCTTCATAACCTATAAAAACTATTAAAATTTATAGGCTGCATAAAAATATGTAGGACTGGCAGCAGTGTCAGGAGAGAGAGAGAGCACAACATCCAACGTGTGAAAACAATATAAAACTATTGCGTATGTGACCAATCTATTTTAAACAAGTCTAAAAGGCTTAGATTAGTCAAATATGAACTTTATAACATATTGAATATGTGTTAGGCCCATTTTAGAATGAGAAATAGACTAAAGCTTTTATTCAAACTGTGAATAGATTAACTACAGAAAAGCGAGCAAAGAGCGCTCCCTTTAATATAATCACTAGACCTACAGCTGTCAATCAATGTCAATACAGCTGTCGATTGGCTACAGTTCTCAGTGTTTGCAAATCCCGCTGTAGAAGCCCGGTCTTCAGACGGAGCGCGAACACAAGCACGGGACAATTTGAAAGGAGCTGCCTATCAGCGTGTACTGGATTAAGTCGAAATGGTCTTGGTTATAATTGTACCTGCAACCCGCCCGTGCCTGTCACCAGTCCGACCCCCACCCGCACCTCACCTGACACGTCAATATTATTCCACCCGTTACGTCAATTTTTGCGGTTCACCCGTCGGGTACCTGCCCGCGTGCAGGACTCTGATCTGCCTTAAGACCACAAAGTATATTATAAACCCGTCTTGTGATAAACTTAATCTGTTTATCAACTGCCTGAAGAGATTCAATAGGTGAAACACCAAATCCTCCAGGGAATTCTCTTATTTTAGTCAAAATAAAATTCCAAACCTGTAAATACCTAAAGAAATCTTGATTAGTTACCCCAAATTTGTTCTTAACCTATTGGAATGTGAGAATAGAATCATCCTGAATAAAATACCCCACTACTTGGATACCCTTATCATTCCAGTCCGCAAGACCGGCCTGAAGGCCAGGTAGGAAATCAGGATTATCATGAAGAGGGGTTAACAGAGAGAGACGATTATCATAACCTTCTAGTTTCCTAATTTGTCGCCAATTATTCAACATATTCTTTAAAATAATATTACCTTTGATTAAAGCGGAAACTTTAGCGGGGGACATATACAGTAAATTATGCAAAGGAATCCCATTCAGGGACGCAGCTTCGCATTCAATCCAAGTGGACTCTCTGTCATTCACAAACCATTCTAACAGGAATCTAGACTGAGCAGCCCACAAATAAAATAAAATAAAGAAGGTGCTGCTAGCCCCCCGGATTTAACAGGAAGGCATAAAAAACTATAACGTAGTCTAGGTTTCTTTTTAGCCCATATAAATGAAATTATTGAACTATTTAATTTAGCCAAGACTTTTTTCGTAATTTTAATAGGGAGCATTTGAAATAAGTAAAGAAAGCACGGAAGAATATTCATCTTAATGAGATGAATGCGACCTAGTAATGATAGGGGCAGGCCGCACCATAAATCAAGATTGTGTTTCACTGATTGTAACGGGGACAAAATTTAAACTGAATAAATTTGATATTTGAGGGGAAATTTTCAAACCCAAGTAAGAGAACCCTGAAGGGGACCAACGAAACGGATGTGATATACTTGGGTCCAATCTGTGCGAACTATTGAGGGGCATGGCTTCACTCTTAGAAAAATTTATCTTGTAGCCAGAAAAGGAACCATAATCATCTATCAATTTTATCGGTTTTGTAATAGACTGTTTAGGAGACTCTAAATAAAGCAAAACAGAAATTTTATGCTGCCGATCCTTTAAAATAACACCTTTGATACTTGTATCTTCTCTTATACTAACCGCCAAGGGTTCCATGGCTAAAGAAAATAATAGCAGGCTCAATGGAATATTGAAATAATCTGACCTAATACCATTATTAATAACGGCTCAGAGGGGGGAGGTTTATAATATCCGGATCCATTTACTGAATTCCTCCCCCAGCCCGAATTTTTTAAGTGTGAAAAAGAGGTAAGGCCATTCTAGAAGATCAAAC
Organism: Spinibarbus caldwelli; assembly: GCA_039654775.1. Taxonomy (NCBI): domain Eukaryota; kingdom Metazoa; phylum Chordata; class Actinopteri; order Cypriniformes; family Cyprinidae; genus Spinibarbus; species Spinibarbus caldwelli. The sequence continues at coordinate 2,038,996 of CM077246.1, read as the reverse complement.
GCCTTTTCGGCATTGAGGGACACAACCAAAGCTTCAGGGCCAATCAAGGAAGAATGATTAATAATGTTAAGAAGTCTCCTTACGTTATGTGATGATAAACCTCCCACGGATGATAAACCCGTCTGATCGTTATTAATAATAGAGGGAAGAATAGTCTCCAACCGTAAGGCAAGGACTTTAGCTAGAATCTTAAAATCTGTATTTAAGACCGATATGGGTCGGTATGAGGAGCACTCCTCCGATGGTTTTCCCTTTTTATGAACTAAGGAAATATTGGCCTCCCTCAACGAAGGAGGTAGGGCACCCGCTTCAAATGAGTGCATTATCATTTCATATTACGGACCCGATAGAATGCACTCAAACTTTTTATACATTTCTGCGTTGAGGCCATCGGGTCCTGGGTCCTTATTATTAGAAAGTGATTGAATACTATTCTTAATTTCACTAAGTGTTATCGGATTATCTAGAATATCTCTCTGTAAATCTGAAATTTGAGGTAATTGCTAAAAGATTATTCATATCAAGCAGAATTAAATTGTGAGGAATACAAATGCTTATAAAAGGATTTAAACCTATTGTTGATTACCTTGTTATTATAGTAAAGAGAACCATCTGAATCCTTAATACAGCGTATATTCTGCGCAGACATTTTATCACACAAGAAATTAGCCAAGTAATGACTGGGTTTGTTAGCAAATTCATACATCCTTTGTTTAACAAAAAAAAATTTTTTTCTGCTTTCTTCATTAATATTGCTTCTAATGCAGTTTTAGTTATTTGTATATCATTTCTAAGTTTGTCAGATGGGGAGGAGTTGTATCTGGCTTGAAGATCATGAAGATCAAGCTCTAACTTCCTCTGCTCTTTCATACTGTTCTTTTTAAGCCCAGCTGTATATGATATAATTAACCCCCGAATGTATGCTTTAGCTGTATCCCACAATAGTCCTGGAGAAATGCCGGGAGTTTTGTTTTCTATGAAAAAATGACTCATCTGCTCTATTAAAAATTTCTCAAATTTAGGATCAAAATTCAAAAAAGAACTATATTGCCATTGTTTTTGTGGGAGAGTTAAATTAGAATAATTCGAGCCAATAAAAATGGGAGCATGGTCAGATATAATAATATCACCAATTCTACAAATACTGACATTACTAAAAGAGATTTTGGGGGTTAAAATAAAATCAATTCTACTGCTCGTTCTGTGAACAGATGAGTAAAACGTAAATTATTTGTCCTTAGGGTGTAACACATGCCAGAAGTATGCCAAGTCAAGTTCATCACAGATGTCTAATATGGCCCTAGCCCTTTTAGAGGTCAGAGCTTGATTCTGTGTCGGTGGAGATCTATCCAATATTGAAGAGAAGATAGTTAAAATCCCCTGCTATTACAGTGTTATCACAAATCCAATCAGCAAATTTAGAGAAAACGTGAGAAATAAAATCAGTAGACTGTATAGGCGGAAAGTATATATTTAAGAGAGATATTCCTTGGCCACAGAGAGAGCCTCTTAACATTATAAACCTGCCTGCTTTGTCTGAAATTGTTGTCACTTCCAATAACAGCAAGTGCTTACTGATTTAAATGGCAACACCCCTGCTTTTACTAGTGAAAGAGGCGCTAAATACCTGCCCCACCCAGTTTTAACTTAGAGTGCTCCAATGGAGATAAATGGGTTTCTTGTAACAAAGCTATGTGGACCTGTTCTTTCTTTAGGAAACTAAGAATTTTTTTCCTCTTAACAGGATTGTGAATCCCTTTCACATTCCAACTGCAAATATTTAAAATGGATTTATCATTTAACATAATGTATTAAAAAGAAATGTAACAAGAATTGCAATAGATACAACACCCAGAGACAGGAGAAAACGAAGAGAGAGGAGAAAAAAAAGGAGAGGGGGAGATCTTTGCACGCTTTTATAACAGAACCTTGAACATAATAGAACAAAATAGAACCTTGAACAAAACAAAGGGGTCAGACCTTGGTCTGTTACACTCATACTGGGCGTCAGCTGGCTTTCCTCAAATGTTAACTACAATCAGGTAACAATCTACAACATCTGGTCTGCAGCTCTAAATCATCATTATGGCATAATTTGGTGAATAAAATACACTTTCACCTATAAAATATTGTATAGACATACATATAAAAATATATATGTACATACACAAATCAAAATCTTGTCCAGAGTATTAAGTACTTAAAAACATTCAGTGCTTATATCCATATAAAAAACATACCAAAATACAAGAAAAGTTACTCAGTCGGCAGATGTACGAGGAGGGGAACCAGATTGTTCGGGGACAGTCTCCAGAAAGATTACAGCTTCCTTGGGATCTTTGAAGGACCTCTCCTGTCCGTCCACCTTAATCCTGAGAATGGCCGGATACAACATTGTGAAGGCAATTCCTTTCTCCTTAAGCTGCTGTTTGACTTGGTAAAACTCTTACCTTTTCCTCATCACCGCTGCTGAAAAATCCTCGAACAGCATGATCGGGGCTCCGTTGTAAGTCGGGGTGCACACCTTCCTTGCAGCTTGCATGATCCGAACTTTGTCCTGAAAATTGTGGAATTTCACGATAACAGCACGGGGGCCGCGAGTGAAGGCGTGGTGACAGCGATCTATTTTGACCATTCCACCTTTAAAGCTGATTTGCAGGAGCTCTGGTAGCCAGGATTTAAAAAAGGCGGTCGGGTTACTACCCGCAATAATACGCACATTACAACACTGGCTTCTATTCTCTAATTCGTCGATTTTCTCCAAAGCAGCCACCAGCTTATTCTCCACTTCAGTAAGCTTTGTGCAGTTGGAAGCCATGGCGTCCTCGGCATCCAAGATCCGGCCTTCCATCTCGGTGATTCGCGTATCTAGCAGCCCTAATTTCGAAGGGCAGGCGTCGAGCTTCTGTCTGACCGGGTCGATCTTTTTGTCGAAGGAAGTTTCAACACCTTTAAGCACTTCCGTTGATATTCGCTTCACCAAACTGTTGATCTCAGCCTGGCTCAGCAGAGATGAGGCCTGATCCACCATATTTGCTTGACCGATCTGAGGCGAAGTAAGCTCTGAAGATTTAGAAGTTTTTGTCGAGAAGGTAAGCTTCTTCTGAGTACTAGGCATACTCCAGTGTATTACCAAAATATTTTATACCATTGAGCCGTTATATATATTAGTTAAAATGCTAAAATCAACAACGAGCTGCGAGAGACCGAGCGATGCACTGCTACTCCCCCATTAGCGTCACATGATCCCCAAAAATAGTGAATTTTTTTTTTTTATATAGTGAAAGAAGTACTTAAATTCATTTGTTCTTCAAACATTCTTCTTAAAAATATAAGTATGAGCTGTATGCAAAGTGACCAGAGCTGGGTAGTAACTGATTACATGTAATCTGGATTACGTAATCAGATTCCAAAAATTAAGTACTTGTAATTAGAGTAAGTTGCATTTTAAAATACTCGTAATCAGACTACAGTTACTTTTTTATGGATTACATGATTACATATTATCCACGCAATAGAAATAAATTATTCATAATTCATTGATTCTCCCTAATTTTTATTTTTCATCTTTTAAATATTCCTTTCTAAAACAGCCTACCGATTACATACATTAAGAAAGTCCAGTTTGTGGACATTCTCATATAGACTAGTCATTAGTCAGGTGGTGACACAACATTTCACCACTGGATTTACAAAAATCATTTTAGGTTTATGAAGGGTTTCAACATTGCATCAACTACTGATGAACATTCATTTTCATTTGAATTATCACTCTGTAGGATTTTTAACTATGTATTATTATGTCTTTGGTAGGCTTTTGTCTTTCAAGCTCATTAAAATGCACATATTCACTTTTTTTTTTTTACATTGTAATACAAGTATTCTAAAACTTTTTGTCGTCTAAACCTTATTCACCAAATATATTTACTTTTTAATATAAATATTTCAACAATAACGTATCACATTTGCATGTTCACAGTTTCTTTGATGTTGATTAATGGTCACATGGCATGCAGGTAAATAAAAATTTTATCTTTTTTAGTAAGTGTTTTATTTTAATTGTTATTTTAAACAAAGACTATAGAAATACAAAGACGGTTCACTCCTATACTTATAAATGGGAGAAACTGCAACACAATGTGGTGGAATAGTCCCACCTTCTAAATGAAAGAGCCAAATTTTTCATAGAAACCTGAGGCTAGACCAGTCAATGTGCATGCGCAGTCATAAACATGTTATGACTGCACATGTGGATTGGCTGGTCTAGCCTGAAAAATATGATTTTTAAATGCTATTTGAACATAAGAAACAACATTCATGGGGCAATTAATTTCAGATTGTTGTTGCTGATTTGACTTGATTTGATTTAACTGTGAGTTCAGCAGTTTTTGAGATTTTGAGATTCCCCCATTCATTAAGATAGGACTTGGTCTTGTATGAGCTGCCCGGAGGTGTTGCAAATAGTGAAGAGACTTTCCTTGAAAGGGACTTTGTTTTAAAATTATTTATTTTCATTTTTTATGATTTAATGAATTGTTAGCTTTTCATTAAACTCACAAACCCCCTGCAGTTCCTTTACAAACCCTAGTTTGGGAAGCCTTGATGTAATATAATCTTTAATGCACTTTATGTTGTAAATTACAATGAATGGAACATTTTTTTTTTTTTTTTTCATAATTATGGTACAAGATAATTCTATTTGAATCAATGAAATAAACTAGTTGTCAAAAGTAATCTAAAAGTAATCCAGAAGTAATCTGATTATATTACATAAAATGTGTAATGTAACGGATTACGTTACTGACTACAATTGTTGTCATGTAATCAGGAATCAGTAACGGATTACAATTTGTAAGTAATCTACCCAGCTCTGAAAGTGACCCACATTTGGTTTTCGACCACTGAAAGTGGGTAATATTCAGCAACTTGGACATGGAGTCATATTGAGATCCCATATCTTTTGGATTGAACTATACAGGGCCTTAAAAATAAAGATTACTAAAGAAAAGTTCTTTAAGAACCAAAATCGGAAAGGATATTAAGATATATTTAATACTTCTAGAGTTACAGACATGCAAACTTTGGAAAAATATATATTTATGCCACTCAGACAGGTATGTTTTGTGGTACATTTAGATCCCCATATATCTGGGTTTTAACTATATAGAGTCTTAAAAATTAAGATACTAAAAGAAAAGTTTAAGAACCAAAATCTAAAAGGATATTAAGATATCTTTAATACTTCTTAAGTTACAGGCTTGCAAACTTTGGAACACAAAAAGTGCTTTTTCCCATTTTTGAATGGTCACCACTGGCATATAATGCAACACAGATTGCTAACGTCAGAGGATTTTACTAATAGACCTTCTAATCTCTGTATAAAAATAAAATGATGATGCTTCAATCTTTCTAAAGTCATTTTTAACCCCCTGTAATTTGGCTCTGAATCTCATTTTGACCCTCCTCTACGAAATATTGGATTACTCAGTAAATATACATCCATGATGTTTAATATTTTGGCTTTTATCACTATTTATGTTTGTCTTTCTCCAGAAAAAAAAATCTGCAAGTTTTTGAAATTTGGTTGATTTGACCTGGAATGACCCTACTTCTGTGGCATCACTGCAAAAAAACTTCTTTTAGAAACCTTTATTTTTAAGAGTGTACTTATAAATATAAATTATCTAAAAAAAATATTACATTCATGTCTGAATTGATATAAAGTGAGAACTGTTACTTTACATCACATTGAAAATCAATAGAAAATTACTGTGTTTTGTCATAACGGTATTTTAGATGAAAAATAGACTTATTTTAAGCTTTATAATGGTAGTTTTAGGATTTGCCGCTAGCTCTTGATGGGCTGTTTGTAGGGTTGTGGGAGTAAATCAGCTGTGATCATGCTGTCGTAGTGCTGGTGGTGCGTTTATGAGTGTTTGCTGTTCGTAGGAACCCCAGCCCCGCCCTGGGGGTGGAGTTAAACACCCTGCTGCTTCCAGGGGCTCAGAAGGCTGACAGGTACCCCACCCCCAACCCTCCCAGACTCCTCCCAGCCTGATCACGTGTTCACATTCTCCTCCTATTATTTCTCTTCATTCCGCTCAAGCATTTTCATTTCGCAAGATCGTTCCCGTTCTCATACGGCTCCTTTTCTGTTGTGTTTTACGCAAGTTGTTGTGAAGTCTTTGAAGAACGTTTTTGTTCATTTTATATTACATTGTGTTCGTAGTTTTCATTGAATTGCAGCGTTTTACATTCATGAGTGAATCTCACAGGTGATGTCAAGAAATGTCTGAGTTGTATCGCACCTGGGAATCAAAATTAAAAAATAAAAAATTATATTTTCTTTTTTTTCTTTTTTTTTTGTTACAAAAATCACATTTACAGTAATGATAATGTGGAAAATGTCACATTCTCTTTATTGAAATGTAAAAAAAGATGTTTTAAATAGTCTAGAACAAGTGCAAGTATACACAGTATTTACCCATCTAATTGTACTTGTCTGCTTGTTTTAAATTGAAAAAATGTTGATATATATATATATATTATTTTTATTTATTTATTTATTTTTTTTTTTTCCCACATTACAGATTTTCTTAGACATTTTAATGTGCTTAAAATTTTTACTACACCCAAAACAAAACAAACAGAAAAAAATACCATCATCCAAAATAGGCTGTTTTCTTGAATACGAAAAATGTATTTATTTATTTATACATTTTATTATATTTTACTTTTTTAATTTAATTTATTGTTTATTTCTTTACAATTATGCATCTTTGTTTTAATTTTATTTTTAGTTACTTAGTTTATTTATAATTGTGAATCTTTATTTTTTATTCTACTGTATATTATTTATTTTTATTTATTTAATTTTGGAATTTGGGATGCAATATGAGCCAGATGTTTCTTTGTGAGCTTCACCCTTATGTGTATTTTATGCCACAGTGTTTGTGTGTGTGTGTGTGTGTTCAGTCTTTGACTGGAAGAGCATTGCTCTTATATCTGTCTGAATGTGGAGAAACTGCTGTTTCGAAACTGTTTTGTTTCTTGTATGGGTTCTGCATAAAGTTCACGTTCACATTGGTTCAGTACTCGGTTCTTTCTGTATTTGGTGGCCCGTATCGGCTCAATGTGTTCTTACACGCTGTGTGTCTGTTTTCATAGACATCACACCGTGACTCGAGGAATCACCAAAGGCGTGAAGGAGGATTTTCGGCTGGCAATGGAGCGTCAGGTGTCGCGGTGCGGAGAAAACCTGCTCACGGTGCTCCACCGCTTCTGCATTAATGAAAAGATCATCCTCGTCCAGTCATTACCCTGAGTGACCTCTGACCTTTAACCTATGGATCAGTCCAGTTTTGTTACTTTTCAGACATTTTTGAAATGTGATCAACTTTTTTGCATCATATAAGAAGCTTCTCTATGAATGTTTAGAGTCTCTATGCACCGGTCATCAAGCAGATCTCATTTAGGTCATGGTTTCATTTTATGTATTAATTAACAAACATTCAAAAATATTCAGCATTTTCTTATTATTTGTCTGTAAAATGCAGAATTCACTGTTAAAGCAAATGCAATATGTTCACATTGTATTGTTGTAAAATACTTGAACTAACTAGACTGTGTTATTGTGTAATATATTGTTGTGCTGGCAGCTCATAATAAATAAAACATTTGTTCTCTAGTTGAATGTGGAATTTAATTGTCATTCTGTACCCTGTTTCAGTTTATCCATCACTAACGTGGTCTTCCTTAAGGTCCCTATTCACTGCAGATGTCTTTTGTCTCATTTTATGGTTATTAATTTCAAGGATTGGTACTTTTGCATGCTAAGTACCAATCTTTGTAATTAATAACTTTAAAACAGTGGCTCTCAACCTTTTTGACTCCAAGTCATTAAATTTCTAAATTTTCTTCAGGGTTCCCAGTCTTTTTAAGCAATGAATATGTATGTCTTTTTCAGTTTGTGATCCATTGCATAAGAATGAAGGATTTTTGATATATATTTTACTCTCAAATTCTACCAATAAAATATTTTAGAGCTTGGAAAATATTTTTAGACTAAATGAAATTATAAAATTATTATTTGCATCATGGAATTTTGCAATAAATAAAATGTACAATGAAATGTAAGCATAAATAGGCATTATAAATAAATTTAGCTTTTCATGTAACAAAAATGATGCAAGGTACTGCCTTAAAATTAAAAAAATGCTTACATTTTAATTGTATTTTCATTTAATTATTTAATTAAATGAAATTATTTATTTAATTATTGCATCATTCCATTATGTATTTAATAATTCCATTATATATTTATTTAGTTAGAATGTGAAATCTCTCCATGTTCTAGCAAGAAATTTCTAAAATAATAATAATAATAATAATATAGTTATTAATAATATAGTTAAAAAATATATAAATGGTTATGGAGTTTTTGGAACAATAGATTTTGCAATAGTACAATAATAGATTGTACATAAATGTACAAAAGTATAGGCTCTAATATGCTTCCTTGCGGGACCCCTTTAAACAGGGGCAGGGGATCTGACCAAAACACCTCCACCCTTACTAATTGTGAACGATCAGAGCAGTAACTCTTGAACCAAGCCAGACAGCTTTCAGAGAATCCAGTACATCTTAGCCTAGCCAGTAGTATTTCATGGTCCACAGACTCAAAAGCCGTTGACAGATCAACGAATGCAGCTACACAATATTCCTTGTTGTCAATGGCACATATAATGTCATTGAGAACCTTTAGCAAAGCGGTAATACAACTATGGTCGGATCTGAAGCCAGACTGAAACTGATTAAGAACATTGTAGGTCTCCAAGTGGTGCATAAGCTGCTTGTTGACCAATTTCTCTAATATTTTAGATAGACAGGGCAAAATGGAAATGTGGTCTATAGCAATTTAGATCTGCGTTATCACCCCCTTTAAAAAGTGGAGTAACAGCAGCAGATTTCCAATCCCGCGGGAAAACACCAGTTTGGAGAGAAAGATTAAAAATGCAAGCAATGGGCGCTGCAATAATATAAGCAGATTTCTTTAAAAAATAATGGATCTAATTCATCCAGTTCAGCAGATTTATGGATATCCAGGTTGAGAAATTCCCCAAGTACCTCAGACTCTTGTATTGACTTAAATCATTTTAAGTCATCTTGAGGCCGCTGTGGAAGTTTGCTGATGCCCTCTGGTTGAGAACCACTGTTTTAAATGAGTATCTTCTTGACAATCTCTATGAAATGATTCGTAAAATTCCTGTAAGCACTATTCTTCTCTTTCTGATGGACTGGGAAGGTCGGCCTGCAGAGCTGCTCTGAGATTTGCCCAGAAGAGTTTCTGCTTGGCTCCCACCGGTGGCCACTCCAGATAGGTGCGTCTGGACATCATAGCCTTGAGCTGGTAGTACTTGGAGGGAATGAGATACAACGGCAGAGGTTCCAGCAGAATGAGAATAATGCTGTCCATCCCTCGCGTCACCCGCTGGTGATTGGTGAAGTAGAGTTCGTAGTGGCACCATTCGCTCTGGACGAAATGAGAGGAGAGCACAAAGACGCACCTTCGGCTCTGCTCGATGCATCGGAGGATGTTCTGAATGATCGTCTTTCCCGGGATGAAGTCGCGCTCGTGGTGACACGCTTGCAAGCCGTAGTCGCCTTCAAGCTTGGGAAGAAATTGAGATTTGACCCAGTCGGCGTTCTTTTGGCTGTACGATACAAATGCATGGAAGCTCAACCCCTCCAAGTCTTCCGATTTCCTTTGGGAAGTTATTGCGTTGTGCTTGGCATGCGTCCATTTCCAGATCATCTTGAGGTACCACGGCACGTCCAGATGATTGCAAATAAGGCTAAGGGCGACTATTAAAGTGATCGTCGGGATCAGAATAGTAATAGCCAGGATCCAAGTGTTGCAGGAGATCTCCGGAAGGTAGAAGACTTCTAATAAGGAGTTGCTCCAGGATTCTGGGTAACTGCATCGGTATCCTTCCGGCCAGTGGCCAAGAGTCAAACCAAGAGTTTCTCTTCTCGGGCGTGTCACTCGGGCTTTGATGAGAGTGGCAAATTCACGCAAAGCACATGTACAGATGAAAGGGTTGCGACTCAAGTCCAGATCTTCAAGATGCGGACAAGTCTCGAGGGCTTCCGGTAAAGGCGAATGAATTGAGTTGGATATTACAGAGAGCTTCTGCAGGTTTGGGAACGCTTGGCAGGTGGGAAGGTCTAGAAGACGGTTGTTCATAAGGTCAAGGACCCTCAAGTCATCCAAAACCCGAAGATCTGAAGGAACTGAGAACACTCGGTTATTCCAAAGTTTTAGGATCCGTATGGAATCGGGCAAACACTTGAAGACGCTCTGGTCGAACCCATTCGAAGACAAATCCAGTTGGACAACTTTGGGAGGCCAAACGCACTTGCCTTGTCCCTCCGAGTAGGTAAGTGTGTTTTGACTGAGGTCGACGTATTGAAGCAAATCCATGAGATGTATTCTTGAGGTCAGTGGTCTAAGCAGTTTCAAGTTGTTGCCCTTCAGAACCAACTTTACCAGGTTTGTCAATGTACTGCATTCAGTATATGGATCAACCGAGAAGACGTTTTCTGTAAGAGCGCAATCGGACAAGTCCAACACCTCGATCTGGCTAACAGTCAAAGGACAGGTCATGAAGATGATTGGCGTTTGGGTTAAACTGACGTTTCTTGCAGGCATGTTTATGAAGAAGTCATAGAGCTCTTTCTGATTGAAGATGAATTCGGTTACGGATGCTCGTGTCGTAGAGAAGGAATCCAACATGCGGCTTGTGGACAACGGTATGCCGTCTTCCATTTTCGTCATCGTAAGGTCTGAGAAAGAAAGCTGTCGAATTGTAGACTGCAATGTTGTGTTTACACAGCTTGTTAGAACTTCCCAGGTGGTTTTCACTTTGGAGATTTCCAAGCTAACGGTGCGTAGGATTCCTCTGCGGTGCATCTGCTGGATGACCTTCATCCCGCTGTCCACCAAAGTGAATTTGACTTCTTTAAACACCGCAAAAACATCAACCGCAATTGCAATGTCAAGGTTGCTTTTGGACATGGCGATGATGGCTTTCTCGGAGCGTACTTCTGTAAGACTGTTCTCCTCATACGTCTGTAGCCCCTGTGCATTAATAAAGAGCGTTTTCAGAGTAAGATTGGCGATGTAAGTAAAGTCTTGGTTGCTGATTGATTTGGCGCTCAGGCCCAACCATTGCAGGTATTTCAAGGTGGAAAATTCCTTTCCTAGCGCCATGATGGAAAACAAGTTGGACGACAAGTCTAAGAGCTGCAGACGTCCCGTTTTAAGCAGGTATGGTTGGTCCGAGAGGTTCTGGAGTCTGTTGTGCGACAGATCCAATATCTCCAAAACCGGTGTGGAGTTAAATGTATCCATGTCTATGTTCTCCAGTATATTCCAGGACAGATTGAGGAAGTGGAGTCGTGGTGTTGTGATAAAGTCTTTGGCAATCAGTGCCTGGATGCGATTCAGCGACAGATCCAAGTCCTCTGTAGACGGTTTGAGGCCGGGGGGAAGTGAGGACAGGTTCTGAGATGAGTAATTCACTATGATGCGCTTAATGGCCAGAATGAGAGATGGGTGGAAACACGTGACATAAACAGACAGCAGCCACCAGCCCGACAGCTTCATCTTTCTGAAGGAGAAAAAAACACTTCATTTCCTGTTTTAAGTAAACCGCATTTTTGGCTTGTCACAGTTTTCACTTTTACTCAAGTCTCTAGCATTAGTTTTCATTGTGATTGCATAGCAGTATTTTAAATTTAAAAATTAATAAATCCAAATGAGTGCATTTGGGAAATAGTGCACTTGGACTACTTTTACTGTAAATCAAAAGACATTACAGAGTGAAAGTTATTAAATGTTATGGTATAATATAGTGAATATGGTCATGTTGGCATTTAAATTTACTGTACATCAGTTGTATATTTAAAACTCCTGTTTAATTAGCATGTAAATTATCTAAAAAATTATTCTGGACTGTTTTTCTGTTACCTGCATTGTTTTTTAAAGCAACACTATGTAATTTTTGGAGCTCTAGCGGTTAGTAAACAGAACTGCACGCATCCCGCGGAAGAACATTCTAACCGATTCACGCAGGTATGTGTTACTCTGCAGCGGTGACGACCCGATTCAATAGTCCGAATATAAGCACTTATTATATGTATACCGTAGTGATTTGGGATAAGACAAAAAGGCGGTTTGGAAGCATTATAAACATTTTGCAAATTCTGAACACAGAAAAAGTTACATAGTGCTGCTTTAACTGATCGAATTTATTTTGGTTCAACATACTCTTTTAACCAAATGCTATAAATAGATGATAGATAGATAGATAACATTATTTATCTTACCCGTCTGCTGTAGACATAGGGGTAAATCCCGGGGGGGACAGGACCCCCCCATCTGAGAGTTGTCCCCCCTAAAAATATCATTACAAGCAACTCTGTGTCTTGAAAATAATATAATGGACATATACTTAAAATAATTGTGTAAGTAGTAAAACAAAATAAACGAAAAAAAAGCGTTTTAAGTTCAGAAATGTTTTGATTCCCCCCTCCCTTGCCTCACAGTGGTTTGGTCCACTGCCTCGATACACTCAGGACACGAGCCCGGTGGGAGCAGTGTTGCCAAGTCCGCGGTTTTCCAGCGGAATTGGGCTACTTTTATGCTCTTTCCGCGGGATGTTTTTCATGTCCGCGGGTTGGAGCGACCCCAATGACCTGATATTTACCCCCTGGAAAGCGACATTTATCGGGGAACCCCACCAAAAAACGTGTATTTTACCCCACCCGAACGCGATTTTTACCGGAAATCCCCCCTGAAAAGCGATTGGGCTAGTTTTGGGCTAGTTTTGAGTAGCAATTGGGCGGGTTTTGCTGTGAAAACCTGGCAACCCTGGGTGGGAGAGAGCAAAGTTCCTTAGTAGTTATGTGTAAGTAATTAGGCTGTCAAGGCTATTTTATTCTCTTTAAACATCGGGTGAAATTATTCTTTCTCTTTAATACAGATGATGCTGGATCATTAATAAATTAGTCATGACAAAAAAATTATGATATTCGATGTATTTTCTATGAGCAATTTATAAGGTTACCAAGCTTAATACCGTAGCTTGTCACCCACTACAACTAACACAGCGATAAACCTGTGTGTGAACTGATATTAGGCTAATATTGTGTTGGGTTTTGCTCAGTATGATGTTAAGTGGCAGGCTTAATGCGGTTGAATATCTAAAGAGACGTACTCGGTCCCAGACGAAACCTAAAATACTATGGAGGACGCAAAATAATCATTATAATATGACCGCGTGGTGAACCATATGAACCGAACTCATATTTAAACACGGTCTCCATGCTGTTTACACATGCTGTTTACACATGCTGTTTACACATATCTATCCTTACAAGTACAATTTTGGCTGTATTATTTGTGTTCCCTTCAAAAATTGCTCTTGAGAAATTTTATGTTTCTTGTCCCCCTACTGTTAGATGAAATTTACGCCCCTGACTGTAGATGAGGTTGTTCACTGTCTTATGAGACTGTAGATCACATTTAAATGATGTTACTCACTTCCCCAAACTAGTCATTTACTGATAGAGATCAAGTTATTTACTCTCAGAGATGGAGCCTCATATGGAAGTCATACTTTGACTTTGTTGCAAGCATCTTAAAGTTTCTCAATCAAAGAAAACATTCATGTCACAGTAAGCGGGTGCTACATGTTTTATTTTGTTTTGAATATGTATTGCATAACCTAACTCTAACACATCTGATTTACATATTAATATGTGACCCTGAACCACAAAAACAGTCATAAGTAGCACAGGTATATTTGTAGCAATAGCCAACAATACAGTACATTGTATGGGTCAAAATGATCAATGTTTCTTTTATGCAAAAAAATCATTAAGTAAATGTTTTTTTTTTTTTTTAAATTTCCTACCGTAAAGTGAAAGTCGTGACGTATTGTCAAGTATGGTGACCCATACTCGAAATTGGTGCTCTGCATTTAACCCATCCAAGTGCACACACACAGGGTCTCACCTCAGTCATGGTACCTGAGACTCAAACCCACGACCTTCGGGTTACAAGTCCAACTCTCTATCCATTAGGCCACGACTGCCCCAACAAAGGACAGGTCTGTCAGAAGTGGGATATCTATAGAATTCATAATAAATAAATAAAAAAATAGTGCAAACACATGCAGAAATGATGAAAACAACCTCTATGGAAGTGATTTATATTCCCCAGTATTTAATATAAGGAATAACAGCAACATTTTATGTATAACATAAAATTCTGAGTCAAATTTGATATTTGTACTTTCATGATTATTAGAGTATGTTTAGCAGCATAACAACTCAAACAGGGAACATTCTCAGAATGTTATTGTGAGGTTCTCTTTATGTTATGAACAAATGTTCTTCCAGTAACTTTAATAGAATGTTCATTCAAAGTTATCTGATCGTTAACAGCGTTCCCTGTCTTTGAAGGGACCTGAAGACAGAAAATCAGGTTTTCTGTGTTTGTGTCTCTTGTGTTGCTCTTACACGTGTTGTTTTCCACTGATCAAGCTGATTTTTGTCCAGCATCCTCTTTGAACAGTCGTCTGATCTAATCAAATGCTCCCAAACTGTGTCTCCATACGCAGTCACATACACCACTGAGACTATAAAACTACAATCACATGTCCTACAACTCTCATCCACTTCAATTGAGTTTGATCTTCAACCCTGAATGTAAAGCAAAGGTTTATTGTTGTTTTCATTGCAGTTGTTTGCTGGTCTTCCGGCCTGATGTCTGAGGCTCGTGACGTGAAACAGCGGTGTAACGTCTTTAGAGCGATATTGAAGCTGTTCTTCAGGAGTGACAGGTGAGATGAAAGAGAGGTCAGATGATGTTCTTCAGTGCTGCACGTGTTGCTGAAACTGAGAGTTATTCTTAGCAAATAATTCATGTTCATATTTAGGTGTTTCATTAAACATATTCACTTTAATGTCCCATATTTTATTATGAATTTTATTAAAACTACCAGATTTCCACCCTTTTCTTTGTTTATATTAAGGTTATATTAAAAGAGTTTTGCATTCATTCATTCATTACATAATTTATGATCAAATTCCTTGAATGTAGGCTTATAGATTTTTCACAATCCCAGACCAAAACATTAAAACTTAAATATAAAAAAGCATAAAAATATGAATTATTGCATTGTATTATTTTTATTTTTATTTTTTATTTTATTTTATTATTTTATATTATATTATTATAGTTACTTCTTTTAACTATGAGTGAAATAAGCTATTTTAATATTACTTGTGTGAAAATGATGTCATTATTGTCAAAATTATGTCTCAGCTGTGACGTCATTTCCAATTTTCCCTTTAATGAACTTTTTTACTGTACTTTCTCTAGACAACCATATTGATAAAGAGCTTGAGATGAAATATGAGACGTGATGTATGGAGAAAACTGAAAAATAAAGGTAAATATCACTTTTTTATTGTTTACTATTTATTTTTTGTGCACAATTTTTAGTCTGTATTTTTCAGGTTATGCAAAACATGCAAATATTGTGTGCACTTACAATGCATAACACAAAAAAAACTAGTTATGAAATTAGTCTTACACTGCATGAATTTTCAAAGTTTTAAATAAAACAGATTATTGGAGTATATTACTACATTTCTACTTAATATTTTCAGATGTAATTCAGTGTGTTATTTGCCATTTCTTTTTTAAATATTTGTGAAATTTAGTAACAATTTCTAAAACAGTTTTTTATGATATATTGAAATGAAAACTCTTATATAATGTTTGTTATATTGATGAGAGTTGGTTGTCAATTGTTGTTTTTCATTACTGCATTATGTTACTGCTGTTTGTCTCATTGATCTTGCCATGAAAATAGCCACAGATGCTGGTATGACAATAAAAACAGACAAATAAACAAACAAACAAACAAACAAACAAATAAATGAATAAATATTAAAATAGCAATAGTAAATAATTATAAAAAATAATACATAAAATTTGGTGCAAAGTAACAGTGTAGCAAGAAGACCAGTGAGTTGTTTCCACTAAAGAAAATGTTAATGGTGATTCATACAATACTATTTTATTTTATTTTATTTATTGTCTGTTTGTTTCTGTTCATTTATGTATTATTATTATTATTATTATTATTATTATTATATAAATTATATTTTGCATCCTAAAGAAAACCAAGCCTATTTTGAGGACTTTTTAAAAATTAAATATAATATTTAAATATATTTAATAATATTGCATGTATTTAGACTGATGAATATTGTATATTGGATATTGTGGATACTGTTATATAAATTAAAGCGAGAATGAAAGGTGTGATATAAGATAGTTTACAGGGCCCACAGAGACATCAGTGCATGTTTCAGAAAAAGCCAAATTAAATTTGCTTCATCCTTCATTCTCTCTGCTTCTTTCTTCTTCTTCTTCTTCTTCTTCTTTCTCTCCATCCATCATCACTCTCTCTCTCTCTCTCTCTCTCGTTCTCAGACGCTGTAAGTCATGAGAGGATCAGAGTTCATGTTAATCACTGATCAGAGCTTCATCTTCCTGCACTCTCAGATCTTCAGTGTTTAAGTGCGTCGCTGTCTCTTTCTCCTTCTCTCTCTCGCTATGAGCTTCTCCTTTTCTTTTATTAATAATGTTTTGGTTTTCCAGCGGAGGACGATGAGTGGATTTGTGCTCCTGTAGGTGGCTCACGATGTTCGCTGTCTCGTCTGTGTGCGTTTGTTTAGTGCTGATTTTATGGGGAACGCTGGAGAAAGTCCAGGGAAAAGCATCTAAGCTGTGGCTGCAGCCGCTAAACGAGACGCTCCTGCAGAGAGGAGTGTTTCCCAGTGGGTTTCTGTGGGGCGTTGTGTCCGCGGCGTTCCCAACCGAAGGATCCTGGGATGCGGATGGGAAGGGTGAGTCAGTTTGGGATCGCTTCACTCATCATACGGATCCGTCCAGCGATAGCTACATCCAATGGGAGGAGGATCTGAAGTCAGTTCGGTATCTAGGTGTGAACTTCTACGCTTTTTCTTTATCCTGGACACGGATTTTCCCAGACGGAAACCCAAAGGCGAATCCCAATCTGGCTGGAGTGCAGCATTACCGGTGTTTGACCGGGAAAGTTAAAGGAGCTTCATGTGGAGCCGGTCGTGACTCTGTTTCACTGGGATTTTCCGCAGGTCCTGCAGGAGCGGTTTGGAGGCTGCGTTTTGTTTCCGAACATTCGGTGCCGAGGTTCACTACTGGATTACGATGCATAACCCGTTTCTCCTGGCCGTCCAGGGCTATGGGACCGGCGCTCACGCTCCCGGAGTGACCGGAGACCCAGCTGACCCCTTCATCGCCGCACACAACCTTCTCAGGGTGAGTCTGGGGTCAGAGGTCAAAGGTCGGGCTGGTTTTTCAGCTCAGCTGTGAAGAGAGTGAATGCAGAAATAATGCAGCAGCGAGACTGTGAACTTCAATGGGAAAGATATTTAGGGATTCATGAGCTTCCGATAACCACAAATGTGAGATAAATTTAAATACAATAACAATTTTTTAAAAATATTTCTGTTAAAAATATCAACTGATTCATTTTTGCATGAAGAAGATAAAGCGTATGTTTAAACCCATTTATTTTTGAATTGACATTATTTTCATGACAAAAAAATCTTACTTTTTTATTATTGCAATTAGATAGATTTTTTTAAGTAGTCTGAAAGTAGTCCCCAGCTATATCATAACTAGTTACCTAGCTGGGGACTACTTTCAGGCGCTGCGTAATATCAATCCGCCTGCTGGACCCATGGTACGGCAGCAAACTTCCTTGATTATTACGCCGGAATGAGAGTATAGTTCCTAGCCATATCGGCCTCGAAAATCGCAACTTTTCATTTTCCGTCGGTCTTAGTACATGATGTAACTACAGAAGAGTCAAGTTTTAAATAGGAAAATTATCGAAACTCTTTGGTCATGTTTGAGCGAGATGCTAATGCTCTAATCCGATTCAATGAACTATGCTAAGCTAAGCTAAAAGTGCTCCCGCCAGACCCGGAGATCGGCTGAATGAATTCAAAAACGGTAAAACTCTACTGTTTAACTCTAGGGGAGTTGTAAAATGAGCCTATTTCCAAAAAAAGTGGAGTGTTCCTTTAATAGTGATTTTAATTATTTTATAATTTGCATTATATTGCAATTACCGTAATGCAATAATTTCATACATTTTTTTAATAAATATAAATGATATTTTCTCTTTTTAAATAATTATTTTATATTTATTTATCTTTAATTAATTAATATTTGCATTTTTTTGTTATTATTTATTTAAATCTCACAGAGGTCATGCATTGTTTTTGTTTTGTACTTTTCTCAAAAAATTCTGACATTAACAAAAGCGATTTTATTGTTTTTACTTGTTCTACAAAATGTGGAAAATAATAAATAATAAAGGCATGAGTTATTCTGCATTAAGTGATTTTTATGTAATTTCTTAATAAAGAATAATAGTTATTACATATGAGGTGATTCTGCTCAGATCTGACCAGTAGAAATAAGTTTTACTCCACAAGGTCATTAATTATTTTTTTGCATGAAGAAGATAAAGTCTGTTTTTAAAACCATTAGGTTATTTTATTTTATTTTAATGACAATAGGCACATTTTATTAAAAAATCTTATTTTCATTACTGTAATGTGAAGCTTTATTTGTTTTTATTCTTAATAGTAATTTTAATTGCATTAAAATCATCTCAGAAAAACTACTACAGTAATGTGTCAACTGTATATGTTTTATTTGTTTTTATTTCTATTCTTAAAAGTAATTTTAATGACATGATAAAAAATCCAGTGTAATAATTAGTAATTACTTTTATACAAGTATTTAATAAATTAATTGTTTTTATTTTTACTATAATTTACTTTCATATTATATGTATGAATTATTATTATTATTATTATTATTATTATTATTTAAATCCCACAGAGGCTATGCTTTATTTTTCCATTTTTCTATTTTTATTTTATTATTTTTCTGTTTTTTTTTTTCTGATCATTTTGATGTTAACAAAAGTGAAATAACAGCAATGCCTTTAAACAAATTATATATAATTTTATTTCCATGTTTTTAGTTGCTCTACAAAACAAAACTGCAAAATGTGATAGACAGCCTAAGAAAGGCACAAACTGTTCTGAATTACATCCATATCTACATATAATCACTACATGGGGTGATTCTGCTCAAATATAACCACAGAATTACGTTTTGCTCCACAAGATCATCTCTGCTTCTCCACCCGAAAGTCAAAGCAGCATCAGTTCTGATTTCTCGTTTTGTGTCTCCGCAGGCTCATGCGAAAGCGTGGCACGTTTACGACAAACACTTCCACCGCCATCAGCACGGTAACGTCTCCATCACGCTCGGCTCTCATTGGGTGGAGCCTCTTCACGGCCAGGCCACGCCCACCAATCTGGAGCTGTGTCAGAAGGCCATGGAGGCTGTGATTGGCTGGTTCGCCGAGCCCATCTATGGAAGCGGAGATTACCCCGAGTCGCTGAAGGCTTCGCACCGTGGCGTAATCCCAGAGTTCATTGCGGCGGAGCGGCTCTGGATCAAGGGCACCGCAGACTTCTTCTCTCTGGCCTTCGGGCCCGAGACGCTGAGGGTGGGCCAAGGACCGGCGCGGTTTGGGCAGATGGTGAAGCTGGACCTGAGGAGCGTTCTGGTCTGGGTCCAGCAGACCTAAGGAGATCCGCAGCTGCTGGTGGCAGAGAGCAGCTGGTTCTCTGATGCTTCGGTCGGAGTCGAGGACACAAAGGCCATTTATATGATGAAGAGGTTCATCATGCAAGTCATGCAAGATGTGTGTGTATTTTAAACCATGTTCCCACCTAATATCTCATGTGAAAATGTAACATTTCACTTTCTGCTTGGAAAAAAAAAAGTATTTATGTATTTGTTTATTTATTTTTGTTTATTCTTAATAATAACATTTATTAATACATTTTATCAGTATTAGTACATTTTATTTATTTATAATAAATAATATTTATTTATACATGTATTTGTAGTAAATACATTTTATTTATTTATTTATTTCTAAATAAATTTATATTTAATATTTTTTTTAACAAAAATACAAGCTTCACATTTCTGCTTTAAACTCTCCAGAATGATTCATTCATTTAGTTCCTCTGTAAATGTTTGACTCAAGATCTTGTCTTGAACCTAGAGCGCTGCTTTCAGGAAGGTTTGTGTATATTTTGTGTAATATTTCTGGAGGAACTGTATCTGTCCTTGCAGAATCGTCCATCAGGAGGCGCTGCTGCATCCGAATCCATATTGATTGGTATTAGTTCAAATTTTTAAAGTGAAGGAAAATGGAAACAGTTTAATGATGAATGTGTGCTGTATATTCTGTAATACTGTAAATAATAATAACATTAAATAATATTGTTCAAAACTGCTTAAGACCAAGCTGTATCAAACCATTCATATGGAACTGTACTATATAACATATATTGTTTTATATCGAGGGATATTGCCACTCTAGTTTGTTATCTGTTAGGCGATATGTGCAATTTTCACACACGTACATTCACTGGGTAGATGGAAATGTTTTTGTTTTTACATTTTTATAAACAATTAGTAATGTAACCTCTGAATAGACAATCAACTTCAATATATATATATATATATATATATATATATATATATATATATATATATATATATATATATATACATATATATACATATATATATATATACATATATATACATATATATATATATACATATACATATATATATATATATATATATATGGAACCACAATTTTAAGAGATCTGGGCTTTAGGTCAAATATTAAAATCATAATCTACGATTCTTAAAATAATATAGGATTAACCAAGTCTGCATGAAGAAGGGGAAGCAATAATTTAACAAATTAATAATTTAAATCAAGATATATTTAGGTCTACATGAAATGCAAAATGAAGATAAGTCTTGTTTTCTGAGAAAGTGAACATATTAAGTGAATTTATACTTGACACAAGAACAAATATCTGTCAGTGAGATATGAAAACCATTTGAATTACGCTGAATTTTTCTGAGCCCGTTGGCAGATATTTGTTCTTTTTTAATCATAAACTCACTTAATTTGTATCAGTTTCTCAGAAAACAAGACTTATCTTATGCTGTTTTGCTTTTCAGTTTATCTTGATTTAAACTTCATTTGCACTGGAGAACAAGACAAAATGCATATTTATCCATTAAGAGCCAATCAAAAATATTGATGTAGTCTGATAAAATAAAATATGCTAACAACAATGGAAATAAAATAATCTGGGTGATAACCAGTTATATCTCAACAAATTAGAATATGGTGACATGCCAATCAGCTAATCAACTCAAAACACCTGCAAAGGTTTCCTGAGCCTTCAAAATGGTCTCTCAGTTTGGTTCACTAGGCTACACAATCATGGGGAAGACTGCTGATCTGACAGTTGTCCAGAAGACAATCATTGACACCCTTCACAAGGAGGGTAAGCCACAAACATTCATTGCCAAAGAAGCTGGCTGTTCACAGAGTGCTGTATCCAAGCATGTTAACAGAAAGTTGAGTGGAAGGAAAAAGTGTGGAAGAAAAAGATGCACAACCAACCGAGAGAACCGCAGCCTTATGAGGATTGTCAAGCAAAATCGATTCAAGAATTTGGGTGAACTTCACAAGGAATGGACTGAGGCTGGGGTCAAGGCATCAAGAGCCACCACACACAGACGTGTCAAGGAATTTGGCTACAGTTGTCGTATTCCTCTTGTTAAGCCACTCCTGAACCACAGACACCATCAGAGGCGTCTTACCTGGGCTAAGGAGAAGAAGAACTGGACTGTTGCCCAGTGGTCCAAAGTCCTCTTTTCAGATGAGAGCAAGTTTTGCATTTCATTTGGAAACCAAGGTCCTAGAGTCTGGAGGAAGGGTGGAGAAGCTCATAGCCCAAGTTGCTTGAAGTCCAGTGTTAAGTTTCCACAGTCTGTGATGATTTGGGGTGCAATGTCATCTGCTGGTGTTGGTCCATTGTGTTTTTTGAAAACCAAAGTCACTGCACCCGTTTACCAAGAAATTTTGGAGCACTTCATGCTTCCTTCTGCTGACCAGCTTTTTAAAGATGCTGATTTCATTTTCCAGCAGGATTTGGCACCTGCCCACACTGCCAAAAGCACCAAAAGTTGGTTAAATGACCATGGTGTTGGTGTGCTTGACTGGCCAGCAAACTCACCAGACCTGAACCCCATAGAGAATCTATGGGGTATTGTCAAGAGGAAAATGAGAATCAAGAGACCAAAAAATGTCAAAGAAACCTGGGCTTCCATACCACCTCAGCAGTGCCACAAACTGATCACCTCCATGCAACGTCGAATTGAGGCAGTAATTAAAGCAAAAGGAGCCCCTACCAAGTATTGAGTACATATACAGTAAATGAACATACTTTCCAGAAGGCCAACAATTCACTAAAAATGTTTATTTATTTATTTATTTTTTTTATTGGTCTTATGAAATATTCTAATTTGTTGAGATAGTGAATTGGTGGGTTTTTGTTAAATGTGAGCCAAAATCATCACAATTAAAAGAACCAAAGACTTAAACTACTTCAGTCTGTGTGCATTGAATTTATTTAATACACGAGTTTCACAATTTGAGTTGAATTACCGAAATAAATGAACTTTTCCACAACATTCTAATTTATTGAGATGCACCTGTAATTGCAATACATCAAAATAAGGGTACAAAAGAGCGAAACAATAATTTTTTAACATTTACAGTAAAGTCATTTGAATTCATTGGTCTTAACAATAGCTTTAATTTTGTTATAAACAATTAGATTTTTAGAAGTTGTAAATGAAAGTTAATTGGAGTATGTTTTGCAAGAAAAAGACTAATTCAGTCTTTCTACTTAAAAATTTCATGTTTAATTCAATGTGTTACTTGCAGTTTCTTTATAATTATTTGTGAAATTTACTAGCAATTTCTGAGTGAAAATTGGTTCTACATTTACATCTACGTCAAGATAAAGATTATTTAAATGTTTGCAGGTCAAAAAATCATCAGGACTTGGTTGTAACGAATCCCTTAGCGCTAAAAAAAAAAACAAAACAAAAAAAAAAAAAAAATCATCACTGAGGGCTTTCTTAGGAGTCCGTTGCAGTCAGTTGTTGAAGATGATAAAGCAGATTGCCAAAAAAAAGTGAAATGAACAAAAACCTCTCCTTTTATGGCATCAAACCCATGACTGTCCTATGAAGATAAGAAGTTTTTGTTTTTTTGTAAATGTCAGATAAAGAGGAGGATCCTGATGATCAGAAAAATATTTAAAGACACATCTGTCACCTGAACATTCACAAGATTCTCAGCACATACGGTGAGTTTGATTCTGGTCGTTTTGAAAATGATGTTTCTTTCTTCAGAAAATGACAGAATGCATGTTCATGTTTTAATAAAGTGACTGTATTTGTCTGAACTGTATTTCAGGTGCATCTGATCCTCTGAGCTGGACGTCTGAAGCGATGATCACAAACATGATTGTGAGTTTCTGTCTTTGAGAATGTGAGCGTGATTTTGTCAGACGTCGATCATCAGACTCAGATCTTGAGTTTGTGTCTGTCAGGTGTTGCTGTGTTTGTGTGCGCTGTTTCCCGTCTTGATGGGGACTGAGCCCAACCCTGATTGTTTTCCTGCCACTGACTGCTCTGATGTTAATGCGTATGTCAGTGGCGTGTACACCATCACCTTAAAAGATGGACCGGTGCAGGTCTACTGTGATGTGGTGTCCGGTGAACAAAATGACAGAGGACACTGGACAGTAAGCATTTCAGTGTGTTTTATCTTGCAAAAGGATATTTTATTATCAGATGCAGCCCAGTGTGAATGACACCATGATTTCTAGTAACTTCATTTACAATAAACTATTATACATATAGTCTCTCGGTGCTTTATTTGTGCTCTTTATATCTGAGCATGAAGATAAAAGACAGATGATGAATGATGTTAAATGATGATTGTTGTGTGAAAGTGATGAATGATTTCTGAATGTTTCAGGTGATTGTCAGGCGAATGGACGGCGAGGTGAATTTCTTTAGGCCATGGGA
The DNA here is from genome assembly GCA_039654775.1 of Spinibarbus caldwelli. Taxonomy (NCBI): domain Eukaryota; kingdom Metazoa; phylum Chordata; class Actinopteri; order Cypriniformes; family Cyprinidae; genus Spinibarbus; species Spinibarbus caldwelli. The sequence continues at coordinate 2,014,794 of CM077246.1, read as the reverse complement.
GAGTTATAAGAAGGGTTTCGGTAATAAAACAGGCGAATACTGGCTGGGTGAGTGATTTTGTGTCGTGGGCTAAAAAAAGACAAACAAAGAAAGAATTAACAATCAAAGTCACGTAAAACTTTACATTTAATCAGGATAATAAAGTATAAATGCAGATAATATTATTGTAGATTATATGTACTTTGAGTTATTAAACCAGTTTCCTTTCATGTTTTTTTTTTACAGGTGTAGAATACATTCACCAGCTGACGCGCAGATATCAGTATAAACTCAGAGTAGATTTGGAGGACTTTGAAGGGAAGAAGGTTTATGCTCTGTACGAGTCTTTCTCTGTGGACTCTGAGGCTGATGGGTACAAACTGCATGTGAGCGGCTTTGTGGATGGAGGAGCAGGTGAAACAAACTACAGAGACAAACTACATTCATTTAATGTTCCGATTTCTGAATTTTTGTGACCATAATGATGAATTGAAAGAAATAAAATTATAATGAAGGCTTTATAAAAGAAAGAGAATGTTTAGAATCATAATGTTTATACTAATAAGTTATATAAGCTTTTATATAATGTTTATAAGCTTTTAATAAGTTATTTTATTAAAAAAATATATTTTAGTTTAGATATTCAAATGAAAGTAATGAAAGTTTCTCCTTTCTGCAGGTGACTCTTTGGGTCAACAAAATGGAATGAAGTTCTCCACTTTTGACAAAGACCAAGATCCTTCAGGTAGCAAATGCGCTAAGACATACTATCTAGGAGGGTTTTGGTATATTCCTAGTGGTTGTTATTACACAAACCCTACTGGTCTGTATTTATGGGCTAAAGATCATGATGGCAGTTTTAATATTGGGACCACCTGGTACCACTGGAAGAGCAGCTGGAATTCTCTGAAGTCCATCACCATGAAGATCAGACGTGTGATGTAGAGCAGGGGTTCCCATCCTTTTATTTCAGGGGGGTCAAATACAAATACTTCGGTGCCTTTTCAGTGATGAAAAAAATTCAAATGTTCAATAAATCCCCCATATAAAAGGCATCATTAATAACCGAACATTTTATTGAATTATCTGAAATATTATCTGATTACTCATATTGTCTTGCACATAAAAAAATAAATAAATAAAAAATTTACAAGTGCCTGAAAAAGTGCCATGTCCTCTTAAATAAAATGCTTTTACAAAAAATGAGCTTATGTCTTCGACTTGTTTGATTTTGAAGCAATAAACTTTTATTTTAATCAAATTTATTAGCAAAGCAATATGTTGTTTTTGTGTGTTGTAAATGTTGGCCTACTAAACAGGCAATACTCATGTAGGCTTCATAGATGAATATGGAAAATAGTTTCTTTAAATATATAATTCCGGTATAAAAGAAGACCATGAATATATATCTCAAGAATGAGCAAAAATTAATTTTTATTTAATGAACATACTAATTTTGGTGGTTTTCTCTGTTAGTTCAGGGTTGGCATCATGTGAGGTCCTCAGAGTGGTAAGCATCATCTCTTCTCAGGTGTTGGGTTTATCAGGAAGGCTATTCCAGAGTTTGGGAGCCAAATGTGAAAATGCTCTACCTCCTTTAGTGGACTTCTATTCTAGATATTACCAAAAGTTCAGAGTTTTGTGACAATAAATTGCAAGATGAATTGTAATGTGATAGAGGACTGGTTAAACTATTTAGTGCCTTATAAGTAAGTAACAATATTTTATAACTGCATTTTGGACTGTAGCTTGTTTATTGAAGTCGCAGGACAGCCGGCTAGCAGTGCATTACAATAGTCCAGTCTTGAGGTCATGAAGTGAAGTCGTGACGTATTGTCAAGTATGGTGACCCATACTCGAAATTGGTGCTCTGCATTTAACCCATCCAAGTGCACACACACAAACAAACGCACACACACACACAGTGAACACACACCCGGAGCAGTGGGCAGCCATTGCTCCAGCACCCGGGGAGCAATTGGGGGTTCGGTGCCTTGCTCAAGGGCACCTCAGTCATGGTATCGAAGGCAGAGAGAGTGCTGTTCATTCACAATACCCACCTTCAATTCCTGCCGGTGTGAGAATCGAACCGGCAACCTTCAGGTTACAAGCCCGACTCCCTAACCATCAGGCCACGACTTCCTCGACTTCATGAATGCATGAACTAGCTTTTCTGCATCAGAAACAGTTAACATGTTCTGTAGCTTGGCAGTGTTTCTAAGTTCGAAGAATGCTGTTTTTGTAACGTGAGATATACAGTGTGTGTGTGTGTGTGTGTGTGTATATATATATATATATATATATATATATATATATACAGTGCCTTGCGAAAGTATTCATACCCCTTAATTTTTTTTCACGTTTTGTTATGTTGCTGCCTTATTTTAAACTGCTTTAAATGACTTTTTTTCCCCACATCAATCTACACTCCATACGCCATACTGACAAAGCAAAAACAGAATTGTCACAACAATTTCTGTGGCCACGGAAATATCCTTTCTTAGAGTTGATATGAACTTAACAAATAAAAAAAATGAAATAAGTACATTGCATAAGTACTCATACCCTTAACTAAATATTTAGCTGAAACACCTTTACAGTCTCAAATCTTTTTTGTTTGATGCGACAAGCTTTGTTCATCAGCATTTGGCAATTACCTGTCATTCTTCTCCTCACCTCTTCACCTCTCAAGCTCTGTCAGGTTGGACGGGGGCAGATGCACATTTTCAGGTTTCTCCAGAAATATTTGATTGGGTTCAAGCTCAGACTCTGGCTGGGCCACACAAGGACATTCACAGAGTTGTCTATAAGCCACTCTTGCTGTATGTTTAGGGTCATTGTCCTTTTGGAAGGTGAACCTTCTGCCCAGTCTGAGGTTCTGAATGCTCTGGACTGGGTTTTCATTAAGGCTATCTCTATGTTTTGGTGCATTGAGCTTCTCTTCTAATCTGACGAGTCCCTCAGTCCCTGCCGCTGAAAAACACCCCCACAGCATGAGTCTGCTACCAGCACACTTTACTTTTGGGATGGTACTCTGCAGGTGATGAGCAGAGCTGGTTTCCTTCAAACATGATGTTTGGAATTGAGGATTATCAGACCAGATAATCTTGTTTCTCAGAGTCTGAGGGTCCTTTAGGTGCTTTTTTGCACATTTCAAGTGTGTTTCCATGTGTCTTCACTGAGGAGAGGATTGAGTCTGGCCACACCGACATAAAGCCCAGATCAGTGGAGTGTTGCAGTGATGTTTGTCCTTCTGTAGATTTCTCCTGTCTCCACATATGATCATAGAGCTCAACTAGAGTGACCATCAGGTTCTTGGTCACCACACTAACCAAAGTCCTGGTCGTTTCAAACTTCTTCCATTAAAGGTAACGGATACTACATGCTTCTGTGAAACTTCAATGCTGCAGAATTTTTTTTTTCTGAACTCTTCCCCAGATGTGTGGCTTGACACAAACATGTTTCTGAGCTCTATACAGGCAGTTCTTTTGACCTCAAGGCTTAGTTTTTGCTCTGATATGCAGTATCAGCTGTTAAATCTTTTATTAAGACATGTGTGCCTCCAAATCATACCCATTCAATTGAATTTGCCACAGGTTAACTTCACTCGAAGTGTAGTAACATCTACAAGCAATATAAATGCTTCTAAGCTAAATTTAAATGGTCCCAGATAAGGGTATGAATACTTATGCAATGGAATCATTTAAGTTTTCTTATTTTTAATAAATTTCCAAAGATGTTAAGGGATTGTTCACCCAAAAATGAAATGTATGAGTTCCTTTCTTCTGCTGAACATAAAATATTTCTACAATGTTAACAACAATGCACTCTTTATCTTTCAATGTGATGAGCGTTAAGTTGCATTCCATACTATAGCAACAGGAGCTCCCATTGCATTTTATTTCAAGAGAAAATAAGATAAAGACCCTGTGACAAAGTGACCTGTCCTTGTCGGTTAGCGCAGCACATACACACTGCATCTTACCTCACTCCTCCTCTGTAATTCCCTGCTGAGGCGATGTGGGTGCACACGCACGCCATTAGCATACTGGTTTCACACACATGCAAACATATCCACTCCATCTCCGACAGTGATCCACGCTGCGCATAACCACACACACACATAAACACATATATATATTTTGAAGTTGTTCTTCGTTTTCTTTTGGTTTTGTTTTGTGTTGTAAACATTTACCTGTGTTCAGAGTTTGTCTGCGTCTGTGTCGTCGGTCTTTCGCGTTGCTCTCCTTCAATCGGCTGGCTAACCAGTGGCCTGGTTATATAGTGCCAGAGTTCGTTGCGCTGGCGCGAAGCAACCGGAAGCCGACTCGTCCACTGTTTGTCTTAAAGGGGAAGTAGGAAATGTTGCGTTGTTGTTGCAATCTGTTTATTTCTGTTATTTTTGTATATATTCATTTATTTGAAGAATGAAAGCTTGTAAACATGGAGTGGATGTTGTAGGTATGTATATTCGTGTGTTATTGTAAATATGTACATACTTACCTTTTTATACTTACCTCAACCTGGTTTAATCCGAGGGGGCGGGGCTTGGGCTATAAAAGAGAGCCCCAAACCAGGATAGGTTGTCAGTTTACCTGGCGAGCGAGCGAGCGTGCAACTGTGGTGCCGTGAGCAATTTTCAACAAAGTTTGCGTATATATATATATATATACACATATATATACACATATTTATCTGTTTGTTTTGTTCTTTTGTAGAGTGCTTTCTTTGTTACTTTGTATATAGCTTTGATCATTTTTCTACTGGGATTGTTTCACCTCTCGAGCACTGTAAATAAATCTTCATTTTTTTCATTTAACATTTCTGCGAGTATTGCCATCTTTTTATTTTTTTTGTATTTTTTGTCAACTTTTTTGGGTTGGGTGAACCCTTTCGCCTGACGACGGGCCTGCGAAGACCCGTTGTCTCACATTTGGTGTCAGAAGTGGGATGGCTACTCGCAAGACTGTGACGAGAGGCAGGAAGCCTAGGGTGGGGCTTCGCTCCCAGTCCAAAGCTGTGGCTGAGAAGGATGTGGCCTGGGACTCTGTTGACTCTACAGAGGAGGAGAGAGAGGGGGATTCCCCATCCGTTCGTCCCAAGTCCACGTCACCTCAAGTCAGACCCGTCTCTGCTGCTGCATCATCTGGAGGTGGGATGTATGCTGTGATGCGTGATTTCCTGAGCGCTCAAGAGCAGAGAGAGCAGCGTTATCTTCTGGAGCTACAGAGTCTACGAGAGTCGATTCTGCAAGCTGTCCGGCCGGCTGAGGGCTCGAGTGATGTTGAGAGCCTACGGATGGAGCTCCCAACGCCAGCTCAGCGCAGAAGTACAGCTTACCAGAGAGACCGAGACTCACCAACCAACATGGGGTCCAGCAGCCAGCCGACGCTACGAACAGAGCCGAAGTTGCCAGTCTTCCAGCAGGGGGAGGACATAGAGAACTTCTTGCGTCGCTTCGAACGTCTGACTAGAACCTGGAGGTGGCCAGAAGACGAGTGGAGTTATCGTCTTGTTCCACTGTTAACCGGGCAGGCGCTGGAGGCATACCTAGCTATGGATGAGGACCGAGCAGAGATCTACGCTGACCTGAGGGAGGCGCTCTTGGAAAAGTTCTACATCTCTCCAGAGACCTACCGTCAGCGGTTCCGTGGTGGTTCTACTCCAGCTGGAGAGTCACCAACTGAAATTTATAATCGGCTACGGAACTTGTACCGTCGTTGGGTGAGGCCTGAGCGGCATACAAAGGAGGAGATCGGTGAGACAATAGTCCTGGAACAGTTACTCCGTGTTCTTCCCTACGAGATCCGAGTGTGGGTGAAGGAACATGAGCCAATAACTGGACTTGATGCTGCTAAACTGGCTCAGCAGTACATCAACGCTCACCGTGGTAGTCAGCGCTCTCAACCCACGAAAGGTAACTTTAAAAGCTTTCCCAGTGACTCTGAACCTCATGTTGACTTAAAAGTTGCTCATGCACCGAAAGTAGTTCCAGAAAACAAACTTGTTTGTTATTACTGCCAACAACCAGGTCACAAGGCAACAGTGTGTCCAGTTCGTAAATCTAAACTGACTGGTTTTTGCTATGTCCCAAGAGAGGAGGACATTGATATGAACAATACACGCAAGACACAATATGTTCAAATAACTGTAAATGGACAATGTTTGAATGCTCTGTTGGACACTGGTAGCTCGTTATCTTTGCTCAAAAGAAGTCACATGTCACATGTTCCATTTGCTAATCTGGTCAATGTACAATGTGTTCATGGGGATGTGAAGCAGTACCCTCAAACTGAAGTTAATGTGTGTGTACAAGACCAAACGTATTTGTTGAATGTGGCTGTTGTTGATGATTTACCTGCTGACATGATTTTGGGAAGAGACTTACCAGTACTTACTGAACTTTTGCATTCTACCAGAAATTTTGTAACCACTTCTGACCATGCTGATGTTGCTTGTCCGGTTGTAACACGAGCCCAGGTTAAAGCAGGTCTGCAGCCATTGCCAGACTTACACCATAGTCTGTTGCAAGGTGGGACTAAGGGCCCCGGAAAGACACGTCGTCAGCGACGACTAGACAAAGGTCTGGGTACCCCAGCCCCTGAGATCCAAACTGAGGGTCTTGGCGTTCATGGCTGGAAGGTCCCAGAAAACATTGCAGAACTGCAAAAAGCTGATGAGTCATTGAAACCACTGTTTGCTAAAGTGTTTGAGGGAGAACAAGCTGACTTGTGTGGGGAAAAATATGTTATCATAAAGGATGTATTGTACATGGAAACCCCTGAATTCACCCGTTTGGTTGTCCCTACATGTTGTCGTCCCATTGTTTTACACTTAGCACACAGTATTCCATGGGCAGGGCATATGGCACTTCAGAAAACATACACTCGTATAAGCTCACGATTTGTTTGGCCCTCCATGTACACTGATGTACAGACTTACTGCACCACTTGCCCCACATGCCAAAAAACCAATGCTGTGCGCCGACGGGATAGGGCACCTTTACTACCTCTTCCTGTGATATCTGTCCCGTTTCAGCGTATCGCCATGGACATTGTAGGACCTCTGGAGAAAAGCGGTGCCGGCCATCAATATATCCTGGTCATCAGCGATTATGCGACAAGGTATCCTGAGGCTTTCCCTCTGCGTTCCATCACTACGCCCAAGATCATCAATGCCCTCATCCAGCTGTTCTCCAGAGTGGGGATACCAGATGAAATCCTCACAGACCAAGGGACCAATTTCACGTCACGGTTGATGAAGCTACTGCATCGACAGCTAGGCATCACCGCGATCAAGACCAGCCCATACCATCCCCAGACTGATGGACTGGTGGAGCGTTTTAACCAGACGCTCAAGAACATGCTCCGCAAGTTTGTCTCTGACACTGGAAGGGACTGGGACAAGTGGCTACCATTCTTGCTGTTCGCCTACAGGGAGGTACCACAAGCATCAACAGGCTTTTCTCCATTTGAGCTCCTGTATGGATGGCGGGTCCAAGGGCCGCTGGATCTCCTGCGGAAGAGCTGGGAGGCCGCTTCGTCTGAGGAGACGGCGAAGACTGAGAAGGGCATTGTCCAGTACGTCCTTGAAATGAGAGACCGCCTGGAGCGCTACAGGGAGATGGCCCAAGAAAACCTCCAACAGGCCCAAAAAGCTCAGAAGAAATGGTATGACCAGCACGCCAGAACCCGAGAACTGGAGCCTGGAAAAAAGGTACTGTTACTGCTTCCTACCTCAACGAATAAACTGTTGATGAAATGGCAAGGACCCTACACTGTTGTTCGCAAGATGGGACCAGTAACATACGAAATTCATCACCCTGACAAAGGCAAGGCAACACAGACCTACCACATTAATCTGCTGAAGGAGTGGAAAGAGCCACCCAGCAAACCTGAAACATCGCTGTTAATTCGGGAAGTGGAAGGGGATCAGGAGGACGAACAACCAGAGCCGATGGTGAGAGCGACAGCACAGCCAGCAGGTGTTGATCTGCTTCATCTGGAAGAGTCCAACCAAGCTGAGCTGCACCACCTTCTGGACCAGTACCCTTCATTGTTTCGTCAGAGGCCTGGACGGACCAACCTGGTACAACATCAAATCCACCTTCTTGATCCAACCCCTTCCCGACAGCGGCCGTACAGAGTACCTGGAAGGCTGGTGGCACCCCTGAAGGCAGAGATCGAGACGATGCTGGAGTTGGGAGTTATTGAACCCTCCAAGAGTGAGTGGAGTAGCCCAATTGTTATCGTCCCGAAGAAAGACAACACCTTGCGCATCTGCATTGACTTTCGAAAACTGAATGCCCAGTCAAGATTTGATGCTTACCCTATGCCACGCATCGATGATCTTCTCGAGAGGATCGGCCAAGCCAAGTACATCACCACCTTGGATCTTTGTAAAGGGTATTGGCAAGTTCCCCTGGAGGAGGCGTCCCGACCCTACACGGCGTTCCGGACCCCGCTGGGGCTATTTCATTTTACTGTCTTACCGTTCGGGTTGCATGGGGCACCCGCAACGTTCCAACGTCTGATGGACCAAGTCCTCAGAGGCTGTGAAGAATGGTCAGCCGCTTATCTGGATGACGTCGTCATATACAGTACAACTTGGGAAGACCATCTTCTGCACCTTGAAAAGACCCTGAGCAAGATCCAAGAGGCTGGCCTGACCTTAAACGTGGCTAAATGTGAGTGGGCAAAGTCAGAGACTAACTACCTTGGATACCACCTAGGAAATGGGGAGCTGAGACCTCAGGTGGACAAGGTAGAAGCTGTTCGACGCAGTCCAAGACCGAGAACTAAGAAAGAGGTCCGGTCTTTCCTGGGGCTGGTGGGATGGTACCGACGCTTCATTCCCAACTTCTCCACTACTGCTGTCCCACTAACCAACCTGCTCTGCAAAAGTGTGAAGAACCCCATTAACTGGACTGAGGAGTGTAATTCAGCCTTTAACATCTTAAGGAAACAGATGTGTTCATGCCCAGTCCTCAAGAGTCCAGACTTCACTAAGGAGTTTATTGTGCAGGTGGATGCTTCTGCTGTGGGGATTGGAGCAGTCCTGGCCCAGGGAGATGCGGGTGAAGAGAGACCCACTGCTTACCTGAGCAGGAAGTTGCTGCCAAGAGAGACTCGATACTCCACAGTGGAGAAGGAAGGCCTGGCGATCAAGTGGGCATTGGAAAGCCTCAGGTACTACCTGCTGGGAAGGGAGTTTATCCTGGAAACAGATCACAGATCCCTGACATGGATCCACACAATGAAAGATCACAACTCTCGTGTGACCAGATGGTATCTCTCCCTGCAACCATACCAATTCAAAGTTCGACATCGACCTGGGGCACAGAACAAGATAGCCGACTACCTGTCTCGGTACCCGGTCAGTTCGCGGCCTGGAGAGGGGGAAGGTGATGTGACAAAGTGACCTGTCCTTGTCGGTTAGCGCAGCACATACACACTGCATCTTACCTCACTCCTCCTCTGTAATTCCCTGCTGAGGCGATGTGGGTGCACACGCACGCCATTAGCATACTGGTTTCACACACATGCAAACATATCCACTCTCCATCTCCGACAGTGATCCACGCTGCGCATAACCACACACACACATAAACACATATATATATTTTGAAGTTGTTCTTCGTTTTCTTTTGGTTTTGTTTTGTGTTGTAAACATTTACCTGTGTTCAGTGTTTGTCTGCGTCTGTGTCGTCGGTCTTTCGCGTTGCTCTCCTTCCATCGGCTGGCTAACCTGAGCGCCACCCAGTGGCCTGGCTATATAGTGCCAGAGTTCATTGCGCTGGCGCGAAGCAACCGGAAGCCGACTCGTCCATTGTTTGTCTTAAAGGGGAAGTAGGAAATGTTGCGTTGTTGTTGCAATCTGTTTATTTCTGTTATTTTTGTATATATTCATTTATTTGAAGAATGAAAGCTTGTAAACATGGAGTGGATGTTGTAGGTATGTATATCAAGTCAAGTCAAGTCAAGTCAAGTCAAGTCGAGCTTTATTGTCATTCTGCTACATGTGTGGACATATAGTGGAACGAAATGTCGTGTCTCGCAGGACCACGGTGCTACATACTAGTTAAACATAAGATAAACATACAACAATGCAAGTATAGGAAAAACAATAGAGCTATACAACAGTTAACTATCTGACTATACATATACTAAAAATACTATAACTGCTATACCTAGTTGTCCACACATACACAAACTGAGACTGTACAAAAACTTTACATAAATACTGTACATGAAATTGTGCGAAAGAGATATATGTACATGAAATTGTGCAGAAAAAATATATATTTTGTACATTATTGTGCAGATTTTGTGGGAGACAGTGCATAGTGCAAAAAGATTTTGTAGTGCAATGCTCAAGTAAACGTATTATTTTGTAGTGCAATGTTCAAGTAGACATATATTTTCTTAAGAGTCTTTGTGGCAGGGAATGTTTGTAGAAAGTGTCTAGTGTGCATATAGTGGGATGAGTGCGTTACTACAGGTGGTTTGTATAGCCCACTCACCTGTGTGTAGCACATTCAGGGGTTTGGTCCAGAATTGCACTTAGTAAAATTGTCAACAGTTTTTAATGAGTTGGGGGGTGGGAGGGCTGAGGTGTTCATGGTTTCAGAGGGGGACAGGGGGATTGGAGTTAAGAGCTCTCACAGCCTGGGGAAAAAAGCTGTTGAGCAATCTGACAGAGCGAGCTCTGATGCTCCGGTACCTTCTACCTGATGGCAGGAGCTGGAAGAGGTTGTGAGAGGGGTGGGTGGGGTCCTTCACGATGCTGGTGGCCTTGTTGGAGCATCGTGAAAGGAAAATGTCCAGGATGGAGGGGAGAGGGGCACCGATGATCTTTGCGGCAGTGTTCACTGTCCGTTGTAGGGTCTTGCGGTCAGCAGCACTGCAGTTCCCATACCAGACAGTGATGCAGGTAGTCAGCACACTCTCAATGGTGCCCCTGTAAAAAGTGGTGAGGATGGGTGGAGGGAGACTTGCCCTTTTCAGCCGGCGGAGAAAGTGGAGGCGCTGTTGTCCCTTCTTGTTGAGTGACGTGACGTTGGTGGTCCAGGTGAGATTCTCTGTGATGTGCACTCCCAGGAATTTAGTGCTGCCGACTCTCTCCACGGTTGAGCCGTCGATGGTCAGCGGGGGGTGGTCAACAGAGTTTCTCCTGAAGTCCATCACAACCTCTTTCGTCTTACCCACATTGAGGGACAGGTTGTTAGCACCACACCATTCAGCCAGCTGTGCCACTTCCTCTCTGTAGTGCGTTTCATCGTTGTTGCTGATGAGGCCTACCACAGTTGTGTCATCAGCAAACTTGATGATGTGGTTGGAGCTGGACTTGGCAGTGCAGTCGTGGGTCAGCAGCGTGAAGAGCAGCGGGCTGAGCACACAGCCTTGTGGGGTACCTGTGCTCAGTGTGGTAGTGCTGGAGGTGTTGCGGCCGACACGGACTGACTGAGGTCTTGCAGTTAAAAAGTCCAGGATCCAATTACAGAGGGAGGTGTTAAGGCCCAGCAGGTTTAGTTTGTGGATGAGCTGTTGTGGGATTATTGTGTTGAATGCTGAGCTGAAGTCAATGAACAGCATTCTTACATAAGAGTCTTTCTGTTCCAGATGGGTAAGAGCTAGGTGGAGAGTGGTGGATATTGCATCGTCCGTGGAACGGTTTGGACGGTATGCAAACTGGAGTGGGTCCAGCGTGTTTGGGAGACTGGACTTGATGTGCTGCATGACTAACCTCTCAAAGCACTTCATCATGATTGGGGTCAGCGCTATGGGACGATAGTCATTCAGACAGGACACAGGTGACTTCTTTGGTACTGGAATTATGGAGGTGGATTTGAGACACGTGGGGACGACTGCCTGGCTCAGCGAGATGTTGAAGATGTCTGTTAGGACATCCGTCAGCTGTGCAGCACAGTCTTTCAGTACACGTCCAGGTATGTTGTCAGGGCCCGCAGCCTTTCGTGGGTTAATCCTGGATAGGGTCTTCCTTACGTCGACTGGAGAGAGACAGAGTACCTGGTCGTTTGGAGATGTGAGTAGTTTCTGTGCAGGTGTGTCGTTCTGTATCTCAAATCGTGAGTAGAAGTGGTTGAGTGCCTCTGGTAAAGATGTGTCATCATCACTGGCCTGTGGCAGGGGCTTGTAGTCAGTGATGGTCTGAATGGCTTGCCATAGGGTCCGAGTGTCTCTGCTGTCTGTGAAGTGATTGTTGATTTTTTTAGCATACTGATGTTTTGCCTTCTTGATGCCATGAGACAGATTGGTTCTTGCTGTTTTGAGGGCTGCTTTATCTCCTGATCTGAATGCTTCATCTCTGGTCTTTAGCAGCCCACGAACCTCTGCTCTCATCCATGGCTTCTGGTTGGCACGTGTGGTGATGGTTTTGGTGACTGTCACATCATCTATGCACTTTTTGATGTAAGCAGTCACAGTTTCGGTGTACTCCTGCAGGTCTGTGTGGTTGTTGTAGGTGGCCGCCTCTTTAAACATGTTCCAGTCTGTGTCCTGGAAGCAGTCCTGCAGTGCTGAGGTGGCATTGTCTGGCCATACTGTGATCTGCTTTTGAACCGGTTTGGTGAGTTTGAGAAGTGGGCTATATGCTGGGATTAGCATAACAGAGATGTGGTCCGAGTACCCGAGGTGGGGGCGGGGTTCGGCTTTGTATGCGTTCTTAACTGTTGTGTAAACAAAGTCCAGTGTGTTGTTTCCCCTTGTTGCAAAGTTCACATGTTGGTAGAACTTTGGCAAAACTGTCTTTAAGTTTGCATGGTTGAAGTCACCGGCTATGATGAAAAAGCCGTCAGGGTTATTTGTTTGTTGTTCGCTGATGGCGCTGTACAGCTCGCGAAGCGCGTCCTTTGCGTTTGCACACGGAGGAATGTAAACCGCGACAATAACAATGGCCGTGAACTCCCGCGGCAGATAGAACGGTCGACACTTCACAAACATAAACTCCACCTGTGATGAACAGTGTTTAGATACTACCGCAGCATTGTTACACCATTTTTTGTTGACGTAAACACACAAGCCACCCCCGCGAGTCTTACCAGACAGTGATGAATCTCTATCCGCTCGGTAGCAGGTTAGTCCGTGCAGCTGAATGGCGGAGTCCGGGATGTTGTCGTTTAGCCATGTTTCAGTGAAAACAAACACACAACAATCCCTTTCCTCATGCTGTGTAGATCGACTGAGTTGAATTAAGTCCAGTTTGTTTTCCAGAGAGCGAACGTTTGAGAGCATGAGTGTTGGAAGAGCCGGTCTTGTGGGGTTAGCCCTCAGCCTAGCTCGTATACCTCCGCGCTTACCGCGCTTCCGTCCTCTCACACACCGCTTGCGACGCCGCCTTGTGCGGGTAGCGTCAGTAGGCGAGGCCGCAATCTCGAGGTCCGGCTCCAGCAGTAAACAAAGGCCTCGTAGCTTCTCAGTAGCCGCCGGCGAGAGTTTGAGTTTGTATGTCTTGTCGATATCCAAAAGACTTTGGCGATCGTATATGTATCTCGGAGTGATCTCCCGATGAATTAACGGTAAATCGACACTATTTGGAGACGAACAGACGACATTAAAAGACATAAAAGCACCGTCTTTGGGACCTGGAGAGGCCGCAGCGTCTGACCGCGCCGCCATCTTGGTCGTTTATATTCGTGTGTTATTGTAAATATGTACATACTTACCTTTTTATACTTACCTCAACCTGGTTTAATCCGAGGGGGCGGGGCTTGGGCTATAAAAGAGAGCCCCAAACCAGGATAGGTTGTCAGTTTACCTGGCGAGCGAGCGTGCAACTGTGGTGCCGTGAGCAATTTTCAGCAAAGTTTGCGTATATATATACATATTTATCTGTTTGTTTTGTTCTTTTGTAGAGTGTTTTCTTTGTTACTTTGTATATAGCTTTGATCATTTTTCTACTGGGATTGTTTCACCTCTCGAGCACTGTAAATAAATCTTCATTTTTTTCATTTAACGTCTCTGCAAGTATTGCCATCTTTTTATTATTTTTTTATTTTTTGTCAACTTTTTTGGGTTGGGTGAACCCTTTCGCCTGACGACGGGCCTGCGAAGACCCGTTGTCTCACAGACCCCCATATCATGCAGAGATCAGGTGTGTTATAAAATGTTCGGTATAATTAAATACAGTTTTTAACAGAGGTGTAAAGTATTGGAGTAAATGTAACTAATTACTATACTTAAGTATATTTTCGGATACTTTGTAGTTTTACTGAGTATCAAAGATATTAGCAACTTTTACTCTCTACTTCACTACATTTTTGAATGAGTATCTGTACTCTTTACTCCACTACATTTGAAATGAGTGTTGCAGTTACACATTACAGTATATTTTGCATGGACCAAGCTTTTCTGCTGCTACAAAAGATGTGATATCGCCAACTACAGGGCACTGAAAGTGCTACACACGTGGTCAGAATTGTTGGTACCCTTAGTAAATATGATCAAAGAAGGCTATGAAAATAAATCTCCATTATTAATCCTTTTGATCTTTTATTTTAAAAAAATCACAAAAATCTAACCTTTCTTTGGAGAATAAGAATTCAAAATGGGGGGGAAATATCATTATGAAATAAATGTCTTTCTCTAATACACATTAGACACAATTAACGGTACCCTTTTATTCAATACTTTTTGAAACCTCCATTTACCAAAATAACAGCTCTGAGTTTTCTCCTATAATACCTGATGAGCTCAGAGAACACCTGACAAGAGATCAGAGACCATTCCTTCATCCAGAATCACTCCAGACCCTTTAGATTCACAGCTCCATGTTGGTGCTTCTTCTCTTCAGTTCACCCCACTCATTTTCTACAGGGTTCAGGTCAGAGGACTGGAATGGCCATAGCAGAAGCTTGCTTTTGTGCTCAGTGACCCATTTTTGTGTTGTTTTTGAGGTTTGTGTTTGGATTATTGTACGGTTGGAAGATCCAAACATGGCCCATTATAAGATTTCTAACAGAGTCAGTAACTTATTGATTTTTTATCTGTTGTTATTTGATAGAATCCATGATGCCATGTGTCTAAACAAGATGTCCAGGACCTCCAGCAGAAATATAGGCCCACAACATCAAAAATACAGCAGTATATTTCATTGTACACATGGGGTACTTTTTATCCCTGTGTTCACCAAACCCATCTTGAGTGTTTGCTGCTAAAAAGCTCATTTTTTTTTGTTTCATCTGACCATAGAAGCCAGTCCCATTTGAAGTCCCAGTCGTGTCTGACAACTGAATATGCTGGAGATTGTTTTTTGATGAAAGCATTTTCTTTTCTTGATTTTTTTTTCTTGAAGCCCCCCAAAACAACTTGTGGTGATGTAGGTGCTGTTTGATCATTTTTTTTAAGGTTTTCTGACCCTGAAACCTTTTTCTACAGTTCTCCAGCTGTGATCCTTGGCCACTCTCACTCTCCTCATTACCGTGCATTAGGACGATACAGACAGACGTCCTCTTCCAGGCAGATTCATAACATTTTTCATTCATTTTCTGTTGATTGGAACTTCTTAATTATTGCCCTGATGGTGGAAATGGGAATTTTCACTGCTCTAGCTCTTTTCTTAAAGCCACTTTCTAATTTGTGAAGCTCAATTATCTTTTTCTGCACATCAGAAATATATTTTTTGTTTTTTCTCATTGTGATGGATGATTAAGGGAATTTGGGCTTTGTTTTCCCTCCTTTTTATATTTCTGTGAAACAGGAAGCAATGGCTGGATAATTTCATGTTCATAATTACCCTGCTGTGCTCAAAATTGTAAACATGAATGGGAATATATTTCAGATATATTTTACTCATAAGAATTTCTAGGGGTACCAATAATTGTGTCCAACATGCATTTGAGAAAAACATTTATCTTTCTCAGCTCTTTCTTGTTTGTGTTACATGTTCTCTGTGCATTGTCTTAGACTTTTATGTCACTTCCTGTCTCCCATGGTGTTTGTAGTCAGTTTGTATCTTGTCTTGTTAAGCTTGTTAGCCTCCTGTATATATATAATATAGCCCTAGTGTTTCTTTGTGAGTTGTTGAATGTAATGGTTGTCCGTCATTCATGCCCATCATTCTATTCTTTGTTCCCTGTGGTTTTTGGTTTATTTTTTTGTTCTAGCTTTTTCCATAAAGCACCTTCACATAGATCCTTGCCTCTGCCTGTTTTCTCCAGCTTTTCCACAACGTTACAGTTTTTGACTGCCATGTCTCTTTGACTAGTGCATCTTTGAGCCAATATTTAGTATAAGTAAAATACTTAAGTACTGTTAAAATCAGATACTCTAAGACTTTTAATCAAGTTGTTTTGGAACTGGTGACTTGTAACGTGTAGTGGAGTAATTTTCACTGTAAGGTATCTGTAAGTATGGTTTTCCGGTACTCTTTACACCCGCAAAATTTTTCACTTCCGCTCAAAGAGTCATGTTAATAAACTTTTGTAAACACAGCCAGTCTATTCACGATGAAATCGTCTATATACATGCACATACACACACACACACACACACACACACATATATATATACAGTATGTGTGTGTGTGTGTGTGTGTGTGTGTGTGTGTGTGTGTGTGTGTGTGTGAAATAAAAATGGCCAGTATAGACTTATATACAGTAGATGGTGAAAGTGGAAAGATTTCAAGAGATAAAAAATTATGTTTGAAGCGTCTTCAGAAGTTCTGATCACCAATGTGGCAATAAGGTACACAAGATGACATTTCAAGCATCATTTACCCAGCTAACAAAAAGGTTCTAAGAACATTTTGGTAACATTCCCATTAAGTTATAAAAACATTATTTCTGAATGATCTCTGAATGTTCCATTGGATCATTTTGGAAACATTTTGGAAACATTACTTTTGAATGTTCTGTATTGTTCTGAAGTAGTAACGTTTAAAAAACATTAGATAATGTTTTTTATATTAGTGCATTTACTTTAACCAGTTTTGTGTACTTCTCATTTGCCATCATTAAATTGTATTACATAAGCTGTATCTCTGCTGTTTACATGTTAATTACTAAAGTTTTCTAAAGATGTGATTTGAGTGGGTGCAAAACAAAGCAAAATGAATCAACTACTTCTGTGACAGCTGACCCATGACTCACTGAAAAATGATCAAGATAGGCTTACCATCCTAGATCGCTGGCATGATGAACTTGAAGCACAACAATGACTCTACTTTTTCACAACAGATTTTTTGAAATTCTTCCAGTGTCATGAAATGTTGACATTTTGACCTAATGTCCAAGCAGGTGAACTTCAGTCATGTATTAACTACTGAAATACGTTAGGTCTATTTAACAGAAACACAGCAGACCAGGGCTGCATTCCCCAAAAGCATTGTAAGCTTAAATACATCGTAGACCCATTGAAACCAATGTAGCTATGATCAACTTAGACTTACAATGCTTTTGGGAAACGCAGCCCAGACCAGACCAGACCCCTAAACCTGTGCAGTTGCATGCAAGAGTGAAATAATATCAGGTTTAAGACCCAATTCTGTCAGTTTAATGGTCTTATCTGTGTACATTTACTGGCATCATTAATTTCAAAATATGGGTAATACTATGTGGACACCCCTTTCTGTTAATGTGTCTGTCTGTCTATGCTCTAGTCATTTCTATGAGGATAAATCTTACAAATGCAATGGAGAATAGAGAATCAGACGATATACCTGTGAACAAAGAAATATAGAAATCTTTGACTGAGTCTGGTGTGGAAGTTTAAAAACTGTCCTGAAAGCAAAACATCTCTCTGGTGACATTCCAGGTAACAAATTTAGGTTATTGTAGGAACATTGTTTTGAAATGTTTCTAAAACTTTGAAATGTCCAGCGTGATTGTAACGTTATTTAAAGATTACAAAAACATTTCTTACAACATTCTACTAACTTTTATACAACAACTGCATAATGCTATGAAATTAATGTAGTTTAAAATATATAACATATACAGTGCTACTTGAAAGTTTGTGAACCCTTGAGAATTTTCTATATTTCTGCATAAATATAACCCAAAACATCATCAGATTTTCACACACAAGTCCTGGAAGTTGACAAAGAGAATCCAATCAAACAAAGGAGACAAAAATATATACTGTACGTTGTCATTTATTTATTGAGAAAAATGACCCAGTGCTAAACATTTGTGAGTGGCAAAAGTATGTGAATCTTTGCTTTCAGTATCTGGTGTGACCCCTTTTGCAGCAACAACTGCAGCTAAAGTTTCTTGTACTTGCACAATGACATGTAGGAATTTTAGCCCATTCTTCAGTACAGAACCGCTTCAGCCCTGTGACGTTGGTGGGTTTCCTCCTATGAACTGCTTGCGTCAGCTCCTTCCACAACATTTCTATTGAATTAAGGTCTGAGCATTGACTTGGCCATTCCAAATCATTAACTTTGTTCTTCTTTATCCATTTCTATATATAAGAGAGTCGTTGTCTTGCTGCATGCCTCACTTTCTTTTGAGACTCAGTTCTCAGACAGATGTCTTGACATTTTCCTTTAGAATTTTCTGCTGTAATTCAGAATTCATTGTCCCTTCAATGACGGCAAGCTGTTCTGGCCCAGATGCTGCAAAACAGGCCCAAACCATGATACTACCACCACCATGTTTCACAAATGGGATAAGTCTCTTAGGCTGGAATGCAGTGTTTTCTTTTCTCCAAACATAACGCTTCTCATTTAAACCAAAAAAGTTCTATTTTGGTCTCATCCATCCACAAAACATTTCTCCAATAGTCCTCTGGCTTGTCCACATGATTTTTTATCAAACTTCAGATGGGCAGCAATTTTCTTTTTGGAGAGTTGCTTTCTCCTTGCAACTCTGCCGTGCACACCATGGTTGTTCAGTGTTCCTCTGATTGTGGACTCGTGAATATTAACATCAGCCAATGTGAGAAAGGCCTTTAGTTGCTGAGAAGTTACCGTGGGTTCCTATGCAACCTTACACGTCTTGCTTTTGGAGGGTAACAGTGGTCTTGAATTTCCTCCATTTGTACACAATCTCTGACTGTGGATTTGCGGAGTCCAAATTCTTTACAGATGGTTTTGTAACCTTTTCCAGCCTGATGGGCAACAGCAACTCTTTTTCTGAGGTTCCTTAAGAGATCTCCTTTGTTCATGCCGTGATGCACTTCCACAAACATGACCAGACTTTGATAGATCTCAGACACTGACACCTGATAGTCATCACATTGATTAAAAACACCTCTGAACAGATGGACTCTATCTTCACCTTCAAATTAACTGCTAATACTTTTGCCACTTACAGATCATCTTCCTGAATAAATAAATGACAAAGTATATATTTTCATCTCATTTGTTTGACTGGATTCTCTTTGTCAATTTTCAGGTTTTGCATGAAAATCTGATGATGTTTTGGGTTATATTTATGCAAAAATATAGAAAATTCTAAAGGGTTCACAAACTTTCAAGCATTAATAAAATATTAATTAGGAAAATGACAAAAAAAAGAAAAAAAAAAACATTTACTCAAAACATCACATTTGACATTTAAACAATCTTTTTAGACAGTTAATATTTGGGATAATGTATGTAGACTGACTGTTTTTTAAACTTTTATTGTAGTTTCATCGAGGTTGTGGTCTGATAGCATCAAAAGAATCACAACAATGATAAAATTAAGGATTATTATTGTAAGTACTTTTATAAAGTAAGTTAGGGTTTAGCTTTTAAAGAATCCAATCTTAAAAGATTCAAATGGATTTAACTGAACTGATTCAAATTTCCTATACACTTCGCCGGCTCCGTCCAGCGAATAGCTCGACTCAGTGTATTTTTACCAACTCTGTTAATTCTTGGCCACAGAATATAACACGAAATTTGGTATTTAGTTAATTATGAGCTATTGTAGCGTTCTCTTTTAGGTAATGTTTGAATTCTAAGAGTCACAACACAAGACAACGTTTCTTTGTAATAAAATACAATTTATTGAGCTATCTCCTACGGTTACATGAGACTAAATGATCTAAACACACACACACACACACACACACACACACACACACACACACACACACACACACACACACACACAAAAGTCAACGGAATTATGCAGAGTTGTGAGTTATGAAGGAAGTCTCAACTTCGGTGGTTATCAGAAAGTCAACAAAGCAGAGCTTAGTTCTATCTTTCCCATTAATAACAACTTTGCGCCGTTTTCAGCCAATAGATAAGAGATTTTGTTTTATTTGTTTAGAAGGTTGTGGCCGAGTCTCGTCCTGGTCTCGTTGAGGGAATCCCAGGGCTTAGATGATTGGCTGGCGAACCGTTGTTTGTCTGACGTCTCTTAAGGAATCCCGGCCGTGATTGGTGGGTTGCCTGGTTAGCTGAGACGCGCTAGAAGTTCACTTTCCTTTCTCGGTTGCAGAAGTTGAAGATTTCAGAAGTCACGAAAGTTTTCTTGAATAGCTTGAAGTTTGGAATGAGGTGATGGTTTTGATGCGGCGTATGAGCGCACAAGTTGAAGCAGTTTTCAAACCATGGCAAACCTGTTCCTTAGTTGAACATTAGAATTTAAGCAGGCCACTTTAGGCCCACCCTGGAGCTGGGGTACCAATCTGCTTGTTGCAAGGAGGAGCTCAGCTTCCTATGCTCCGTTTCTCTGCATAAATTAACGAGCTGCTCGTGTCATCACGTGACCAAAAATCCTTGCAGGGTTTTGTTAATAATCTTGATAAACGTTATAACCTTACAGGATTTACCTAATTTCTACATTTCATCCACACAGAGTTGTTGCTAATAAAATATACTTTCGTTTAACACCAAGCATGACACACACATATTCATACCCTCATAATACATAGGTTAAAATGGTACCGACCTTATAATGGATAGATTAACACAGCGTATGTTTTACTAACATATCAAGCATATCTAAGGCATAACACACATAATTTGGGAATACATTTTCATTACTTAAAAGTCCTGAATGTTGTCTTTTGGAGTTTTGGTGCACTTTTTAGTGTTTTCTTTGTCTGTCCGAAAAAGGCAAATTTTCAGGAATGCACCCGAGGAGGGGCTGCGAGTGTCCCGAGGTCAGAAGGTGTCCGGGAGGGGAGTTCTGGCATATGTTTAAAGTCAGGCCTACGACTGTAAATCCATCGTGCGTTTGTTGATAAGTTTGTCAGTTTATACGTTGGCTGGTCAAGGGTCCATTTACCATCTGGATCTGGTATCTTTCCCGCCAGAAGTTTCCTTTGTTCTGCATTGGTGAAGTTGATTCTCTTTAGCAGTTCTGATCTCTGGGGAGACAAGGATTAACAAGACAGTATCTTGGTCCAGACACTTAGGCATCGTCTTGGATCCTTAGTTACTTTTACGACTCTCAGAAGTGAAACCAGAGATTCACTCATTCCTCTGGAATGAGTCTGTTCATTGTATATGTGTGTCCGTTCAAGGATCTCCTACATTATGATTTAATGAACATGCATTCTCATTAAAATCCCCTGATTAATGTTTATACTAGTTGTGCAATAATGTACTAATGTGTGTATTTTGAGTGTTGTGTGAAACTTTTAACATCAAAATTAGGGATGTGGGGTAAGATGAGCCACCCAGAACTTGCACAAAAGGCCCTGAGTGGCATGTTATTATTTTAAAATGTAACACTTACTGTAATTAATGTGGTTATTATGTAATACTTTCTTGAATTAGATTTCAGACATCTTCATGTGAAAATCATTAAATTTGCATTCATAGTATTGCTGACATATCTTCAATTAAAATATGGGCAATTAAATATGTAAAAATTCATATGCCTGTATGTAAGTATTTTCCTCATTCATATATGAGACCTATTTAGTTAGTTAATCCAAAAAAAATAAAAAATAAAAAATATTGCTTTGATAATAAACTTGTATTGCTATATTCCAGCTGCTGCAGTGGGACACAGAGGTTTTGCTGTCGCAGAAAAGCAAATGCTTCAAGTCATGAGCCCAATTTCAACACATTTTTATTTAAGAGGGCAAGGGATTTTTCAGGAACCTGTCAAATTCCTTTTTAATATATTTTCATTCAAGACAACATGAGCGAAACCATTTCATATTTGAGGTTTCTTCACATTTTGTCAAATCAGATCCCTACCTGCCTAATACGTTATTCCCTGATCGATCCTCTAACGGAAACTATACGAATCAGTCAGATATAGAAATTGATTTTAGCGATTTTTTTAGTTCAAGGAGTGCAACGAGACTGGAGTAAAGAGATCAAGAAACAGAAGAAGAAGGAACGTCGCAGGCATGCCCAGGAGAGAGCTGGGAGATCCGAAGATCATCTTCAAGATGAAAGCAATTCTGAAGCTGATACGGAAACAAGAAACGATGAATAAAAGAGTTGCAAAGTTAATAAAAGAAGTGATGGAATTACAGGGTTTTTCAAAGGAATTACAAATGTTAATGAATGATTTAGAGAAAATGGATTTTCAATCTTCTGTGTTAAAAAGGTAAATGTCAGAAAAGTGTTTGAGTGTATATCTTATTTTAGGGGCACAGATGCTGAGTGCTCTGTGGTTTGTATCTGCTATGTAGTTGCTTTGCTTATTTTGTAAAAGAGCGGTTAATCGCGAGGGGATGCATCTCGCAACATGGGTGCGAGATGGAACTTCTAGCTGAACCGTTACTTAGAATCAGATAACACTTGCTAGAGGTGTTACATTGCGGTTTAAGGTATAGGTGCTTAAGCAGGGCTCATAGAAGGTGTCGCTATTTTCCCTATATCTGAAAATAGAACTAGACATGCTTGCTATTTAGAAGTGATGTTTTTTTTATTTGTATTTTCTCTCTGTTTGAACTTTTGATACTTGTTTAATTCAGACTCTGTGACAAAGGTCATGCTTCCTGTTTTCAAGGAGGAGGCAGTCGCAGGCATTAGCAGAAGGAGGGTTTTATTATGCAAGGTTATAAAATGCCTGGGAGACCATTGTCCAGGGCTGACAATTCGTGGTGAAGACTTTACTCGCTGTTATTTTGTGTTATGTACTTATGAGTTATTGTTTTTAATAAAACGAAACCATTGTATTGGTGATTCGTTAAACTTTTAAAACAAGTCTCTGAGTACTTCATTAATAATAACCAGTTATCTGAACCTGAATTCTACCCTGTCGAGCTTCAAGTGGTTTGAACTTGATTGAGCTAAGACGGACACCGGGAACAGGACCTGAAACTTCCAATCATATCCATCCAGACACGAGGTAACTATACAGCGGTTGATTGTGAACTGTTTATGGATATTAGGATTGTGAATTATATGTTTTAGTCCTTTATTCTGGTGTACAAGCAAAACAGTTTTGAAATATTTTCCATCATAAAAAGCCAAGGGAATAGTTTGTCACCACATTTTAAGAAAGATCAACATGTATGCATAAAAGTTGTGGATCTGCGCACAAGCTGCAGTGAAGCACATATAAAGGACAGTAAGCCCTGCTCTACTTCACACGTCTGATCTTCATGGTGATGGACTTCAGAGGATCCCAGCTGTTCTTCCAGTAGTACCAGGTGGCTCCAGTATCCATTAATGTACCATCATTCTCCCACAAATAGTGACCAGTGGGGTTTGTGTAATAACATTTGTTGTACCAAAACCCTCCTCCAAAATATATCATAGCACAATTGCTTCCTGAATTATCTTGGTCTTTGTCATAGGTGGAGAACATCATCTCATTGTGATAATATAAACAGTCACCTACAGAAAGGAGAAACTATCATTGGAGACACTTTCATTTAGACGTCTAAAATAAAGTGACATTTAAAAAAAAAAAAATAATAAAATATTTTATTAAAAGCCTTAGTTTAAACATTATAGTTAAAACTCCTTCATTACTATCATTATATTTGCTCAAATTCTTCATTTCACTCATACATTCAGAAATTGGAAACTAAGATGACAGTAGTTTGTTTTACCTGCTCCTCCATTTACAAAGCCGCTCACATGCAGTTTGTACCCATCAGCCTCAGAGTCCACAGAGAAAGACTTGTACAGAGTGTAAACCTTTTTCCCTTCAAAGTCCTCCAAATCTACTCTGAGTTTATATTGATGCCTGTGCGTCAGCTGGTGAAGAAACTCTAATCCTGTAAAAAACATGAAATGAAACTGGTTTAATAACTTTAATAACAAATATAATCTGCATTTATACTGCAGTCCTCTCTTTGATTGTTTATTCTTTCACTGTTTGCCTTTTTAAGCCCAAAACGTCTCACAAAAATACTCACCAAGCCAGTGTTCGCCTGTTTTATTACCGAAACCCTTCTTATAACTCTCCCATCGCCTAAAGAAATTCACCTCGCCGTCCATTCGCCTGAGAAACACCTGAAACATTCAGAAATGATTCATCGCTTTCACACATCATTCGTCTTTTAAAGATGTCTAAGGTGCACAACCTTTGACAAACTTTGTTGTGTAACAAATGTAAATTCTGTTGTGTGATTTCTGGGGATTTAAATGTCTGTTTTCCAACAGATATAAAGAGCACAAATAGAAGAACTGTGCGACTATTTGAATAACAGCTTATTATAGTTACTAGAAATCATGGTGTCATTCACACTGGGGTGCATCTGATAATAAAATATCCTTTTGCAAGATAAAATACATTGAAATGCTTACCGTCCAGTGTCCTCTGTCATTTTGTTCGCTGGAATCCATCTCACAGTAGACCTGCTCTGCTCCATCTATTGTGGTGATGGTGTACACTCCACTGGAACTATATTCACTCGGATAATTATCAGAGCAGTCAGTGGCAAGAAAAAAATCTGGTTTGACCTCATCAGTGCCCATCAAGACGGGAAACAGCGCACACAAACACAGCAACACCTGAGAGACACAAACTCAAGATCTGAGTCTGATGATCGACGTCTGACAAAATCACACTCAGATTCTCACAGACAGAAACTCACAATCATGTTTGTGATCATCGCTTCAGACGTCCAGCTCAGAGGATCAGATGCACCTGAAATACAGTTCAGACAAATACAGTCACTTTTGTTTGAACATGCATTCTATCATTTTCTGAAGAAAGAAACAGTATTATATATTTGCTGAGACCTGCATAATTATAAAACTCATCATATGCGCTCAGAATCTTGTGAATGTTCAGGCGATGGATGCATCTTTTTATATATTTCTGATCGTCAGGATCCTCCTCTTTATCTGACATTTACAACAAAAAAAAAAAAAAACAATAATAATAAAAATTCTTTATAGGACAGTCATGGTTTGGATTCCATAAAAGGACAATTTTTGTTCATTTGGCAACCTGCTTTATTATCATCAAAGGAAATGTATTTCAACATTGATTTTATCTGATTGCAACCAACCCCTCAAGAAAAAATAAAAATGTTAAAGGGCTAGTTCACCCAAAAATAAAAAATGTGGTCATCATTTATTTACGCTCATGTTGTTCTAAACCTGTATGAGTTTCTTTCTTCTGTTGAACATAAAATATTTTGAAGAATGTTGGTAACCTTGGTAGCCAATAGAACTGTCCCTTTAAAAAAAGTGCTTATTGTTCATTCATTTATAAGTAAAAGTAAAGATTTTCTTAGCTTAAGGTGTTTGCTGACTATTCCTGATGACTTTATGATATGTAGACATACAAAAAAAAAAAAAAAAAAAATGTTGTCTGATGTTGGTGACTGTAATTGAACACCATTGCTGTTAATGCTGTTAAACAGAAGCAAACTATGTGCTTAACAACAATAATGTTACACTGAAATGCACTGGTTATCTTTCAATGAGATGCACATTAAAGCAGCATCCAAACTGCAATGTTGAACACACATAAACACACACACATATATTTATATATTGCTCAATGATAATATACTGTATAAGAGTAGCCCTAAACGGATTATTCCAAAAAGAAAACCAATTTGAAAAACATAAAATGGTGAGATATAGACTTAAAGACAATTCACTGATGATTCAGTGACGTCAGTAAAGTGAAAATGTACAAAGATTTAAAGGGAGAAAAAAGTTGTGCCATTATCAGGCATAATCTGATAAGATGCTTGAGTAAATAACAGGATGTTTGAAGTTTCTTCAGAAGTTTTTGATCTGGTACCCAAGATGAAGCCTGCAGCATCATTTAGCCAGCTAACAAAAATATTCTAAAAATGGTTTGCTAATGTTCCCATTAAGCTATAATAACGTATCTTAATGCTTTCTCAACATTCAAAACATCCAGTTTTTAAGTGTTTTTCATTGGTTATGCAAACATTAAGGAAACATTCCATTTTATCATTTTGCAAACATTATGGGAATTTATAATAGTGCATTTACTTTTGTCAGTTTTGTACTTCTCATTAAATTGTATTATAAAAGCCTTATATCTGCTGTTTACATGTTAGGTTCAATTTGTTAAAGTTAAATGAACCAACTTCTCCTTCTGTGACAGCTGACCCATGACTCGCTGAAAAATGATCAAGAAAGGCTCACTATCACAGATCGCTGGCATCATGAACTTGAAGCACAACAATGACTCTACTTTTTCACAACAGATGTTTTGAAATTGTTCCAGTGCCTTGAAATGTTACAATTTTTGACCTAATGTCCTTCAGTCATGAATTAACTGCTGAAAACACACCTAAACCAGTGCAGTTGAATGCAAGAGTGAAATAACGTCAGGTTTAAGGTCCAATTCTGTCAGTTTAATGGTCTTTCTTATCTGTGTATTTGTCGACAGTTACTGGCATCATTTATTACAAAATATGACTAAAAGTATGTGAACACCCCTTTCTGTTATTGGGTTTGGCTGTTCTAGTAATTTCTATGAGGATAAATCTTAATTCTACGCATGCAATGACATTCTAAAGACATTGCACTTGTGTACAAAGTGTAGAGTCTGGTGTGGAAGTTTAAAAACTGTCTTGCAAGCAAAACATCTCTCTGGTGACAATCCAGGTAACAAAAACGCTGTGGGAACATTATTTTGAAATGTTTCTAAAACATTGAAAAGTCTGGTTTTCTTGGCATAATTGTACTGTTATTTAAAGGTTACAAAAACATTTATTACAAAACTTTCCACCCAAAATATTACATCATTTAAACACCTATTTTTAATATTCTAAGAATGTTGAGATATAATGAGATATAAACGCTGTTTGTTACCAATAAAATTTAATCAGCATCAACAAAAGCCATCTTTGCACTGACATTTATGTATATTTATTCAGACTATTTAATGCTGCTCAAATGTGGCATTAATAAATGTATACAATATTTGCATAATGCTATGAAATTAATGTAGTTTAGAATATTTAACATAAATTAATAAGATATATTATATAAACAAAGTTCAAAGCTCTGATGCCTGAACTGAACTGCCTTTAATACTGGGGTCAGAACATATCAGATGTTATAAAAAAAAATAAAAATTAAAAAAAACATACAGAGAGTGCAAGATAAAAACAAAATTCATTAGTGTTGATTAATGATATTGTAATCATAAATATTAATGTCAGTCAGTAGAATACATAAAATTTTTAAACACCATATTCTTCTCAGACAAAACAAGTTGAGCTGCTTATGAATTATAGTTCATTGCTGTTTTATGCGTTAGAAATTCAATAATTCTCATTGGTTCTCTCAAAGATGCCATAGAATGCACTGATACAATATTTTAAATTGTTCTCTGATATCTACATAGAAGGTATGTGGCTTAGGTAAGGGCAAAAATTCTCCAGAAACGGTTTTACATGTGCATTTACAACCCTAGAATGAAATGGTCTGTTATTGGCTTATTTGGAAGGGTCATGAATAAGAATGTGCGGCACAGTACATTGGACTCGTGCATTGAGATAACGCAGTTTAATGTGTGTTTAATTTGTCAGATGAGCAGTTCGGGTGAATATTGTGGGGTGTTTGTCCAGTCCAGGCCGAACCGCATTGCTAAACGAGTCCAAATCCTCCTAACCGAGTCACATCAAAGCTCTGGCCTCTAAATGTGCTTATTTAATCGTTTACAGAGCGCTTATTGTATTGATGCAGTGATTTGATGTGTTTACCTGTGTGTTTGTTGTGTTTTTAATAAAGGCCTGTGAGTGTGAATGTGATTAGCCACGTGCTAACTGAAGGCCAGCTAGCTTCATAAACACACACATTTTCGCACTTTTGACATTTAAACTATATTTTTAGACTCACAATAGTTAATATTTGGGATAAATCATGTAGGCTGACTGGTTTGCGAACTTTTATTTCAGTTTTAACGAATTGTGGTCTGATCGTGTAGCATCGAAAGAATCACGACAATGATAAAATTAAGCATTATTATGATTTGTACGAACACACATTTTGATTAAAATCACCTGATTAATGTTTGTACTGTAAAGAATATGTGCGATAATGTACTAATGTGTGTATTGAGTGTTGTGTGAAAATTTTAACATTAAAACTTCTGCACAAATTAACTGAATTTACCATCTAAATCTGTGATACCTATAAATACTCATTAACCCTTAAATGCATGAATGTTTCACCAATCATTATTACATATTCGGGTCTTTAGTGACCCGGACCTATATATTCAGCACGGATGGACCTCTAACTGCTGCAATAGCAAAAAACTCTCTTGATATTTTAAGAACAATTACAGAAGAATAAAATAAAGCATATTTTATTACCTTTTGAAACTTAAAAGGGTTCAATTCTGAGCAGATGATTTTACCATCGCTGTCATCATCAGAGCGCACTTCCATATACATTCAGCATCTGACTCATATTCGCGATCTCAACCATATTCTCAAAACTATCATTTTCAATGACTTCAAAATCAATATTTTGATCACTGGCAGCTTATTCACCACATCCACCATCAAATGAGAGTGGCATTTATATTTCACTGCATACAGTAATTACTCTGCAGTAAAGCCATTCAAACCAGTTCAATATTTGCTGATGATATTCTTTTGTTTAATGCCTGCGCTAATTATGAGTGAAACATAACATCATCATTGTATATCAGACAGTGCCACATCTAAAGACCCGAGGTATGCATTTAAGGGTTAAACTTAAATTATAAGTGTAAAATTGGGTATAACACACTGTAGTAAGCTGTCAGTGTTGTCACAGCTGTCACCCTCAAATAAAATAAAAAATACCATAGTATTACCATGGTACCAAAACCACCATATAATATGTTTTTTTTTTTTGTTTTTTGTTTTTTAAGTACAATGGAGTATAATGTAAATAAAATATTACATGATCTTTCTGTAGAATACCATGTAATACCATCTCTACCACAAATACAGCATGTTGGTTTTGTTTGTTTGTTTGCAAGAACTGGTAGTTTTAGTTTGGGTTTGGGTTTTGAATTTTGGGTTTAGTTTTGAAGTTTGTGGTCTTGATTTTTGATTTTGTCCGGTTTTTCCATTTAAATGTCAAATGTTAACTTTAACTAAATTTTGGTGTTCCCAACCTTGGAAACCCAATCCAGACTTTCTTGTCATTTTCTGCTCTCATTTTGGCAGAATTCTGTGGAATGAGTTTAAACACGTGAACTATGTCAGTTGTTGACTAATTGTTCTGACAATTTATTTTCACAGACGAGTAAAAACCAGATCAAGGTGGATTTAGTGGATGAGAATTTCACAGAACTAAAGGGGTAGATCGCAGGACCGCCAGATACGCCTTATGAAGATCAGAGAAAAGATGTTATTCTGAACTGTTGACTGTTTCTGAAAACTTATTCATTTTAGAAGTGAAATACCATTTCTGATGGCAAAGATATCTGCAGTATTTATACTGAACAAAATTATAAACGCAACACTTTTGTTTTTGCCCCCATTTTTCATGAGCTGAACTCAAAGATCTAGGACACATGTACACAAAAGGCCTATTTCTCTCAAATATCTTTCACAAATCTGTCTAAATCTGTGTTAGTGAGCACTTCTCCTTTGCCGAGATACTCCATCCACCTCACAGGTGTGGCATATCAAGATGCTGATTAGAGTGGGCAAATGCTCACATTTGATGGCGTATGGCACTTTGGAGAGGTGTTCTCTTCACGGATGAATCCCTGTTTTCACTGTACAGGGCAGATGGCAGACAGCGTGTATGGCGTCGTGTGGGTGAGCGGTTTGCTGATGTCAACGTTGTGGATCGAGTGGCCCATGGTGGCGGTGGGGTTATGGTACGGGCAGGCGTATGTTATGGACAACGAACACAGGTGCATTTTATTGATGGCATTTTGAATGCACAGAGATACCGTGACGAGATCCTGAAGCCCATTGTTGTGCCATTCATCCACGACCATCACCTCATGTTACAGCATGATAATGCACGGCCCCATGTTGCAAGGATCTGTACACAATTCCTGGAAGCTGAAAACATCCCAGTTCTTGCATGGCCAGCATACTCACCGGACATGTCACCCATTG
Source organism: Spinibarbus caldwelli (assembly GCA_039654775.1). Lineage (NCBI taxonomy): Eukaryota > Metazoa > Chordata > Actinopteri > Cypriniformes > Cyprinidae > Spinibarbus > Spinibarbus caldwelli. The sequence continues at coordinate 1,984,423 of CM077246.1, read as the reverse complement.
AGCATGTTTGGGATGCTCTGGATCGGCGTATACAACAGCGTGTTCCAGTTCCTGCCAATATCCAGCAACTTCACACAGCCATTGAAGAGGAGCGGACCAACATTCCACAGGTCACTATCAACAACCTGATCAACTCTATGTGAAGGAGATGTGTTGCTCTGCGTGAGGCAAATGGTGGTCACACCAGATACTGACTGGATTTCGGACCCCCCCTGGACCCCCCCAATACAGTAAAACTGCACATTTTAGAGTGGCCTTTTAATATGGCCAGCCTAAGGCACACCTGTGCAATAATCATGCTGTCTAATTAGCATCTTGATATGCCACACCTGTGAGGTGGATGGAGTATCTCGGCAAAGGAGAAGTGCTCACTAACACAGATTTAGACAGATTTGTGAACAATATTTGAGAGAAATAGGCCTTTTGTGTACATAGAAAAAGTCTTAGATCTTTGAGTTCAGCTCATGAAAAATGGGGGCAAAAACAAAAGTGTTGCGTTTATAATTTTGTTCAGTGTAATATATGCTTTTTTTAAGACCATCTGCAATACACAGAGTCCAAATGTTTTGCCACACTTGCCAGTGGGCAGAATTGAGCAAATGCACTGATAAAGTGCTTTTCTTTTTAACGGTTGTTAAATTGTATTTTACATTATATTTATGAAAAATGCATAGGCTATTTGTTCCCACGACAGTGTGGTTATTCTGGGTCTTTCAAAGTTATGAACAAATGTTCTTCAGTAACATTAATAAAATGTTCCCTCAGAGTTATCTGGTCTTTAATAATGTTATCAAAATTTTAGCACAACATTATTTATACTTCATTCATGGAGTGTTTTTTTTTTTTCCTGAAACGTTTCAGTTCTTTTTTTTTTTTTTTAAATGTTACTACTCATTTCAGAATGTTCAGAGAACATTCAAATGTAACATTCTCAGAATTTTTGTAAAATTATAAAACAGAATGTTCCATTAACATTCACATAACCAAGTAAAAAATGTTAAAAAAAAAAAAAAAACTGGACGTTTTGAATGTTCAGAGAACATTATAATTTATTGTGAACGTTAGCAAAACGTTCTTGGAAAATATTTTTGTTAGCTGGGATATGATGTTGATTATATATCTTGCTTTGATTTTGGCTCTACTATTGCTTCACTTTCTGTCTTGTTTTGTAGGTGGCAGATATAAACTAGAAATTAAAATTCCAGAGACATATCCATTTAATCCTTCAAAGGTGAGTAACAAGACGGTGATGTTCTGCCGAGTCAAAATACTGGCTGATCGAGTTAAACTGGGTGTGTTGTTACAGACTCTTGCTCAGAAACATGAGAGAGAGACAACCTTTGCAAGAGATGACTTCTTAAAAGAGCTGCTGGAGTATGTGATCTAACGTAACTGCTAGACAGAAAAAAATACTGAATCACAATTACTTCACAAAAATTTATTTGTACATTGTATTTGTAACGTGGCAAGCATTTTGGTTACTGTGCTTTACAAATAGTATACAGTAAAAACAGTTACCGTGGTAAAAACATGGTAAGTATTGTTGTTAATGTGCTTGAGTAACAACATGGGTTTACCTCAGTAACTACGGTTACTGAGGTAAACCCATAGTAAAGGTTGAGGTTATAGTGCAGTAACTACAAATACCACATTAAAAGTGCAGTCACTGTAGTAAAAACATGGTAAGTGTTGTTGATACTGTGCTTTAACTACAATTACCACAGTAAAACTACGGTTACTGAGGTAAACCCATAGTAAATAACGTTATTGAGGTATTGTGCTTTAACTTCAAATACCACAGTAAAACTATGGTTACTGAGGTAAACCTCTTTATTTTTATTTAATTCATTATTTGTCAGGGACAATAGACAGTCAGAAAACTGCCCCAGAATTAGCTACAGAGCTAAATTTCATCTGCTGTCCCTGGGCAGGAGAATACAAAACAAATTGTGTGACAAAAACATCAGTATATTACCATGCACAGTAAAATCCCCCCAAAATTTAACAGATAAAAAGTATAATCCCCCACATAAACTACAATCCAAATTTCTACAAAATATCACCTATAAATACTACAAAGCATCATCCTTCAAAATATTTATAAAAAATGTTACAACTCACCAAAGTTTCATTCAGAATACAAAAATACTCAATAGTCACACACCTGACTCGTCTTTAACCATATTTTCAAATGTAACTTAAACTGTGCTAGGGTGGAACACTCTCTTATATTAATTGGTAAATTATTCCAGTTATTAACAGCCCTTACAGAAAAAGCTGAACGACCAAAATCAGTAACTCTAAAATTCACTGCACAATCACCTCTTGACGAAGCTCTAGTTTGTCTTATATTTTCAGTACAAGAGAAAACAAATTCCTTCAAAGGTGAAGGTGCAAGATTGTTGGCAATTTTTTACATTAAACAATTATAAAACACAACAAAATTGTCAAAAGTAAAAAAACTTATTAATAATCAAACAATGATGATACCTGTAAGGTTTCTTGTCAAATACTTTTAAAACACGTTTATACAAAGTATATAAAGGTCTAAGAGTAGATTTTCCTGCTTTTGACCATGAAGTAATACAATAGGAGAACTGAGAAAAAAATCAAAGTATTCAAAAAGACTCTTGAAACTTCTATTGAAAGTTGACTCCGTATAAATTAAAAATTTCTACGTTGAGGTGTCACTGCACAGACTATTTTTCAAACATGCTTTTCAAATGTTAAATGAGAATCTAAAATAACTCCAAGATATTTAAAATCTGGTACAATTTGTAATTTTTCACCATTAACTAATATATCTGGTTGGACCTCCTCCTCCTTTTTAATTTTAAAATACATACAGGCACTTTTACGAACATTTAGTGTTAAGCAGCACTGAGTAAACCAATCTAAAATTTTTGTCATTGCGATAGATAATTTTTGTGCCACCTGTTGTTTTGTTTTGTCATGTACATAAATCACAGTGTCATCTGCATACATTTGAATATGTACATCAGGACAAACATCTGGAAAATCATTCAAGTACAAACTAAAGAGTAATGGCCCTAGGGTTGACCCCTGAGGAACCCCTGTAGGACAATCTCTTAAAGAAGATATGTATATTTTAATCCGGGTACACTGTTTCCTTAATATAAGATAAGACTCAATCCATTTTATTGTATCTTCCAAAAAATTAAAATGTAATATTGTAAAATGTAATAAGTGATTTAGTGTATCAAATGCCTTTTGTAGATCAAGGAACACAGCACCCACAACCCCTCCCCTATCTAATTTTGACCAAATTTTCTCAATAAAATAACATACAACAGTTTCTGTCGAATACTGTTTACAAAACCCAAATTGCATAGGACACAATAAATTTATTTGTATGTCTAAGAAATTCACAATTTGCTCAGTTACTACTTTTTCTACTATTTTAGACACTACTGACAGAATTGAAATCGGCCTATAATTTGCCACATTAGTTGGATCACCTGCCTTAAAAAACTGGGGTAACTAACCGTTTTCCAACAACTTGGGAATGTAGATTGTCTAGTTGATAAATTCACAAAATGAGTAATTGGTGCTAAAAAATATGACTATTATTATTATTATTTTTTTTTTTTAAATTACAGTCTAAACCATCTATATCTTTGCCATTGGAATTTTTAAAATCCTTTATAATATCCTGAATTATACTCTCTGTAACTGTTGTCAAATGAAATGCAGGTTTTACTAAATTCACTGAATTAATTTCTTTATGTCTTATTCCAAATTTATCACTCAAATTCAATAAAGTAATAATTAAATACATCTGCAATTTCATCAGGTTTATCAATTATACTTCCTTTACAATCCAATTCTAAACATTTATTACATGATTTAATGTCTTTCTTTATCAATTTATTAATAGTTTGCCATACCCTTTTACTATTGCCTTTAGCCTCATTTGGAATATTAACAAAAAAAAAAAAAAAAAAAACTATAGTTAGGTATTGATTTTATTGTGCTTTAACTACAAATACCACAGTAAAATTTAAATTACTCTTGCATTTTTTTTAATTGAATCTATCACCTCAACATCTTTTACATTTTATTATTATGAGCAAATTAAAGCTTATCTATTATAACTTAATTTATAATCATAATTTTAGCAAAATTAATTAATTAATTAATTTAAAATTGAGCACAAAAATATTAATTAGCTCGGATCAAGTAAACTTGCAATGCAGTAAAGTGGGTTTTGCTCCATGTTGGAAAAGCGCCTCTGCAAAGCATCAAGCAAAGTGCTCTTCACTGTTTTGATTCCGTGGTCCTCGTCCATTTGTTTCAGCAACAGTTTCTGTAGCACAGTGACAGCAGTATTACATCTGAGGCTAAAGCATCTGAAGAACTCACTTGATGAGTCATTTCTTCAGAGGGAGCCAAGACATTTACCATCTTCTCCAGAAGATTCCTCTAGTTTGCAGTTAGAGTGGCAGGGAGCTCGTTTTCAGACACATATACTCCAATCGCCCATTTTTGCTCAATCAGAGACTGCACCATGTAGAATGTGCTATTTTAACAATTCTGCACGTCTTGCTGAAGTCTTTTTATTGGTTGACCGAGCAGTGTCTGATTATCCTGTAACTGAGAGTATGCCAGCTTGGAGTGTTTAAAGTGGCCAACTATTTTGCGCCCCACTCTCACAGCCTCCGACACCCTGCGCTGTGACAGCAGACCCTCTGTGACGGCCAGCTGCAGAGTATGTGCCACACATGGAAGACTAGAAACTCCGGCCTCCTCCATGCCCTTTACCATGTTTTTGGAATTGTCACGGACCACAACATGGACAGAACTTTTGGGAATTTCCCAAGTCGCAAGCATTTCCTCAAATATGCTCGCTATCACTCGACCCATATGTGAGCTTTGAAATTGTTTTGCATGAAGCATGATTTGCTGTAGAGTGAAATTGCCATCTATCCACTGCACCGTTAAGCTGATGAGAGGCACTGGATTTACACTACAACTCCAAATGTCAGTGGTAAAGCTAATTGCTTTTATGTCATGCAACATGCTCACGACATGCTTTTTCACTGCATCATGTATTTGTGGCAATACAATATCTGTGACATGGCGGCAACTGGGAATCTCGTACTTTGGCGTACTTCTCGTACTTATTATAACGTCATAGGTCACATGATAACGTCAGCATGGCAGATCGCATTCATACTCAACGAGATTTGGCTGTAGAGTACGTACTCTTTTAGCGCTCGTTAAGTACTTATTGAAATTAAGTACCAGTGATGGGAATAATGGCGTTATAAATAAACGGCGTTACTAACGGCGTTATTTTTTTTTCAGTAACGAGTAATCAAACGAATTACTGTTTCCCCCGTTACAACGCCGTTACCATAATTTATTATAATATTATTATAATTTTATGTTTCAGTTCATCTGAATGGATGCGCAGTGTAGCTGTATTTGATGTACTGTAAACTCTAGTGTGAAGGAGCACAGCTCGCCGTCGCTTTGTCTCAAACACACAAAGAAAGAGAGTCTTATATAACATGCAGAATTGACGCGCTACATATAAACAATATTCTTTGTTGTATTTTCCTGTTAAAATAGCGGAGTTCCTTTGGAATTCTTCAGCTTTTAAAAACTGTTAGTGGGCGAAAGACTATCTCATTGGCTGGCGCTCAGCTATTATCATCCCTGCCAGCGCAGAATACCTGATTAATATTCATGAACCCAGCAGCTCATTAATCCTTAGGGCGTTTTATATTGTTATTAGTAGTAGAATTCGTAGTAGTTTTGTTATCAACCCCCCCCCCCAAACATATCTTAAGCACCATCACCAGTCCTAAGTTCAGTCAACATGACACATGCATTCATACTTGGTTATTCTAATAACTAAAGTTCTATCATCATATAATGCTAAATTATTATAATATCATATTATAATGCTTGACTGACTGACGCTAAGTGTCAGTAGATAAACAGTGTAGATTAATGTACAATATTTTATAATAATAATTTATTCTTTTTAGTGTCCATTTCATTAATTTAACATATTTAAGTTATTTGTTTTTGTTGTTAATTATTTTTTTTTATTTTTTTTAAGTAACGCAAGTTACTTTCCCTGGTAATTAGTTACTTTTATAATGATGTAACTCAGTTACAAACTCAGTTACTATTTGTGAGAAGTAACTAGTTACTATAAGTAATTATTTTTTAAAGTAACGTGCCCAACACTGTTCATTGAGTAAACGGTTTCGAAAGCAGCCTCTGACAAGGTACACCATACAGTTCTTCTTCTTCTTCTTCTTCTTCTTCTTCTTCTTGTAGAATTTGCGGCAGACTAGACACAACACCGGCATATTGCTGCGGAGTTCACAGAGAGAAAGGGGGTTGTTTTGTGGCATTGGTGACTGGTTCGCCGATGAAAGCGAGACTAACTGGCCCAGAGGTAGATAGTGGGCAAAGTATAGTGTATACGAAACCTATGTAGTTGGTTAATATAATACAACATTTTGATAATAAACTTTTATTGCTTCAGACCAGATGTAATTCCAGCTGCTGCAGTGGGACACAGAGGTTTTGCTGGTGCAGAAGAGCATGAAGAAATGCTTCGAGTCAGGAACACAATTTCAACACATTTAAGAGGGCAAAGGATTTTTCAGGAGTCAAATACTTTTTTATATATATTTTTATACCAGACAATATGAGTGAAACTATTTCATATTTGAGGTTTCTTGACCTTTTGAAATATTTTTCATCATTAAAAAGTCAAGGGACTTGTTTGTCACCATATTTTGAGAAAGATCCAGATGTATGTGTAACAGTTGTGGATCCGCACACAAGCTGCAGTGAAGCACATATAAAGGACAGTAAGCCCTGCTCTACTTCACACGTCTGATCTTCATGGTGATGGACTTCAGGGAATTCCAGCTGTTCTTCCAGTGGTACCAGGTGACTCCAGAAGTCATTACTGTACCCTCTTTCTCCCACAAATAGTGACCAGTGGGGTTTGTGTAATAACAATCGTTGTACCAAAACCCTCCTCCAAAGTATTGCATAGCACAGTTTCTTTCTGAATTATCTTGGTCTTTATCAAAGGTGGAGAACTTCACTCCATTGACATAATTCAAAGAGTCACCTGCAGAAAAGAGAAACTTTCATTATAATATGGCGTTATTTTACTGCCAAATGTCGAGAGCGCATTTTTGTAGCGCTAAAGTAGATTAATATAATGCGCGAGCACGAATCTCTCCGCTCGCGCGCGGATCTCCTTTGCTCTCGCACAAAACCGGACGCGCGCTCTCGGATATACGCTGCTCTCGCGCAGAGAGAGTGCGCGCACTTAAAACCTGTCTCTCCTCTCGCTCAAAGTGTGCGTGTGCGCGCTCAAACTTTGTCCTGTGCACTCGCAAATCTCTCCGTGCTCTTGCGCTAGATATTAATTCTTTTCACACCTGGATTAAACGTCAAAAGTTATCAACCAATCAGATTGTTCTACGACTGACCCGATGAAAATACTAGGCCTACGTGAAGAGGGAACTGATCTTGGATTTCTTTACAATTTAATAATATTTAGTCATATCAAATGTATATTAGCAATGGCTAGGAATCGGGTGCTTGGATGATTTATAAAAAAAAAAAAAGGGGTTTGACCTGTTTGGTCAAACCCCTCTGAGCGATTTATCTAAACAAACAAACAAAGTATATGATTCTTAAAGTTCATGTGGCCATACATGTATTGTGTACTTGGGTATATATATATTATATAATATATATTATATATATATATATATATATATATATATATATATATATATATATATATATATATGAAGATTAATTCTTTTCGCACCTGAATTAAACGTTGTCAAAAGTTATCATTATGCACTTTTTAAAAAAAAAAAAATCTTGAAACAGATTTCTTCATTAGGGCGTTTCCTTGATTTTTTTTTTATTTTTTATTTATTTATTAAGTTGGCTTGAGAAAGCCAACTTACTGAAATCCTATTTAAACTTCTTATTATTATTCTTCTTCTTCTGAGACTAAAATTTCTGACTCTAACTCCTCCTAGAGCTTTAACTCTACAAACTCCAAACTCAGCCCAGATCTTCAGACTGATCTCACCGAGTGTGCTATATCTTTTCTAACTGATCGGACTTACGGTTTTCATAAAAATGAAGATTAAAAATCATAAAAATCCCATAGACTTACATTGACGGAATGTTCAGATGGGCCAAGACTATTCAAACTCCAACTGTCAAAAATTCAAATCTAAACACACTGAAACCAATTAGACTCAATCAGACTGCCCTTCTATGTACTATTTCTAACCCATTCAAACTCATTCAAACTCATCTATCTAATATTTCTCATCTATCTATCTATCTATCTATCTATCTATCTATCTATCTATCTATCTATCATCTTACTCTATCTATCTATCTATCTATCTATCTATCTATCTATCTATCACCTGACTATATCTATCTATCTATCTGTCTATCTGTCTATCTATCTATCTATCTATCTATCTATCTATCTATCATCTGACTCTATCTACCTATCTATCTATCCTAGCGACATGCTAATTATGCTAGAAACATTAGCATGCTAGTAGCATGCTAATCATGCTATCAACATGCTAATCATGTTAGAAACATGCTAGCGATATGCTAGTAATTTGCTAATCATGCTAGCAACATGCTAGTTACTTGCTAATCATGCTAGAAATATGCTAGTTATTTGCTAATCAAGCTAGAAACATGCTAGCGACATGCTAGTAACTTGCTAATCATGCTAGAAACATGCTAGCGACATGCCAGTAACTTGCTAATCATGCTAGTAGCATGTTAATCATGCTAGAAACATGCTAGTGACATGCTAGAAACATGCTATTAACTTGTGAATCATGCTAGCAACAAGCTAATCACTTGCTAACTTCCGAGCAACACTCTAGCAACTATCCAAACCAACCTAGCAACCACCCTGAGTATCCTAACAACACCATGGAAACCACCCCGAGTACCCTAGCAACCACATAGCAACATCCTAACAACCACCCCAGGTAGCCTAGCAACTGCATAGCAACACCCTAGCAACCACCCCAGGTAGCCTAGCAACTGCATAGCAACATCCTAACAACCACCCCAGGTAGCCTAGCAACTGCATAGCAACACCCTAGCAACCACCCCAGGTAGCCTAGCAACTGCATAGCAACACCCTAGCAACCATCCCGGGTACTTTAGCAACCGCATAGTAACACCGTAGCAACCACCCCAAGTACCCTAGCAACTTCATAGCAACACCCTAGCAACCATCCCTGGTATCTTAGAAACCGCATAGCAACACCCTAGCAACCACTCCGGGTACCTTAGCAACCACATAGCAACACCCTAGCAACCACCCCGGGTACGTTAGCAACTGCATAGCGACACCTTAGCAACCACCCCGGGTACCGTAGCAACACCCTAGTAACCAACCCGGATACCTTAGCAACTGCATAGCAACACCCTAGCAACCACCCAATGTACCCTAGCAACTACATAGCAACACCCTAGCAACCATCCCGGATACCTTAGCAACCACATAGTAACACCCTAGCAACCAGCCCAAGTACCCCAGCAACTGCATAGCAACACCTTAGGAACCACCCCGGGTATCTTAGCAACTGCATAGCAACACCCTAGCAACCACCTTAAGTACCCTAGCAACCACAAAGCAATACTCTAGCAACTGCCCGGGTACCATTGCAACCGCTATCTATCTATCTATTATCTGACTATTTCTATCTATCATCTATCTCTCTATTATCTGACTATTTCTATCTATCTATCTATCTATCTGAGATCTATCTCTCTCACACACACACACACACACACACACACACACACACACACACACACACACACAAACAAACAAACAAACATACCTTCCCTATTTAACACATACACAAACACACGCACACAAGAAATAGACAGAAAATGTGAAATATATAATATATACACTGCATTTATTCGCATTTGTATTAGCATTATTTCTTAACCCTCATAAGACCTGTTTTTCCTGTTTACACCTGTGTCCTTTGGGGTCAGTATGACCCCAAAATTGAAAGAGTAATTGTAAAACATTTATAAATTTTTAATCATACAAATAATATATCTTTTTTTTTTTTTGTTTACTTCTCATCTATACATTAATGCTGTGTTTTGGGAGAAATGAAGTACTTTTGTACCTGTTTACCACAAAAATCCTCAACTACACCATTAGCTTGCATGTGAAATATTAAATTTTTATGAATAAATCTCTTAAATGATGATCTAAATTTAATTTAAATTGTTTCTGGAGATTGATCTGGGTGTAAGGTGTACAATTCTGCCATCTGGTGGTTAGAGAAACTTGTAGAAATGAGTTTTTGAAAGAATAGTGTAATGACCATATATATCCAGCAGAGGCCCATAGAGAGCCATTCATTTATAAATTTGAGGGAAGAGGTAAAGACTAATGATTTGATATCATATTTATATTTTTAAATTTATCTTTTATATTTATTTCATATTTATGAAAATGTATGGCTATACATATGTTTGGATTAAAATCCAGTATAATTTTATTTATTTATTTTATTTATTTATTTTTTTTATATATATACATATATTTTTAAATGTTTTTATATCTATCTGAAAGCCTTGAGATATATCTGAAAGCTAAATGAAGCCTGAAGTTGGTGTAGTTTTGAAGATTTCACTGTTTGAGCTCTGTTGAGAATCTCCATAGGGTTCAATAGGCCCAACTAGTGGCTGAAAATATAAATGCAATTTTTTGTCATTTTTCCCAGCCAGATGGCCTCAGAGACACTCAGTGACCCAGTTTCTGATGGATAATGATGTTTAAAGTAGAAATTGTGTCTTTGTTTTTTTTGTTTGTTTGTTTGTTTTTTTGGTGAAATTATGTATGCAAATATGCTAATTTCCATTAAAAAAATCAGAATTTAAGGAAAATAAAATAAAATAAATCACAAAAAATAATAACAAAACCTACTTTTTTTTTTCTTAAATAGATAAAAAAAAGAATTTCAGGACTGAAAAAAAATTAACGTTGAATGCCTTCGGGTCATTTGGACCCACGAGGGACACTTTTGTTATAGGTTCAGGAGGGATGGATGAGGATTTAAACATGCCAAACTAACAATTTATTATTTATTTATTTATTTATTTATTAATTATTTTTTATTTAGCCATTTTAGTTGTTTTATCTATCTATCTATATATATATATATATATGTATATATATATATATATATATATATATATATATATATATATATATATGTATATGTATGTATGTATGTATATGTAAGGGATAATCAACAATAATAAGGGATAATATCTCTCTCTGATTGTCTGTCTATTTATCTATCTATCTATCTATCTATCTATCTATCTATCTATCTATCTATCTATCTATCAAACTTTAAACTTTTAAAACTACGTTAAACTTCAAACTAATTCAGACTGAAAACCGTCAAACTTAAAACTTCCCAAACTTTTCAAACTTAAACTTTTTAAACTTCTTGAACTTTTTAAAACTTTTCAAACTTTTTTAAACTTTTCAAACTTTTTAAAACTTTCTGGTCCGGCTTTCTCAAGCCAACTTAAAGTTTGTCTCGACAAACTTTTTTATCTAGTTATTAGTGGTGCTTGCCAAAGGCAAGGCATCACTATTGTTATCTTGCATACTTATTAAGTTGGCTTGAGAAAGCCAACTTACTGAAATCCTATTTAAACTTCTTATTATTAAGTTGGCTTGAGAAAGCCAACTTACTGAAATGCTATTTAAACTTATTATTATTATTATTATTATTCTTCTGAGACTAAAATTTCTGACTGCTACTCCTCCTAGAGCTTTAACTCTACAAACTCCAAACTCAGCCCAGATCTTCAGACTGGTCTGACTCGAGTTGCTATATCTTTTCTCACTGATCGGACTTACGGTTTTCATAAAAATGAAGATTAAAAATCATAAAAATCCCATAGACTTACATTGACGGAATGTTCAGATGGGCCAAGACAATTCAAACTCCAACTGTCAAAAATTCAAATCTAAACACACTGAAGCCCATTAGACTCAATCAGACTGCCCTTCTATGTACTATTTCTAACCCATTCAAACTCATTCAAACTCATCTATCTAATATTCCTAATCTATCTATCTATCTATCTATCTGATTATTTCTATCTATCTATCTATCTATCTGATATTTCTATCTATCTATCTATCTATCTATCTATCTATCTATCTACAATCTGACTATTTCTTTCTATTTATCTATCTATCTATCTATCTATCTATCTATCTATCTATCTATCTATCTATCTATCTATCTACCTACCTATCTATCTATCTATCTGATTATTTCTATCTATCTATCTATCTGATTATTTCTATCTATCTATCTATCTATCTACAATCTGACTTTTTACATCTATCTATCTATCTGCTAGCAACATGCTAGTAACTTGCTAATCATGCTAGAAAAATGCTAGTAACATGCGAGTAACTTGCTAGTCATGCTAACAACATGCTAGTCATCCTAAAACATGCTAGTAACTTGCTAATCATGCTAGCAAACATGCTAGTCACTTGCTAGTCATGCTAACAACATGCTAGTCACTTGCTAATCATGCTAGTAACATGCTAGTCACTTGCTAGTCATGCTAGCAAACATGCTGGTCACTTGCTAGTCATGCTAAAAACATGCTAGTCATGCTAACAACATGCTAGTCACTTGCTAGTCATGCTAGCAAATTGTTAGAAACATGCTAGCAACATACTAGCAACTTGCTAATCATGTTAACAACATGCTAGTAACAACCTAGCAACCACACGGGGTACCGTAGCAACCGCTTACCAACACCTTAACAACCGCCCCGGGTACAGTAGCAACCGCATAGCAACACCTTAGCAACCACCCCAGGTACCCTAGCAACCGCATAGCAACAGCTTAGCAAGCACTCAGATTACCCTAGCAACTCCCTAGCAACCATCCCAAGAACCCTAGCAACCCCAGAGCAACAACCTAGCAACCACCTTGGACACCCTAGCAACCGCATAGCAACACCTTAGCAACCACACTGAGTACCATAGCAACTGCATAGCAACACCCTAGCAACCATCCTAGGTACCCTAGCAACCGCACCAGATACCCTAGCAACCGTATAGCAAAACCCTAGCAACCTCCCAGAGTACTCTAGAAACCACATTGCAAAACCCTAGCAACTACCCTGGACACCCTAGCAACCGCATAGCAACACCTTAGCAACCACGCTGAGTACTATAGCAACCGCATAGTAACACCTTAGCAACCACCCTGAGTACCATAGCAACCGCATAGCAACACCCTAGCAACCGGCCTAGATACCCTAGAAACCGCATAACATTACCCTAGCAACCGCCCCAGGTACCCTAGCAACCGCATAGCAACACCCTAGCAACCGACCTGGGTACCTTAGTAACCGCATAGCTACACCCTAGCGACCACCCCAAGTACCCTAGCAAACGCATAGCAACACCCTAGCAACAATCCAGAGCACCTTAGCAACCGCATAGCTATACCCTAGCAACCACCCCAAGTACCCTAGCAACCACATAGCAACACCCTAGCAACAATCAGGAGCACCTTAGCTACCACATAGCAACATCCTAGCAACCACATAGAATACCCTAGCAACCACTGTGAGGTCCTTAGTTGGCCTCAGATCTATTTATCTTAGCATTTATATATCTTAGCAGATCTATCTATCTATCTATCTATCATCTGACTAATTCTATCTATCTATCTATCTATCTATCTATCTATCTATCTATCTATCATCTGACTAATTCTATTTATCTATCTATCTATCTATCTATCTGATTATTTCTATCTCTATCTATCTATCTATCTATCTATCTATCTATCTATCTATCTATCTGATTATTTCTATCTATCTATCTATCTATCTATCTATCTATCTATCTATCTATCTACAATCTGACTATTTCTATCTATCTATCTATCTATCTATCTATCTATCTATCTATCTATCTATCTATCTATCTATCTATCTGCTAGCAACATGCTAGTAACTTGCTGATCATGATAGTAACATGCTAATCATGCTAACAACATGCTAGTAACTTGCTAATCATGCTAGCAAACATGCTAGTCACTTGCTAGTCATGCTAACAACATGCTAGTCACTTGCTAATCATGCTAGTCTCTTGCTAGTCATGCTAGCAAACATGCTAGTCACTTGCTAGTCATGCTAAAAACATGCTAGTCATGCTAACAACATGCTAGTAACTTGCTGATCATGATAGTAACATGCTAATCATGCTAAAAAAATGCTAGTAACATGCGAGTAACTTGCTAGTCATGCTAACAACATGCTAGTAACTTGCTCATCATGATAGCAAACATGCTAGTCACTTGCTAGTCATGCTAACAACATGCTAGTCACTTGCTAATCATGCTAGTAACATGCTAGTCACTTGCTAGTCATGCTAGCAAACATGTTAGTCACTTACTAGTCATGCTAAAAACATGATAGTCATGTTAATAACATGCTAGTCACTTGCTAGTCATGCTAGCAAATTGTTAGAAACATGCTAGCAACATCCTAGCAACTTGCTAATCATGCTAACAACATGCTAGTAACTTGCTGATCATGATAGTAACATGCTAATCATGCTAGAAAAATGCTAGTAACATGCGAGTAACTTGCTAGTCATGCTAACAACATGCTAGTAACTTGCTAATCATGCTAGCAAACATGCTAGTCACTTGCTAGTCATGCTAACAACATGGTAGTCACTTGCTAATCATGCTAGTAACATGCTAGTCACTTGCTAGTCATGCTAGCAAACATGTTAGTCACTTGCTAGTCATGCTAAAAACATGCTAGTCATGCTAAAAAAATAATAGTCACTTGCTAGTCATGCTAGCAAATTGTTAGAAACATGCTAGCAACATACTAGCAACTTGCTAATCATGCTAACAACATGCTCGTAACATGCTAATCATGCCAGAAATGTACTAGCAACATGCTAGTAACTTGCTAATCATGTTATCTACATGCTAATCATCCTAGAAACATGCTAACAACATGCTAATCATCCTAGAAACATGCTAGTAGATTGCTAATCATGCTAGAAATGTGCTAGCAATATGCTAGTAAGATGCTATTCATGCTTGTAACATGCTAGTAACTTGCTAATCATGTTAACAACATGCTAGTAACAACCTAGCAACCACATGGGGTACCGTACCAACCGCTTAGCAACACCTTAACAACCGCCCCGGGTACCGCAGCAACCGCATAGCAACACCTAAGCAACCACCCCAGGTACCCTAGCAACCGCATAGCAACAGCTTAGCAAGCACTCAGAGTACCCTAGCAACTCCCTAGCAACCATCCCAAGAACCCTAGCAACCCCAGAGCAACAACCTAGCAACCACCTTGGACACCCTAGCAACCGCATAGCAACATCTTAGCAACCACCCTGAGTACCATAGCAACCACATAGCAACATCTTAGCAACCACCCTGAGTACCATAGCAACTGCATAGCAACACCCTAGCAACCGTCCTAGGTACCCTAGCAACCGCACCAGATACCCTAGCAACAGTATAGCAAAACCCTAGCAACCTCCCAGAGTACTCTAGAAACCACATAGCAAAACCCTAGCAACCACCCTGGACACCCTAGTAACCGCATAGCAACACCTTAGCAAACACCCTGAATACCATAGCAACCGCATAGTAACACCTTAGCAACCACCCTGAGTACCATAGCAACAGCATAGCAACACCCTAGCAACCGTCCTAGATACCCTAGCAATCGCATAACATTACCCTAGCAACCGCCCCAGGAACCCTAGCAACCGCATAGCAACACCCTAGCAACCGATCTGGGTACCTTAGCAACCGCATAGCTACACCCTAGCAACCACCCCAAGTACCCTAGCAACCGCATAGCAACACCCTAGCAACAATCCAGAGCACCTTAGCAACCGCATAGCTATACCCTAGCAACCACCCCAAGTACCCTAGCAACCACATAGCAACACCCTAGCAACAATCAGGAGCATCTTAGCTACCACATATCAACATCCTAGCAACCACCTAGAATACCCTAGCAACCACTCTGAGGTCCTTAGTTGGCCTCAGATCTATCTATCTATCTATCTATCTATCTATCTATCTATCTATCTATCTGTCTGTCTATCTATCTATCTATCTATCTATCTATCTGTCTATCCATCATCTGACTAATTCTATCTATCTATCTATCTATCTATCTATCTATCTATCTATCACTGACAGACTGCATTGCCTTCAAAACATCTAAACTTTAAGCTTTTAAAACTACTTTAAACATTAAACTGTTTCAGACTGAAACTTAATTTTTTTTTTTAAACTTCTTAAACTTTTTGAAATTTTTAAACTTTTCAAACTTTTTAAAACTTTCTGGTCCGGCTTTCTCAAGCCAACTTAAAGTTTGTCTCGACAAACTTTTTTATCTAGTTATTATTATTATTCTTCTGAGACTAAAATTATCAACTCTAACTCCTCCTAGAGCTTTAACTCTACAGACTCCAAACTCAGCCCAGATGTTCAGACTGATCTGAAGTTAGTTGCTATATCTTTTCTAACTGATCGGACTTACGGTTTTCATAAAAATGAAGATTAAAAATCATAAAAATCCCATAGACTTACATTGACGGAATGTTCAGATGGGCCAAGACAATTCAAACTCCAACTGTCAAAAATTCAAATCTAAACACACTGAAGCCCATTAGACTCAATCAGACTGCCCTTCTATGTACTATTTCTAACCCATTCAAACTCATTCAAACTCATCTATCTAATATTTCTAATCTATCTATCTGTCTGTCTGTTTGTCTGTCTATAATCTGAGCCTATCTATCTATCTATCTATCTATCTATCTATCTATCTATCTATCTATCTATCTATCTGTCTACCTATCTATCTATTATCTGACTCTATCTATCTATCTATCTATCTATCTATCTATCATCTGACTCTATCTATCTATGTATCTATCTATCTACGATCTATTTCTATCTATCTATCTATCTATCTATCTATCTATCTATCTATCTATTATCTGACTCTATCTATCTATCTATCTATCTATCTATCTATCTATCTATCTATCTATCTATCTATCTATATATCTATCTACCTATCATCTGACTCTATCTATCTATCTATCTATCTATCTATCTATCTATCTATCTATCTATCTATGTATCTATCTATCTACGATCTATTTCTATCTATCTATCTATCTATCTATCTATCTATCTATCTATCTATCTATCTGCTAGCAACATGCTAGTAACTTGCTAATCATGATAGTAACATGCTAATCATGCTAGAAAATGGTATTAACATGCTAGTAACTTGCTAGTCATGCTAGTAACATGCTAATCATGCCAGAAATGTGCTAGCAACATGCTAGTAACTTGCTAATCATGTTAACAACATGCTAATCATCCTAGAAACATGCTAACAACAAGCTAATCATCCTAGAAACATGCTAGTAACTCGCTAATCATGCTAGAAATATGCTAGCAACTTGCTAGTAACATGCTAATCATGCTGGTAACATGCTAGTAACTTGCTAATCATGTTAAAAACATGCTACTAACACCCAAGCAACCACACGGGGGACCTTAGCAACCACAGGGCAACACCTTAGCAACCACACCAAGAATCCTAGTAACCGAATAGCAACACCCTAGCAACCGCCGCGGGTTCTGTAGCAACCGCATAGCAACACCTTAGCAACCAACCTGGGTACCCTAGCAACCGCATAGCAACCACCCAGTGTACCCTAGCAACCACATAGCAACACCCTAGCAACCACCCCAGATACCTTAGCAACCACATAGCAACACCCTAGCAACCAGCCCAAGTACCCTAGCAACCGCATAGCAACACCTTAGCAATCACCCTGGGCACCCTAGCAACCGCATAGCAACACCTTAGCAACCACCCAGAGTACCCTAGCAACCGCATAGCAACACCTTAGCAACCACCCTGGGTACCTTAGCAACCGCATAGCAACACCTCAGCAACCACCCAGAGTACCCTAGCAACCGCATAGCAACACCTTAGCAACCACCCTGAGTACCCTAGCAACCTTATAGAAACACCTTAGCAACCACTCCGGGTACCCTAGCAACCGCATAGCAACACCTTAGCAACCACCCTGGGTACCATAGCAACACCCTAGCAACCGCTAAGCAATACCCTAGCAACCACCCTGTACACCCTAGCAACCACATAGCAACACCTTAGCAATTACCCTCAGTAACATAGCAACCGCATAGCAACACCTTAGCAACCGCCTTAGCAACCACCAGAGCTAGCCTAGCAACCATCATAGCAACCACTCTAAGTACCCTAGCAACCACTCTAAGGTCCTTAGAATCTATCTATCTATCTATCCATCTATCTATCTATCTATCTATCTATCTATCTATCTATCTATTATCTGACTCTATCTATCTATCTATCTATCTATCTATTATCTGACTCTATCTATCTATCTATCTATCTATCTATATCTCTGTCTGTCTATCTGTCTGTCCATCTGTCTATAATCTGAGCCTATCTATCTATCTATCTATCTATCTATCTATCTATCTATCTATTATCTGACTCTATCTATCTATCTATCTATCTATCTATCTATCTATTATCTGACTCTATCTATCTATCTATCTATCTATCTATCTATCTATCTATCTATCTATCTATCTATCTATCTATCTATAATCTGAGCCTATCTATCTATCTATCTATCTATCTATCTATCTATCTATCTATCTATCTATTATCTGACTCTATCTATCTGTCTATCTGTCTATCTATCTATCTATCTATCTATCTATCTATCTATCTATCTATCTATCTATCTATCATCTGAATCTATCTATCTATCTATCTATCTATCTATCTATCTATCTATCTATCTATCTATCTATCTATAATCTGAGCCTATCTATCTATCTATCTATCTATCTATCTATCTATCTATCTATCTATCTATCTATCTATCTATCTATCTATCTCTATCATCTGAGTCTATCTCTCTATCTATCTATCTATCTATCTATCTATCTATTATCTGACTCTATCTATCTATCTATAATCTGAGCATATCTATCTATCTATCTATCTATCTATCTATCTATCTATCTATCTATCTATAATCTGAGCATATCTATCTATCTATCTATCTATCTATCTATCTATCTATCTATCTATCTATCTATCTATCTATCTATCAAACTTTAAACTTTTAAAACTACGTTAAACTTCAAACTAATTCAGACTGAAAACCGTCAAACTTAAAACTTCCCAAACTTTTCAAACTTAAACTTTTTAAACTTCTTAAACTTTTTTAAACTTTTAAAACTTTTTTAAACTTTCTGGTCCGGCTTTCTCAAGCCAACTTAAAGTTTGTCTCGACAAACTTTTTTATCTAGTTTTTTTTATTGTTGCATTTTTGTTTTAACACACTGGTTATTGTAGGCTACTTTGTTTTACTTTATCTCTTTTATGTTTGTATTTTGTTCTTTTCTGTGAAATATTTTGACAATCAAAGAAGGGTCTTTAATTTCTTTACAGTTTAATTATATTTAGCAATGCTAATCAAATGTATATTTTGGCTAGAAATTAGGTGCTTGGAGGATTTGTACATATAAATAACCTCTGTCCAACTATGGTTGGTCAAACCCCTCGATTTATCTAAAAACAGCTCATGGCTCTAAAGACTTCATATAAAAGGTCAATGTTATGTCATATTATGTCAGATACCTTAACTGAACTTAAAATCATTGCAATAAATTCTCAGTTGTTGGCAATAATAAGTAACAATTCCTATGAAACAACATCAAATGCAAAAATAGTTGTAAACGATGATATCATAACACACTAAATGCTCTGATAGAATCACTGTTTGGACATTTATTGGGAGTTTTTTTATTTTTTTTTATTTATCTATTTATTTTTTTAAATCCAGAGTTTGTTTTCAGTTCTGATTTTAGTTAGATTTTCTTTTCATGAAAACTCACTTCATATTAGCAACACATTCAATGGTACTCTCCTCTAAAACAGTGAATATACAGTTATATGACAGTTATAGGTAATGACACTGTCTGCAAATACATTAAACCCATAGAATATAATGTAGTGATGTTATGACAAATATGATAAATTCATTATAGTGTTATATTTGGTCTCCACATCTTAAGAAGGTTATTTAGGGAATATATATATATATATATATATATATATATATATATATATATATATATATTTCAACCCAAGTACACAATACATATATGGCCACATGAACGTTAAGAATCATATACTTTTTTGTTTGTTTCGCTCAGAGGGGTTTGACCAAACGATTAGACAAACAGATTTATTTTTTTTTTATTTTATTTATTTATTTTTTTTATATAAATCATCCAAGCACCCGATTCCTAGCCATTTCTAATATACATTTGATATGACTAAATATTATTAAATTGTAAAAATTAAACAGTAAAATAACGCCATATTATAGGCACTTTCATTTGGACATCTAAAATGAAATGACTTTTTTAAATAATATAAAATATAAAAGCATTAATTTAAATATTATGGTTTAAAAGTCCTTATAAAACTCCTTCATTACTACTATTTTATTTGATTAAATTGTTCTTTATGGAAAATTAAACATCTGTAGTTCGTTTTACCTGCTCCTCCATTTACAAAGCCGCTCACATGCAGTTTGTACCCATCAGCCTCAGAGTCCACAGAGAAAGACTTGTACAGAGCGTAAACCTTCTTCCCATCAAAGTCCTCCAAATCTACTCTGAGTCTATATTGATGCCTGCGCGTCAGCTGGTGAACAAACTCTACACCTGTAAAAAAGCATGAAATGAAACCGATTTAATAACTTTAATAAAAAATATAATCTGCATTTATACTGCAGTCCTGATTGAATGTCCGTGTTTTCCATGTCTTTGATTGTTTAGTCTTTCTCTGTTTGCCTTTTTAAGCCCAAAAACATCACAAAAACACTCACCCAGCCAGTGTTCGCCGCTTTTATTACCAAAACCCCATTTATAACTCTTCCACGGCCTATAGAAATTCACCTCACCGTCCATTCGCCTGACAATCACCTGAAACATTCAGAAATCATTCATCGCTTTCACACATCACATCATTTCACATCATTCATCTTTTAAAAAGATGTTTAAGGTGTACAAACTTTAACAAGCTTTGTTTTGCAACAAATTCTTTTTTGTGATTTCTGAGGGATTTCAATGACTGTTCTCCAACATATAAAAAGAACACAAATAAAAGAACTGAATAATAGTTAATCATATATCATGGTGTCATTCACACTGGAGTGCATCTGACAATAAAATATCCTTTGCAAGATAAAACACATTGAAACACGTACCATCCAGTGTCCTCTGTCATTTTCTCCACTGGAATCCATCTCACAGTAAACCTGCACCGGTCCATCTATTGTGGTGATGGTGTACACATCACTGGTACTATATCCACTCGCATAAATATCAGAGCAGTCTTTGATGTGAAAAAAATCTGATTTGACCTCATCAGTGGCCATCAAGATGGGAAACAGCGCACACAAACACAGCAACACCTGAGAGACACAAACTCAAGATCTGAGCCTGATGATCGACGTCTGACAAAATCACACTCACATTCTCACAGACAGAAACTCACAATCATGTTTGTGATCATCGCTTCAGACGTCCAGCTCAGAGGATCAGATGCACCTGAAATACAGTTCAGACAAATACAGTCACTTTATTAAAACATGAATATGCATTCTGTCATTTTCTGAAGAAAGAAACGGTTTTATATATTTGCTGAGACCTGCATAATTATAAAACTCACCGTATGTCCTGAGAATCTTGTGAATGTTCAGGCGATGGATGCATCTTTTTATATATTTCTGATCGTCAGGAACTGCTTTATCATCATCAGAGGAACTGAAAAGGAAATTTATTTCAAAATTGATTTTATTTAACTGCAACAAACCCCTCTAGAAAAAAGTTAAAGGGCTAGTTCACCCAAAAATGAAATTTTGTCATCATTTATTTACCCTCATGTTGTTCCAAACCTGTATGAGTTTCTTTCTTTTGTTGAACTTAAAATAAGTTTTTAGCAATTGTTGGTAGCCAATATAACTATCTCTTTAAGAAAGCTCTTATTGTTCATTCATTTATAAGTAAAAGTAAACATTTTCTTATCTTAAGGTGTTTGCTGACTTTTCCTGATAACTTTGTGATAACTCTATTCCTTCATCTCTCCCCAAGTTCGGAGTCTGGGTGTGGTGTTTGATAACTCCTTAAAATTTGATAAATTAGTGCAGGTTCTAGCTTCTTCCATCTTCGTTCTCTTTCTAAAATCAAGTCATTTCTGTCTAAAACCTCTCTAGAGGCTGCTATCCATGCCTTACTACGTCTCGGCTGGATTACTGCAACTCCCTATATTTTTCATTTTCAGTTAAAGACAATTCATTGATGATTCAGTGATGTCAGCAGAGTGTAAATGTACAAAGATTTAAAGGGAGACAAAAGTTGTGCCATTATCAGACAGAATCAGAAGTTTCTTAAGAAAAAAACTGGATGTTTGAAGTTTCTTCAGAGGTTTTGATCACCAGTGTGGCAATCTAGCACCCGAGATGAAGCCTGCAGCATTATTTACCCAGCTAACAAAAGTATTCTAAAAATGCTTTGCTGACATTCCAGTTAAGTTATAAAAATGTTGTCTCAACACTTAAAACATCTAGTTTTTAAGAACATTATAGAAACATTCCATTGTATCATTTTGCAAACATTATAGGAATGTTACTTTTGAATGTTCTATGAACATTCTGAAACAAGTAGTAACATTTGAAAAACATTACATCGCTAAAATGATTTAGGAAAAAAATAAACCATGAACGATGTATTATTAAATAATGTTGCTAAAATTTTGAGAACTTCATGAAAGAGCAGAGAACTTTGAACAAACATTCAATAATGTTAGTGGAAGAACATTTGTTCATAACTTTGAGAGAACCTTCTGAGAACATTCCCTGTTAGCTGGGTACACAGTACTCTTAAATTCTTAATACCTAATACTTTTAAACACCAGAACAAGTGTTTTTAAATTTTTAGGTGAATTTTGAGTAAATATTAAGTTTAAAAAAAGTGTTTTTATAATACTGTGTATAAAGTGTTTTATTTAAAAAAAAAAAAAAAATTGCCATCATTAAATTGTATTATATAAGCTGTATCTCTGCTGTTTACCAGAATCAGAATCAGAAAGTTTACATGTTAACTGCTAGTTTTCTAAAGATGCCAGTCATTTGAGCGGGTGAAAAACAAAGTGAAATGAACCAACTTCTCCTTCTGTGATAACTGACCCATGACTCGCTGAAAAATGATCAAGATAGGCTCACCATCGCTAGATTGCTGGCATGATGAAGCACAACAGTGACTCCACTTTTCATAACAGATGTTTTGAAATTCTTCCAGTGCCATGAAATGTTGACATTCTTGACCTAATGTCCAAGCAGCAAAAGGTGAACTTCAGTCATGAATTAACTACTGAAATATGTTAAGTGTATTTATCAGAAACACAGCAGACCAGACCAGAGCACTAAATCTGTGCAGTCACATGAAAGAGAGAAATAACATCAGGTTTAAGGTCCAGTTCAGTCAGTTTCATGGTCTTATCTGTGTATTTGTCTACATTTACTCATTCACTCATCATTTATTACAAAATATGAAAATATTTAAAAACTGTCCTGCAAGCAAAGTACACTATATTGCCAAAAGTATTGGGTCACCCCCTTCTAATGAACAGGTTTGACTACTCCAGGTAACACATTTAGATTATTAAAACATTGTGGGAACATTGTTTTGAAATGTTTCTAAAACAATGAAATATCCAGTTTTATTTGTGTGATTGTAACGTTATTTAAAGTTTACAAGAATGTTTCTAACTTTTCCACCCAAAATATTACATTATTTCAAACACCTATTTTTTTTTAAATTCTAAGAACTTTAAAATGTCCAGTTTTCTTGTTGTTGTTGTTAGAATGTTATTTAAAGGTTGCAAAAACGTTTCGTAAAAAGTAAAAATAACATCATAAGGACGTTCAGAGAACGTTGATCTTAGAATGTTTTCTCTCAATGTTATAAGACCATATATTATATATTAATAAATTTATAAAAATATTATGTAAACATTAACATTTATATAATCCCTGCTGAATAATGAGACTCTTACCAATAAGATTTAATTAGCACCAACAAAAGCTTTACACTGCAAAGGTGGAACAGAAGTTGCTTCTGTCATGGCATTTATGTTTATTTACACAGATTGATGCTGCTCAAATGTGGCATAAATATATTTATACAACAATTGGATAATGCTATGAAATCAATGTAGTTTTTAATTATATAACGTAGACTATATAAAATATAAATTAGGAAAATGACAAAAACAAAGTTTAATGTTGCTCTGATGCTTCTATTCATTTTCACAGAACCAAAGCTGCATCAGAAGTAATCTGGGGGTCAGAGTAGACATATCAGATGTTATAAATATAAACACAAGAACTTTCTAAATACTAAAATAAAATAAAATAAACTTACAGAGGGCTGCAAGATAAAAACAAAATCCACTTTTGTTGATTATTGATATGTAACCATGATTATTAGCTTTTGCACACCATATTCTTGTACGTTACACAAACTAAATAAGCAGGGAACTGCTTATGGATTAGTTTATTGCTGTTTTATGCATTAGAAATTCAAGACTTCACACTGGTTCTCTTCAGGTAGTTTTTACACAGCCGAGTTAAAGCTGCTCTGTGCCTGCTCAAAATTCAGCGTAAAGATGCAATGCTGCATAATAGTCAGACTAAATTATTCCTGCTCAGACCCACCTTAGACCCTAGTATCAGAGTATACAGCTGTAATTGCTGTGTAAATGCATTCATGCCAGCTCTGAGCATCTCTGTCTGTATAATGCATCTAAATGCCTCTTCAGAAGTGCATCTGTCCCACCTTTGCCGTGTAAATTTGGCATCATTAGTAGCATTAAAAACAAAATTATGCAATTGGGACAACATTATACACAGAATATGAGCGAAGGGCATTAATGCAATGCTGTAATCCAAAGGTTGTGCAAAAGGTATTGATAATCAGGAAGTAGTACTGATACCAAGGCACATGTCCATAAACTGTACCATTCTGCACAGAGAGAGAGAGAGAGAGAGAGAGAGAGAGAGAGAGAGAGAGAGAGAGAGAGGTGTGTGTGTGTGTGTGTGTGTGTGTGTGTTGGTGGTAGTGTGTGTGTGTGTATATATGAACAGCATGGCCAACATCGCGGTCCAGCGGATCAAACGGGAGTTTAAAGAGGTCCTTAAAAGCGAAGAGGTGCGTTTCACATGACAGCTGTCAATCAATCATGCTTCATGACTCACACATGTGCATTTATTCATGTGAGATGAATCACACACACATGCAGCTGATCCGGACCGAACCCGATGCAGCTGTTTGGACTCGTGCATTGAGATAACGCAGTTTAATGTGTGTTTGATTGATGGATGGGTGGTTTGGGGGAATATTGTGGGGTGTTTGTCCAGTCCAGGCCGAACCGCATTGCTAAACGAGTCCAAACCCGCCGAACCGAGTCAACATCACAGCTCTGGCCTCTAAATGTGCTTATTTAATCGTTTACACAGCGCTAATTGTGTTGATACAGTGATTCGATGTGTATTCCTGTGTGTTTGTGGTGTTTTTAATAAAGGCCTGTGAGTGTGAATGTTATTATTAGCCGCGTGCTAACTGAAGGCCAGCTAGCTTCATAAACACACACATTTACTCACGTTTGACATCTAAACAATCTTTTTAGACTCACGACAGTTAATATTTGGGGTCATGTATGTAGGCTAACTGGTTTGTGAACTTTTATTTCAGTTTTATCGAGGTTGTGGTCGTGTAGCATCGAAATATCACGACGATGATAAAATTAAGCATTAATTTGATTTGTACGAACACGCATTTTCATTAAAATCAGCTGATTAATGTTTGTACTGTAAAGAATACGTGCGATAATGTACTAATGTGTGTATTGAATGTTGTGTGAAACTTTTAACATTAAAACTTAAGCACAAATAAATTGAATTTACCATCTAGCTAAATCTTTCTCTTTAAATACTCATTAAACTTAAATTATAGGTGTAAAACTGAGTATAACATACTGTAGTAAGCTGTCAGTGTGACTTTTTTGATGTTGTCACAGCTGTCATCCACAAATAAAGTCCCAAAAATACCATAGTATTACCATGGTACCAAACCCACCATATAATATCATGTTTTTTTGTTATGTTTAAGTACAATGGAGTATAATGTAAATACCATATTACATGACCTTTCTGCTGCATGATTTACCATATAATACCATCTCTGTACCACAAATACAGCATTTTTTTATTAATTATTTTATTTATTTTATTTTTTTTTGCAAGAATTTTTAGTTTTAGCTTTTGGGTTTGGGATTTGGATTTATTGGGTTTGAATTTTGGATTCAGTTTTGAAGTTTGTGGTCTTGACTTGATTTTTGTCCAGCAATGTTAACTTTAATGTTAACTAAATTTTGGCGTTCCCAACCTTGGAAACCCAATCCAGACTTTCTAAACATTTTCTGCTCTCATTTTGGCAGAATTCTGTGGAATGGGTTTATAAATGTGAACTATGTCAGTTGTTGACTAATTGTTCTGACACTTTATTTTCACAGACGAGTAGAAACCAGATCAAGGTGGATTTAGTGGATGAGAATTTCACAGAATTAAAGGGGGAGATCGCGGGACCACCAGATACGCCTTATGAAGGTCAGAGAAAAGATGTTATTCTGAACTGCTGACTGTGTTTCTGAAAACTTATTCATTTTAGACCTGATATACCATTTCTGATTGCAAAATAGGGATGGGTGGATCGATCCTTAAGTATCGATGCTTTCAATACTGATGTTGTATCGAAAGGATCGATCCTCACATAAAAATATCGATTCTAAAGTGCATTTTTTAACTATTAATTTTATTTATTTATCAAGAAATTCAGTGCATAAAATAAGCTTCTAAGTGGAAAAATAGACTATTAGCGAATAACTGTGTTGGATAGAACCATTTCTCCTGCTCATCAGAACACACGCAAATGCTGAAAGACAGAACCAATCAATCAATCAATCAATCTATCAATCAATTAATCACAGACAGCGTTCACTGCTTGTTCAAATAGGGCTGCATTTCCCAAAAGCATCAGAAGCATAAGTAGATCTTAAGAAACCATTGCTACATTATTACATTACATAACACTGTTACTATATATAAAGTTAATTCTGAAAAATGCATCACGGTTTCCACACAAATATGAAGCAGCAGTAATCAGAAATGTTTCTTGATTAGGATTATTTTTGAAGGATCATGTGACATTTAAGACCGGAGTAATGATGCTGAAAATTCAGCTTTGATCACAGATGCATTTTAAATGCCACTATTACTGCGTTCTGAGCAGAAGTGTTATATCTGTGTTATATTTCACAATATTGCAGTTTTTACTGTATTTTTGTTCAAATAAATGCAGCCTTAGTGAGCATGAGACTTATTTAAAAAAATTATTACAAAATCTTACTGAGCCCAAACTTTTGTGTACATGTAATATTTATTTTAAGTGTGTGCAAGTAAATTTATTAAAACTGGTTGTTAAAAGTTCAAATGGATTGTGTTATGTTCTGTAATTGCTGTTAGTAAATCTGTCAGAAAAAATAAAATATATATGTATATATCCTAAAGTTTCACCTTTAGGGGTACAACAGCCTGACAGCCTTTTACAAAAATTAACTATGGTTTTATTACAGTAACCACAGTTTACCACAGTATTTGTAGTAAAACTGCAGTAACCACAAATTTACCATATAATAATAATACATTTTAGTACCAAGTTTAATTTTCATGAGGTACCCTCAAAGGTGCACCTTTGTAACTTATCTACCCTTAAAGCATGCATACTTGTATGTTACTAATATGCTCCCTTTTAGGGGTGTAGTTGCACCTTTGAGGTTACTGCCCTGTAAAGGGCTAAAATACAATTATAGTATATTTTATTTCTGACAGTGTAAACAAAAAAAGGCCTATGAAATGTTAAAAATACATTGCTTTAAAATCTAATGTTAAGTGAGTATAATTACTGATTATATTCTTTTAATAATTTAAAAGATCAGTTTAGTTTAGAGGTATCGGTATCGACGATACTGGGCTTGAAAATATCGGTATCGGATCGAAAATAAAATGAGAGGTATTGCCCATCCCTATTGCAAAGATATCTGCAGTGTTTAGTAGAGTCTTTTTGAAGATTTAATTTTCAGACCATCTGCAATACACAGAGTCCAAATGTTTTGCCACACTTGCCAGTGGGCAGAATTGAGCAAATGCACTGATAAAGCGCTTTTCTTTTTATAATTATGAAAAATGCATAGGCTATTTGTTCCCATGACAGTGTGGTTATTCTGGCAAGAGTCTCTCAAAGTTATGAACAAATGTTCTTCAGTAACGTTAATAGAGTGTTCCCTCAGAGTTATCTGGTCTTTAATAATGTTATCAAAATGTTAGCACAACATTATTTAGCCTATACTTCATTCATGGAGTGTTCTTTCCTGAAATGTTTCAGTTAGTTATGTTTTTAAATGTTACTACTCATTTCAGAATGTTCAGAGAACATTCAAAAGTAACATTTTTAGAATGTTTGTAAAATTATAAAATAGAATGTTCCATTAACATTCACATAACCAAGTAAAAAATGTTTTTAAAACAGTTTTTAAAAAAACTGGACATTTTGAATGTTCAGAGAACATTCAGAAATAACAATGTTATAATTTAATGTGAACATTAGCTAAACGTTTCTTGGAACATATTTTTGTTAGCTGGGGTATGATGTTGATTTTATATCTTGCTTTGATTTTGGCTCTACTATTGCTTCACTTTCTGTCTTGTTTTGTAGGTGGCAGATTTCAACTAGAAATTAAAATTCCAGAGACATATCCATTTAATCCTCCAAAGGTGAGTAACGAGACGATGATGTTCTGCCGAGTCAAAATACTGGCTGATCGAGTTAAACTGGGTGTGTTGTTACAGACTCTTGCTCAGAAAGACGTGGGGCTGTATTTTTATGATTTGTGATATTAGGGTACTGTTGACTAGCAGTGCTGTGTGTTTGTGCAAACAAATACATGCAGGAGCCTTCATATAAACTCAATAGCCTTTAGTAGACAAAAAAGATTTTATTTTACAACATCTCAAAGAAAACACTTTATATATTATGTACATTTCACTTTAAACCAGTATTATTTTAGTATCAATGATATACTATAATAGTTTTTGTTAATATTTTGAATTAGATTTTTTTTAATCTTAGTTAAATTCTTAGAAGTTTTGTTGTGTTTTTGTAATTTTTTAATGAATATTTTAAGCATGCTTATATAGGTTATACATTTTTATGTATTCATTTAGTTTTAGTACATCAATTTAAACTAAACAAAAACGAGAAATGTTACCTTGTTTTTTTGTTGTGTGTTTTTGTCATTTTGTTTTTTAATTTTTTTATTTTTTTTTTTTTAGAATTTTTTACTTATTCATTTTAGTTGATATACACCCGGTTTCACAGACTAGGCTTAAGCCTAGTCCCAGACTAAAATGTAAATCAGAGCTGTTTCAACTGAAAGCAACTTGCACTGACTGATCTTAAAATATATCAGTGCTTTTGCTTTGTCTCAAGATGGACACCAGTAATGTTTTTTTCTAAGGCACTTTTATAAAAATTACTTAAATGTCTAATTGATCTATGGCCTAATCCTGGTTTAGTCTAAGCCCTGTCTGTGAAACCAGGCCTTAGTTTTAGTTATTTTAGTACATAGAGTTAATCTAAATGAAAATGAGAAATGTTGCCTTGGCAGCTAGATGAAATAAAATGTTTAAGTTTCTTCATATTTTATTTTATTTCAGTAAAAGTTTATTTTATTTCAAGAAGCAAAATGTTTTTATGTTTTTTTTTTTAGTGCTGTCAAACGATTAATCATGTGGTGTATTTTTATTATGTATATATAAATACGCACACACACACGTATATATTTAAGAAAAATGTTATGTTTATATATTAAATACATTTATATGTAATATAAATTATATGAATATAAATATATACTGTATATATAAATACGTGTAAATATTTTCAAAATATATACTGTATGTGTGTATATTTATATATACAAAATAAATATACACATTACACACACATATTATATAAACAAAAACTTTTATTTTGGATGCGATAAATCACAATTAATCATTTGACAGCACTAGTTTTTTTTTATGGGTTTACTTAACTGTAATAACTTTGCTTTAAGTGGCATGAATATGTTTGAACAGAAATTGCTTTTTATTTTTGTTTTTTTAAAAACCAAAATATGGCAACGATCTGTCTTAACTTGTTCCTAGTTTAAAATTTAGATGAATCAAGAATCATTTTGTACTCGCATTGTGACTCCCTGAATTGAAACGGAATCAAATCATGAGATTCACAGATTATTTTTGACTAATGTGTCTTTTAAATGACAATTAAATAATTATTGCATTTGTCCACTGATGTTTTTCAGGTTCGGTTTATAACGAAGATCTGGCATCCCAACATCAGCTCAGTAACAGGTGCCATTTGTTTGGACATCCTGAAGGACCAGTGGTAAGATCTCAGTGAACGCACAGTAGAGATGTGAACCGCAGCGAGCGCTGGAGCTGAAGCTGAAGCTGAAGCTGTGTGTGTTTCAGGGCGGCGGCGATGACCCTCCGAACAGTCTTACTGTCACTACAGGCTCTTCTGGCCGCCGCTGAGCCAGATGATCCACAGGACGCAGTAGTTGCCAATCAGGTAGATGTTTTGGGCTCATGTTGGGAATGTGCAACTAGGGATGGCCGATATGGGCTTAAAAATATATCACGATATTTCTTGTATTTATTGCGATAACGATATCAATGATGATAATTTAGGGAATCCTGTTTCTTTAGGGAAAAGTATTATCTTTCTTATTTTTACACAAAATAGGGTATTGTGAGCATTACTGAGTAGCCTACACATGTAATGTAATGACTGTTTAATTCATACTGGAAGCCGGAGGGCGCTCTTGCGCAGAAACTCCACATATGCATCGCAGAAGTAATAGCACTGAAGACACTTCAGGAAATTATGGACAAAGGTATCCAGTTATTACTGAATAAAATGCAGATAGAGAAGTTTTAACTGAGGAAACTTGACAATAAACATACGATTGCACAAAGTATATGGTTTATCTGAGTTCTTCAAGCAATCTTGGGTATTTTTTATAAGGAAAGTATATTTATAATGCAATGCTAATCGACATAGCCTTTATCACTGTATATAATACTATCATTCTGTAATATGAAACCACGTCTGGTCACAAAAAGAAGTTATTTCAAACACTCAGCTATGTTATTAAGTTAATTTGGAGAAAATCATGTCAATAAATGATTTCTTTGTTGGACAGCAGGTTTGTAAACAGGCTCACACACATGCAAAACTATATCGCACACATGCTACTGTAGTACATTTTTTCAGACCGATTTTTTTGTGCACTGTACAGCCCTCACCAAACCAGTTCCAGATTGTAGAAGGAGCTCTTCGTTTAGCGATAAACTCCTCCTCAGTTTCACGTCCGCCTTCCGCCATGTCGCTCCGCACTGTCACACACAGAAATATGTCAACAGCTAGACTTTATCGTTATTATCACGGGAAGACTAATTATTATCGTTGGGAGAATTGTTACCATTATATCGCAAATGATAAGATATCGCCCATCCCTATGTGCAACAAAAAGTGGTGGAAAAATGCCTTTCATGTAGCATTCTGGGTCCTTAGAAAATGTCATTTTAGTTTGATCAAATTTAAGGCCATAAAATGTCTTGCATATCTTGAATGGTGTAATAAAGGGCAGGAAAAAAAGGAATTGTGATGCATCTAATGTGATTATTACACTCCAAAAGGCAAAGATTAAATGAAATGAATGTGAGCGCTGCACATTTCAAAGTAAAAATGCTGTGCTGATGTACTGCTGATGAATTTTGATTTTGAATAAAAAATAAAAAAAAAATGCAGTAATGTAGATGTACACTACTGTTAATTATTTATTTATATTTTTTAAATTAATATTAAGCAGGGATGCATTAAATTGATCAAAAGTGCCTGTAAAGACTTGTATATTGTCACAAAGATTTCTGTTTCAAATAAATGCTGTTCTTTTGAACTTTCTATTCATCTGTGAATCCTGAAAAATAAAATGAATCAGTTTCCACAAAAATATTGGGCAGCACAACTGTTTTCAACATTGATAATAATCAGAAATGTTTCTTGAGCAGCAAATCAGCATATTAGAATGATTTCTGAAGATCATGTGACACTGAAGACTGGAGTAATGATGCTGAAAATACAACTTTGATCACAGAAATAAATTACACTTTAACATATATCCACATAGAAAAAGATATTTTAAATTGTAGTAATATTTCACATTTTACTGTATTTTGGATCGAATAAATGCAGAAGAGACTTCTTTCAAAAACATTTTAAAAATCTTACCAACCTCAGACTTTTGAAGTGTAATGTATATATACCACCACATTTTTCTACTAGAAAAACATAAAATTACTTGCTAATATATAAATAAGCATATTTTGAGTCTGAATTGGTCACTTCCTCTTTTAACATTCTTTATTTCCTGTCTGGAAGTATAAACAGAACCCAGAGATGTTCAAACAGACGGCTCGACTCTGGTCACATGTTTACGCAGGAGCTCCCGTCTCCAGCCCGGACTACACACGCAAAATAGACAAACTCTGCGCTATGGGCTTTGATAAAGTGAGTAAATACACACATATTGACATCACATTTGTATGGAAGCTTGTTTTACAAAATAAAAAAAACATAATTTCAACATTTTCTCTCACAAT
Source organism: Spinibarbus caldwelli (assembly GCA_039654775.1). NCBI lineage: Eukaryota > Metazoa > Chordata > Actinopteri > Cypriniformes > Cyprinidae > Spinibarbus > Spinibarbus caldwelli. Next base: position 1,951,266 of record CM077246.1, on the reverse strand, counting down.
TCTAACTTTTTTTCTCATAATTTTGAATTTATAGCTCACAGCCTGCACTTTGTTTCTCAGAAATGCAAGATATAAACTCAGAATTGCAAAGAAGTTTGAATTGTGTGCTATAAATTGTGAAATATAAACTCACAATTGCAAGAACAAATTGGAATTGTGAAGTAAAAAAAAAAATCACAGTTACCATACTTTTTTTTCTGTGGTAGAAACAAAAAGTTAGAACTGCGAGATGTAAACTCAGAATTCTGATTTAAAAAGTCTTAATTGTGAGAGAAGAAGTCACAATTACCTTTTTATTTTATTTTTTATTCTGTGGCAGAAACAATCTTCCATACATTCGTGTATATCACATTTATTACAGTTTTTCAAAGCTGGAAAATAATTATCACAAATTTCTCTTTCTGTTGCACTTCTGTGCCAAATATTTGTACAACAAGCATATGCACATACTTCTATATGTGTGCTGTGATTTTCTAATTTTGCACACTATTATGAAGGAGAGTAATTGTGATGCAGCTTATGATTTTGTTATGACAGATGATGTTTATGTAGCAAGTATTTCCTCCCTCAGAATCACTGACGTGGATCTTCTCTTCTCCTCAGAACGCAGTAATAGTGGCGTTGTCGTCGAAATCCTGGGACGTGGAGACAGCGACAGAACTGTTGCTTAGTAATTGAGTCCAACCTGAGGGGCTAAAGCACCTTATCTGACACAGTCCCACCCCCAAATCTCCTCCTCCTCCTCCTCAGTCTACAGTACCTTCATCTTTCTGAATCTCTTTTTCTTTATCCATCTTTTACCATTCCTCCGTTCGGAACAGTTCATCCCAAACTGAAAATGCCGTCATCTTTATGTTGTTCTAAACTTGTCTGACTTTATTTCTTCCACGGGAGACTTTCAGCTGAATGTTCACGCTGCTCTGTCTCTGTACAAAGAACGGCTGGTGATTTGGCAGTAAAAACATCCACCCGTTTTCCTTGTATATTGCAGATTGGTATGGAAGATTGCTTCCGCCATGAAATAAAAAAAAAAAAAAATTAATTCAGACTTTGTTTTTCACAGTTCTATAAACAAAAGTCAGAACTGTGAGATGTAAACTCAGAATTATTTTTTCCCCTTGCAATTCTGAGTTTTTTCCACTAAATTGAGTTTACATCTTGCAATTTTGAGTTGTATCTCAAAATTCTGAGTTTATATATCATAATTCTGAGTTTATATCTCATAATTCAGTTTATATATCATAATAGTATGTCTCAAAATTCTAAGATTGTATCTCATAATTCTAAGTTTGTCATAATTTTGTTTGTCTCAAAATTCTGAGTTTTTATCTCATAATTCTGAGTTTGTCTCATAATTCTGACTTTTTCTCAGAATCACACGTTTATATCTTGCGATTCTGAGAAAAAAGTCACAATTGTGTGATATAAACTCAGAATTGTGAGGAAAAAAGTGAGAATAACAAAAAATAACAATTACCTTAATTTTTTTATTCTGTGGCAGAAATGGGCCTCCATAGGTTTGGAACAACGTGAGAGAGAGAGAAATTTACATTTTCATTCATTTTTTAGGTGAACTGACCATTTTTTCTCTCTATATCTCTTTCTCTCTCTTTTCTTTTATTTACTTATTTTGGTTTGGATGTGCCTTTTTCTTTCTCTCTCATAATAATAATAATCATCATCATCATCTCCCTCAGATCGGTTCTGCAATCTGACTCTAGCCCCGCCCCCTCATGCACACGCCCAATCAGCACTACGGTTGTACTCACACCTGCACAATCATTGGCCCTTTCATCTGGAAAACATTTGGATTCCATTTTTAAAACTCCAGAGAGTCAAACAGAAGCGAATTGCTTCCTTCACTCATAGATGTTAATCTCAAACAGTCAAGACTGGAAGAAACCCACACACGCAAATAAATGAAAGATGAGAGTTCATCTGTAAATAAAGCTATTAAAGTCTGTATAAATTAAAGCAATGTGGCAATGCCTTTATTTATTATTGCTCTGTGAAATAGTGAAATAAACACCAGTTTCATGGCTGAGCACGTGATGTTTGGATGATCTGTATTTTGCGTTGACTGCAGGTTCTGAGAGTGCAAAAACACTCATAAAAAGTCTTTCTTTCTGAGTATATGTAGACAGATTTTGGCATGATATACAGGTGGAGAGAGAGAGAAAATGTTAATTAGAACTTTAGAAGAAACTACAATGCATTAGACAAATATGTAACTATAAGAGCAGTAACACTTTATAATAAGTTACTTTACGTTACATTTAAAGTGAAAGCTGAATTGTTTTTGATCGTATCTAATGTAAGTATTTTTTGCAAATTTTTCAAATCAAATTTTTAGACCCCACTGACATTTCAAATATGAGATTATGCGAATAAGATTGTCCTAAGTTAAAAGTAGCCAATAAATAATAAATCTGTGAAATGTAGTATACTGAAATTAACTTTAAAATATATAAAATGTATATTAACTAATATAATGTTAGTAATATTAGATATGAATACTTTGTTTTATACCTGTATAACATGGACAGCAGTTTTTCTCCATTACAGTGAAAAGGTTTTTTTTATTTTATTGATTTTTTTTTTTTTTTACAATTTTCATTCAAAAATGGCTAGTTATTTTCACCAATAATTAACAGTTAAACAGTTCACAAATTATTAACAAATATTCGCAGTTAACTAATTAAGTTTTTGTTTTTTAGCGGTAGCATTTTTAGTCTTTTACAATTAAAATGACAAAAGTTTTTCAGTAAAGTAAAAATTTGACTGACCTATATGTATGTGGGTAGTTGACGTATCAATGTGTCCTATATGGTGTGACAGCAAAAATGTAAAATAAAAAATAATAATAATAATATCTAACATTGAAGATAAACCTCTTTCATGCTATTTGTAACTCTAAGAAAGAAGATACATTTTTCTCGTTATTTGTATGTTAAGGTTTTTTTTTTTTCTACTTTTTTGCTATGTCACACCATAGGACAGTCCAATTTTTATTTGTCAGCTACCCATATATGTATGTAAGTTTGTTTGTTTATGTATTTATTTATTCATTTATTTATTTATTCGTGCTTGTGTGTGTGTGTAATTTAGTGCAAATCATTCAAATTAGTATTTTATGTATCAGTGAGTAATGATATGTAGAATAAACAATTGTTTACATTATTTAATATTTACTAGAAACGTACCTAAACATAGGTAAAGTTTATTGGACGCTATTACCATTGCACATGTACTATGATATTTTCAGACATGGCACCACAGTGATAATATGTTTGGATATTTATGTATGTATGTATATTGATTAATTAGGCTACCACTGTGAAGCAATTAGAAGTGATGTATTTATATTGTCATTCAGCACCAAGTACATAGTATTACCCACTTTGTTCGGACACATGGCAGCATGGCAGTGTGTTTTGGCTGGTTTTGTGAGTGTGTTTGTGTTGTTGGTCAGCTGTCCTCTGGTTCCAGTCCAGACTGATCAGGCCTCTCCGGTTTCTGTCCGTTTTGTCGTGTTTCTGTTGGCTAGATGCGTATCTTGGTGCTGAAAGGAGGATAAACTCAGTCACCTGATCATATGACCCTCAGATCTCACGGCGGGGTTAACACGCGCTTTTAACATCTAAAACTCAACCCTGTGCCAAAAGCGCACAAGACAAATGACCCAGATTGCATTTCGCTCCGGTGTCAGTTCAGGACACGATGTAATGATGAAGGTGTCATTTCCGTCTCCATCCCCGCATCATCTCCGTTACCTGCCGCGAGCCCACCTGTTGCGCGGGTGATTGACAGCTCAATAGCGGCGCGTCTGGTTACCCGGCGCGCAACGCGACACCCGCAGCTCCAGTGTCCCCAACCCCAGCGCGTAACGGGCCAGAACCACCGCCGAGCTGATGAAGATCCTCGCTGTCCTGTGAGGCGGATGATCTGCGGTCGGGGTGATGGAGATGCTCTTCTTCTCTGCGTTATTGCTGGTTGAAGGTTAGACATGCATATTCATATTTATATTCTAACCAGATTGTACATTAATATTAATTCCAGGCTGGTTTGGTGTTGGGGAACCTATGTGGTAGGTTGTTGCCAGCTAACAAAATATGTTCTAAAAAACGTTCTCTAAACGTTTTCTGAACATTCAAAACTTTGTTTACGCAAACGTTCCATTTTATCTTTTTGTATGAGAATGTTACTTTTGAATGTTTCTGAACGTTCTGTAAAAAGTAGTAACATTTAAAGAACATTAGACAAACGTCCAACTAAAATGTACAATGTATGTTTTTGTGCTAACGTTTTGAGAACATTATTAAAGACCAAATAACTTTGAATGAATGTTCTAATGTTACTGGAAGAATGTTTGTTCATAACTTTAAGAGAACGTTCTCACATTTACGCTAAATATTGTAAATAGTGAAGCTCAATGAAATATATTTTTGAAACGGAACATTTATCCTTCATACCAAAATATATTTCAAAATGTATTTCAAGGGCAAGAAAATTAATTTCCATTCCATACACTTACAGTAGCCTACATTTAGGCTAAATCCTAATACATAATAACATTATAAAGAATGTTCCTTGCTCAATTTTATTCAGATGTGTTCTATGTTCACATGCTTTACAGACAACAAACAAACTTTTCTTCAAATGTGACATATGTGAATGTATTTTCTTGGATGGAAATATATAAGGCAAATATATATTTTTACACGCTTTAAATATTTAAAAAAAAAAATGTTGGCATAAAATATATCTTGAAATATATTTTAGCAAATATATTTTTTGCCATTTTTTGCATATTTTGAAATACATGTGCTGATCATCTGGAGGGATTTCTAATGTGTTTGTATATGTGTGTGTGTGTGTGTGTGTGTGTGTGTGTGTGTGTGTGTGTGTGTGTGTGCTCAGCGGCTCATTGCGCTCAGGGTCGGTTCGCACACAAGCTCTTGAATGATCTGATGGAGAATTACTCCAGTGCTCTGCGACCGGTGGACGACACGGACAAATCCCTCAACGTCACGCTGCAGGTCACGCTGTCTCAGATCAAAGACATGGTCAGCTCACACACACACACACACACACACACACACACACACACACACGATGTTACTGAAGGTCAGCTGAGCAGAGACACTCAGACCGCTGTTAATATTGGATGCAGACAGACACAGAGACAGAAAGAGAGAGTGAGTGAGAGAGAGAGAGAGAGAGAGGATGGATATAACACACAGATGATGTCATGGCTTGTTCTTCTACTGCTAACTTAGTGTAACTTTTTGCAAAACACAACACACAATTCTCTATGTGACACAAAAATCTAACAGGAATTAATATTATGGCAAAGGTGCTTGCAAATGTTTGCTTTTGAGATGTGTTTGTGATATTTTGAATGCAGAGCTTCATTTTGCAAGAGATGTGAGGCATTTTGCATTTTGTGTGCAATTCTTGGATTTGTGTCTAAAGTTTTGAAAAAAAAAAAAAAAAAAGAGGCAAAGTTTTGAAAATATCTGTAAGCGGTTGAAAAAAACTGTAATACTGTGTTGTTCCCTGAATGATCCACAGCTGTGTTTTTGTTTAGTGATAGTTGTTCATGAGTCCCTTGTTCATCCTGAACAGTTAAGCTGTCTGCTGTTCTTCAGAAAAATCCTTCAGCTCCCACAAATTCTTTGGTTTTCCAGCATTTTTGTGTATTTGAACCCTTTCCAACAATGGCTGTATGATTTTGAGATCCATCTTTTCACGCTGAGCACAGCTGAGGGACTCATATGCAACTATTACAGAAGGTTCAAATGCTCACTGATGCTCCAGAAAGAAAAACCATGCATTAAGAGCTGGGGGGTGAAAACTTTTGAACAGAATGGAGATGTGTACATTTTTCTTATTTTGCCTAAATATCATTTTTTTCCCCCCATTTAGTACTGCCCTTCAGAGGCTACAGAAGATACTTACATGTTTCCCAGAAGACAAAATAAGTTACATTTACCCTGATTTACAAATTCAAAAAGTTTTCACTTTTATAAATTCAACTAATATTTTCTCTTGTGGACTATATGTAAACATCTTTTATGTGAAATATCTTATTCAGGTCAGTACTAAATAAAAAAATAACATTCATTTTGTATGATCCCTCTTATTTTGGTAAAATAATTAACATTTTGCAGATTCTGAAAGGGGGATGTAAACTTTTGACCTCTACTGTAGAAGTTTAACATCACCTGGCCATCTCTGTGTGTGTGTGTGTGCGTGTGTGCGTGCGTGTGCGCAGGATGAGAGGAACCAGGTGTTAATTGCGTATCTGTGGATCAGACAGACGTGGCACGACGCTCATCTGAAATGGAATAAAGAGGAGTATGACGGTCTGGAGGTGATTCGTATTCCCAGCAGCCTCGTGTGGAGACCGGATCTGGTGCTGTATAACAAGTACACCCCCCATACGTTCACACACACACACACATACACACACCACTTTATCTGCTATCCTTCCACTGACGTCTCTCCACAGCTCCGCTGAGGGACGATCAGTAACCTGTATTCTCTGGATTCTCTGTGTGTGTGTTCTGCTCCTCAGGGCGGATGATGATTTCTCCGGGCCGGTGGACACTAACGTGGTACTGCGGTATAACGGCGAGATCACGTGGGACGCTCCAGCCATCACTAAGAGCTCCTGTGTGGTGGACGTTTCCTACTTTCCCTTCGACAGCCAGCAGTGCAACCTCACCTTCGGCTCATGGACCTACAACGGAAACCAGGTGCAAATACAGTATTACATCCCCAAACATCTGGCTTATGTTATGTAATGGTTGGGTTAAATAATGGTATTTTTATGATGTTAAAAGTTCTCACAACATTTGTGGAAAACAATCTTTTTAAACATTAGATGTTTTTGAAAGATGCCATTAGATGCCTGATTTGTCAGGTATACATATCTAAACATTCTTGAATCAAGATACATTTACTGGAGAAACTAAGATATTAAGTATTGTTTTCTGAAAAATTTGTCAAAATGAAGTTTATGCTTAAAACAAGAAAAATATCTTTCAGATTATTTTTCTTTTTTAGTCAGAAAAATAATCCCGTTTTCCTTTTTTTGTTCTCAGTCATTTTGCTTCCTCCATAAATATTGCCTTGATTGACCTATTTTTAGATATTTATACTTGAAAACGAGAAAATTCTGAATAAAATGATTTTCTGCAGTGCATGGGATCTTTTTGTATGGTGCCAATATCAGGGTTATTATAGTTAACTAAAACTAAACCTAAAAAAAAATAATGATAAAAAAAACTAAATAAAATTAATGGAAATAAAATAAAATATAAAAAAACAACGCTAAACTCATTTTATTTCAGCTAGCCAAGGCAACATTTCTCACTTTCATTTAGCTTAACTTGATGTACTAAAATAACTCAAACATATATATATATATAAAACTATAAGACATATAAAAAAAAAAACTAATAAACTAATAAAAGTAACCAAACCACACAACAGTATTATTAAAACTAACAGAAATTACAATGAAAAGGGAAAATATGAAAATAAAAACTAATTCAAAATAATAATAAAAACTATAATGGTATCTCAATGACACTAAAATAACACTGGTCCACATTAAATGATCCCACATTCAAATATTATAGGAAATACAGCATAAATGAAGCACTACATATTTATCAACAAACTATTTCTCAACAAATAAAGCTGAGAAAATGTTTTTCACAGAATTATGATAACCTATAAATAACATTAAATTAATGTGCATGTGCAAAAACCTGTGAAATACATGTAAAAACTGTTTAAAAAAAGTGTAAAGTTTTCCACAGCCTAAATAATAAAACATTAGCTGTCTAACTTCATATAACTAGACTTTAGCTTTTAAATGCTTAGACATATTGGCACAAAATTTGGTAGAAATCATTGTCAGGATGTCCTAAAAGTGCCTAAAAAGTTTGAAGACAGCGCCACCGAGCCTTTAGAAGATATACAGTAAATCTCTAGTCCAGCTTGTAGTAAATTCTGGTCAAGATTTATCCGCAGACTCGTTTAAATAATTCTATAGTGGGACATGCTGAATAAAGTCGAGACTATCTGGTATCAAACCCGTGCATTGGTCTCCTGCAGGTGGACATCACCATGGGCATGGACAGCGGTGATCTGTCAGACTTCGTGGAGAATGTAGAGTGGGAATGTCATGGGATGCCAGCCACTAAGAACGTGATCATGTACGGCTGCTGCTCGGATCCGTATCCTGACATCACCTACACGCTCCTGCTGCAGAGACGCAGCTCCTTCTACATCTTTAACCTGCTGCTGCCCTGCTTCCTCATCTCCTTCCTCGCTCCTCTGAGCTTCTACCTGCCTGCAGACTCGGGCGAGAAGGTCTCTCTGGGCGTCACAGTTCTGCTGGCGCTTACCGTCTTCCAGATGATGGTGGCGGAGAGCATGCCTCCCTCTGAGAACGTTCCTCTGATCGGTGAGACTCTCAATTAGTGTGTGGGGTCCTAGTTTTGGGGTCCAAAATGAATGCTTTTATTCATCAGGGATGCATTAAATTGATAAAAAGTGACAGTAGAGACATTTATAATGTCAAAAAATTTTATATTTCAAATAAATGCTGATCTTTTGAACTTTCTATTCATCTGTGAATCCTGAAAAATAAACTGTATCACAGTTTCCACAAAAATATTGGGCTGTTTTCAACATTGATAATAATCAGAAATGTTTCTTGAGCAGTAAATTAGAATATTAGAATGATTTCTGAAGGATCATGTGACACTGAAGACTGGAGTAATGATGCTGAAAATTCAGCTGCGCATTACAGAAATAAATTATAGTTTAACAGATATTCACATAGAAAACAGCTGTTTTACATTTTAATCATATTTTACAATTTTCACTTTATTTTTGATCAGATAAATGCAGCCTTTTGAGCAGAAGAGGCTTCTTTCAAAACATTAAAAATCTTACCAACCCCAAAATTTGGAAAGGTAGTGTCTAAACTCACAACCTGTATTTATTGTAAATTCCTCTTGTTATAATTCCAATACAGCTTCCTATGTTTTAATTCAATTAAAATTCAAATTTTGAATTTTGCACAACCTTGTACGCAGTATGAATATTATACATGATGGCTTAAAAAAAATACTGCTGATTTTACTTCCAGTTTCTTACTGGTGATGCAACTTTATTTAACATTAATACATAATATATAATAGCAAGTATATATATATATATATATATATATATATATATATATATATATATATATATATATATATATATATATATATATATATATGATAATGGAATTAATTATTATTATTGTTATTAATTATTATTAATATAATATTATAATTCACAGATTATGTTGGAGTTTGCTAGTAAACAACTAACTGGTGAATTTTATTCATTTGCCAAAGCTTGCATTTTTAATTTCATTTGATGGTTGGCAAGAGGTAATTTTGAATTCTGATTGAATTATCTATTATTCTATTCTAAACACAAACAAAAGCAAAAAAAGATACTGACGCAGAGCTCTGTCTCTCTCTGTCAGGTAAATACTACGTAGCGACGATGACTATGATCACAGCGTCCACTGCTTTGACCATCTTCATCATGAACATTCATTTCTGTGGAGCCGAGGCCAAACCGGTGCCGTACTGGGCCAAAGTCATCATCATCGACTACATGTCCAAGATCTTCTTCGTCTATGAGGTCGGAGAGAGCTGCACTTCACCGTTTGGACAGATGGAGGAATCCGAGTCTTTCCGTCAGAACCAGAACCAGAACCAGAAGCTCCATCCCAAAGAGAAACCTAAAGCAGCTCCGCCCCCCTGCTGCCCTGATGATGACAAATCAGCTGCCTTCACGCTGACCTTTGACCCCTGCGTTTACTGCAGCGGTGGAATCCTCGGGTGCGACCCGAAGCTGGTCTGGAATGTGGAATATATCGCAAGCTGCTTTCGTGAGCAAAAGGCCACGTGCCTGAAAGTGGCCGAATGGAAGAAGGTCGCCAAGGTCATGGACCGAATCTTCATGTGGATATTCTTCATCATGGTCTTCCTCATGAGCATCCTCATCATCGGGAAAGCACCTTGAACTGATTGGTGTGGCAGTCAGGTGAGAGACTAGAGCGCAGACGCCATATTTAATTGGACTATTGACATTTTCAAGCTCCACTACCCATGCTTTGCCCACTTTTTTTTTTGTCCACGTTTTTCTAACACAGTAAAAACCCCTAAATTTACATGGAAAACAATGAATTTCCTACTCAGTATTTTTGCCTTGTTTTTCAGTACAAATATCTAAACATTCTTAAATCAAGATACATTTACTGGAGAAGCACAATGACTTATAAAGAGTATCAAAATGAAGTGAGTTTATTTTTAAAACAAGAACAAATATCTGCCAATCAGGTCAGAAAAATGAACTTAATTCAAATGGAAAACAAGATTATTTTTCTGACCCCAATGGCTGATATTTTTTCTTGTTTAAATCATAAATTTTCCTAGTTTTCATCATTTTTAGATAATAAGACAATATCTTAAGTAATTTTCCTTTTAAAGTAAACATACCTTGATTTAAAGGAATAGTTCAACTAAAAACTACATTTTACTGAATATGTGCTCACTCTCAGGTCATCCAAGATTAGGATGAGTTTGTTTCTTCATCAGGTTTGTAGAAATGTGTCACTGCATCAGTGTCTCAGCAATGGATGCTCTGCAGTGAATGGGTGCCGTCAGAATGAGAGTCCAAACAGCTGATAAAAACATCACAATGATCCCCAAGTAATCCACACCACTCCAGTCCATCAGTTAACATCTGGAGAAGACAAAAGCTGAAACAAATCCATTAAGAGGTTTTTAACATCAAACCATTGCTTCCAGCTAAATTATGAGTCCATAATCCATAATAACGCTTTCTAAATTTAAGAAAGACCATACTCTTACAATTATAATTGAGTTTTCTTTACTTCTTACTACCACTACCGTTTCTAGGCATAGGCAAGCTATGCGGTCGCCTAGAGCGCCACCAGCTGGAGGGGCACCAATGAGCATCATACACATAGAGGACAGAGCGTCACGTTATTTAAAGTGGAAGTTCACGCGTCAATGAGTAATAAAAGAAGCAGTAGCTGCATTCTGATTACATTTATGTCACTAATCAGGCTTTTATAGGCCTATGTAGTTTGGGGTAACAAAGGCTTTTATAGGTTTGACTGAAATAATAATGCAATAACTGACACAACAACAACAAAACAATTGAAAAAAAAAAACAAAAACAAAACAAAACAAAAAAAAACAGATAAAGTCAAAAAGTAGCCATTGATAATATATGTATCCAAATCCAAATGTAATCAAATTAATTTATGTGTGATGACAATTTCTTAGCGAATAGGGATTGTTACATAGAGCTATTCAGGCATCCAGTGGCTATAATGGTATCACAGATAATAAACTGTGCAAAATGTTTTATCTTAACAGTCAATTTACAAATAGACCTAATGCGTTCAGATTTGTGGAACTCACAATGCACCGAATTTCCAAAAATGTGTGTCATTACTATGACAACCAATTTGTATGTGACAAGAAACTGATGTCTGAAAAAGAAATGGGGTGCGCTATTAGGGATTTCACCTAGGGCGTCAAAATGGCTAGAAACGACCCTGCTTACTACAGCCGTTTAGTTTTTGATTCAGACAGATTGTGCTGTAATATGCATCATGCTGGAGCCTCTGTGTGTGTGTGTGTGTGTGTGTGTGTGTGTGTGTTCTGTGTGTGTAAGATAATCTTAGTATTAATAATGCAGACTATTGCCTCTCAATGAACACATCAGTTATATCAGTCTTTCTGATAAGAGATCCGCTTTTCTTCATTAGAAGCCTGTGACCCGTCTTCATTACAGGAGTCTCACACACACATGCAGCTGTAAATGAGGATATACCACAGACTTACACTGGTTTTATATGAAACTAATGATCATGCACAGTGAATTATGTTGTCGCATTCACTTTACAGAAGTCCCTTTTGTCACCTGTGTGTGGTGGGAATGTTTTACACTACATAATGTTTCATGTTTTTTTTTTTTAGCTTATAGTGTTTATTTTCCATTTTTGCCATATGTATGTACTTCACCCTAATGGAGGTTTGTGTTCATTCATACACTGGTTTTGTTCTTCTGTTGAAAAAAAATATGTAAATCACATAGATGCTTTTAAGTCATTATACTCTCTTTCTATTCATAGATATTATTTGATGTTTTATTTGTCTCCTACAGTTCTATGTAAATCCAGTTTACTGTAAAAAAGTTTTTTTTTTTTCTTCTTCTTTTCCTAAGTTGTAATTGTTAGATCATGCCTCTACACTACAAATATCAGATCCATCCCCGGATGCCAGATTCTGTCAGAAAATATCCATTTTGTCTGGTAACAGAACAACTAGTCAGCTAAGTTGTCTAAAACCTGTTAACAGCGAGTCTTGTCTGGTACCCAAAACCATATCAACAATCTTCTATCAGTCAAGAAGTTGACAGTAAATCCAGTGAAGATCAAAAGCAGCAGGCGAAGTGATGATGAGAAAAAGAAGCAGAGTTTATTGAATAATGTTGCATATGTTTCAATGCTCAGAATTTGTTTGATGGACAAATCCAACAAGTGTTATTATATCAAAAGCAATAGCGATGGAAAATTACTGCTGCACAACAACATCCGGTGAAGGAAGACATTCTCTTATTTATTACTCATAAAGAAAAAGTAGCCCTTGAAACCACACATCATAAGACTAAACAACATTGGAAAAATAATATAAAACATAATAATATAATATAAGTGACTAATCAATTAATGCATCAATGAAAATATAAATGGCTTAAATGATTATTCTAAATGATTATATGATTAAATGGAATAATAAAATGATTAAATGATAAATGGTTATAAATGAATGAATGAATGAATATAAAAGAAAGTAAAATACAATGCAAATGTATGGTTGCATTTGAGAATCCTTCATTCTTCCTCTTAATCATATGAAACGATCTGATTACATAGACTGATTAAATGCAAGCAAACTTCCATAATCATCATCAAAACCATACTTTGAAAAGTTGGGGTGATCAGGCCATACTCTTCCCTTCTAAATGCTCAAAAGAACAGGTCTCTTCTTTCACACTGCGTACCAGCATCAGTTTCACCCCATAATTTGGTACAATTGGAATTTCCAAAAATCACTGCGAAAACATTATTTGATTACTTCAAGATTACGAAGTATATTTTACAGAAAAATACAATTTCAGTTTCAAAATCTTACATTTCATTCAATGTGTTAGTTGCTGTTTCTTCGTGATTATTTGTGAAATTTTACTAGCAATTTTTGAGCAAATTTAAATGTTTCAGTTTCAAGATTGAATCCCGCATTTAAATGCAGATATCACTCCTGAAACTTTGCAGCATGTACATCTGGTAACGGTATTAATATTAAATGACATGGAATCTAATGCACAGAAGCCACTGACACACGTTTCTGTGTTTAAAGGCACATCTGGTTTTCAGATGAAACATTTTCAATAAAAAAAACCTAACAAGTAGAAAAACTAAGCCTTTTTTGAAAAAAAAATGAAAAGAAATAAAGGCAAACTGGTCTGTAATAAGGGAAGATGGTAATGCTGTTTTTGGAGTTGTTTAATCATCCTTTGCTGAGATCTTGAGAAATTTTATTGATTTGATTTGCAGTTGATATGTTTTAATCGCTGACATCAGCTGTAGAAATGAATTTAAATGGGAATAAAAAAGCTGTTAGCCGAAATGTAAATGTTATGGATTCATATACATTTTTTTTTGTCACTGAATCAGACTAACTGTGCCCTATATCCCCAGTTTTCCTTTTATTGTTGCTATCACTGCTGTTGCTACTGTCACTGCTGCTACTCTTCCAGCTTGTATTGCTCCTGCTACTCCTGCTATTGCTCCTCCTGCTACTACTGCTGCTGCTCCTGTTACTGCTCCTGCTCCTACTGTTAGCATGTTTTTCCTCCAGTTTGCCCATCTTTGTCTATCAGCCTCCTGTTGGATCTTTTCCTGGGCTTGTTTATACATCTCATTAGTGTAGTGCTGTCCTCCATTCTCCTCCACCATCTTCTCAATCTTCTCCAGCAGGTCTGTGACCTGAGTGCGGTTCCCCATCTCATCATTATTGAATGAGTGAAATCTGCCACCACATGAATGAACAAGAGCCCTGAGGTTCTTACTTCTTTTGATATACCCATCTAATGATTTAGGACAATGGTGTATCGAGCAGCATCTTCTCCAAAGTTCTCCTGAATCCATCTCACTGTGTTTCTCTCCTCTTCTGTGAATCTCACGTCCAGTCTGATGACCAGCAGAAACACGTGAGGACCAGGAACAGACATGTAGATGCACTTCTCGATCTCAGCCTTCAGTTCTGCTTCTAACATTTCTGTATCAAACAGGCCTGGAGTGTCAGTGATTTTGATGATCCGGTCATCAATCTTCACTTCTTCTCTCCCACAGGTTTTAGTAACTGAATCTGGTGAATCAGCACTCTGAAAATATTCTTTATTCAGTATAGTGTTTCCAGTTGAACTCTTTCCTGCTCCAGTTTTTCCTTCTAGAACAATCCTCAGATCTAAAAAAGAGAGAATATATTTGCACATCATTTACAAACAAACAAATAAAATTAAAATAACTGATCAGATAATGTGTTTCAGTTAACATGACATACTATATTAAGGTATACATATCTTTCTCTGGATCTCAAAGAATCCAACAACAAATGTGAGACTGCAGTGTAACCTAGCTATGCATTTAAAACTCAGAAATTCATTTGAGCATTTCCATGTCATCATTTACTCATCCTCATGTTATTCCAAACCCATAAAAGTTTCTTTCTTCTGTGGAGCACAAAAGAAACAGTGGCAGTGGAAGGCTGCTGTCTTTCAAGCTTCAACAAGGAAGAGACATGAATCTGAATGCAAATCATTTATTAAATGAAAATTCTGATGTTTGTATCTGTTCTTCTTATTCTCCAAAATGTCTTCTTTTAGACTTTGGAGGTTTGGAGTGACATGAGAGAGAAAATGACAGGATCTTCATTCATGGGTGAGTCACTTTACATTGGAAGGGGAGTGTTATGAAAGTGTTACATCAGAAATGTAATAATATCATTATATAAAGTAATTATGTAAAGTAAGCGTCCTGCATGTTTGTATTTAATGATAAAGTAGGGGTATAATGTTCACTCCGTCATATTTATGCAGTGTACTGATTTAATCACAGCAGCAGAATGGATGGAGAAGTTGTTTGTTATTGTATTTTACTGAACTCCTTAACAACAGTTGTGTTGTCATTTGGTATGCAACAGATACATGAGCTGTCTTTCCGTGCCAATAGAGACAAACAGATCAGATTCATTTGCATATGCACAGGAGAGATACTGTCTTTTTTTTTTCGAAAGGCAAATTTTTAAGCATTAGCAGAAAATAGCCTGTTTGTATGCTTTTAAAAGTTAAAATGTTTAAAATTTTTGTTTTATCTAATTTTAAATCATGCTGACAAAACCATACAGCCATCTTATTCTGAATCCTTTTGCTCTCTATGCTTTCATACTGAGTGAACATGGCTTTGGAAAGGAAAGCCTGAACATTGCTTCAACAGGTTGTAACCAAACTAGTAAAAAAAAAAAATTAATTAAAAAAAAAAAAATGCCCACCTTTTTATTTTCTATTGAACTTTTTCTGTCTTTTACTGCAAACAGAGAGTATTTATCTTTGCTTTGAACAAATGAGATCTGGTTCTGGCCAGTTCAGGAAGATTAGTTCAGTAAGTTTTCAGACTTCGTACTTCCGCTCAATTTCAGTTCTCTTTTGTCTACAAAGCAAAGCGAAGTAGCAGAGTTTGGTATGACCAGGCTACCATCTTCCTGCTTCTGACCATTAATCCTAAAATTATAGGCCTATTACAGTTAGTTTGCCTTTATCAATAAATGTAAACAAATGCTCTTATTTAATGTTATTTCACGAACAGTACTTATATAATACATTTACGGTGTGTTTTGTTTAACATTACCAAGGTAACATCGTTACAGCACTAAATTAATGATGTAGCTGACCTGAAAGGCACAATTTAATCATGATTATAAATATTTGTTGACCTGTATTCTATATCATACTGTACTGGGTATTGAGATGCCTAGAACCAAAGACTTTGCTATTATATTTGTTACCAATATTCTCTTTATGTAATTAACAGAGTTAAAGATGATTCAGGGTTTCTTGCTGTTATCACTAAATCACAGCCTAATAGACCTTTTCCAAATCCTGTTAATATAAATGAATATAATAAAAATATATATAAAAAGTTTAACTAACCTTTATCTGATGCCATTGTTGCTTTAGTTCTCCTGTTGTTGTACTGAGAGTGTCAACCTGACAGTATGAAACTGTATTTGAGCATTTACCTGTCGTTCTCCAACAAAAACTCCACCTATTTCTCTCTCTCTCTCTCTCGTTCTTGTGGACAGTATGGACACGGAAACAAGAAATGTTCCATGTAAGACATTGTTTGAATAATTAAATTATATTATTTAATGTATAAATAAATAATAAACATCAGCATTATGATTTTCTGTAAAGCTACTTTGAAATTATGTGTACTGTGAAAACCACTATATAAACAGGCCTGGCCTAAATCTGACTTGACATTTATGGATGGTTGAATGAATGAATGAATGAATGAATGATGCATTTATATAATGCTTTATTGTGTATTGCCATACACCCAAAGCGCTTTACAATCATATGGGGGGTCTATCCTCAACCAGCATCAGTGTGCAGCATCCAACTGATGATGCGACGGCAGCCACAGGACAACAGCACCAGTGCGCTCACCACACACCAGCTACAGGTGGAGAGGAGAGAGAGAGATAGAGCCGATTCAGTGGATGGGGATTATTAAGAGGCCATGATTGACAAGGGCCAGTGGAGGGAATCTGGCCAGGACACCGGGGTTACACCCCTACACTTTACGATGAGTGTCATGGGATTTTTAATGACCACAGAGAGTCAGGACCTCGGTTTAACGTCTCATCCAAAGGACGGTGCTTGTTGACAGTATAGTGTCCCTGTCACTATCCTGGGGTGTTAGGACCCACACAGACCACAGGGTGAGCACCCTCTGCTGGCCTCACTAACACCTCTTCCAGCATATACGGGGAGGCTGCAGACCTGGAGCAGGCAGTTTTATGCCCCTGTTGTTCCTGATGCGTCCGGTAGGAGGGAGGAGGATATACAGTGAAATAATTACACTGCGATGCTCGAAATTTCATTATTAACCGTCCCATCCATAGACATTGACTAATCGAGAGTTTTGTTGTTTTTGTGTAAATTTAAATATAAAAATTACATTAAGATATTAGATGATCTGCACTACGGATTAAAATATCTGTAAATATTCACTGTTGGTCTACATACATAGACAACTGAATTAGTGTTTTTGAAAAAATAAAACATTAACATTACACATTTAATTAGTGAATTAAAAAAATTCTAATACACATATTTGGATCAAATGGACAATGTAATGATGCATGAACTACTTTTCTATAATTCCAAGGGCCATTTGGGCATCTGAGAAGAAAAAGACAACTTTTTTTTGTGTACAACAATCTTATTTATTAACACCATTTATTAAAAACATGAACTAGGATGACTCCTGTTGATGACTCTCTTTTAAATGTTGTTCAGTACTCCTGTCAAAATGCTCCTAAAAAAAAGTTAAATTTTAAAGATTAAAAGTTGGATAGTTGTAGAAAAAAATGGTTCTTTGTGAATAATGGCAGGATGTCATGTCTGACCATGTTTTCCTTTATAGTATCCTTACAGTACCTTATCTAAATGACAGGTTCTCGCTGAAATTTCTCCGCAGCCTCCAGGATGGACAGTTTTTTTCACAAAAGCCAGGGCACAGATAATGAACTACCAGAGAAAGAATTGAGATTGATCACACACCCCAAGTAGCCAAGTATCATTTCACATGTTTAGCTTTTTACAACAAAATGAAAAGTGTTTCTTCTATAATAACCACAAAACCATTCTTTTTAGAGCAATGGTCTCACATTATGGATAAACTATGTGACATTAAAAACACTGTGAATCTGATAGCTTATAGCCCCTGATAGCCTGAATCTGATAGCCCCTGCCTTGCCTTTCAAAAGAAAGAAAACATTTTAATTTGCTGACCCCCCAATATGACAACTCTAGTTACTGACAATAAACAGGCAGATTCATAATTAAAATGGTTTAATTTCATTTAAATTGTTTGAATGTTGGTTATCAAGAATAGAAAAGTATTGCCATGTGGGAATTTTACTGTCGATTTGCTGATTATGTGCCCTGTAATTACTAATTTAAAACGTTCTGCTTTTTGCCACACAGAGAATACAAAAATATATTTTTTGCATTTATTTTCTTAGTCAAAAAGGGATAAAATGACAAATGACCTAAGAGGCAGGCTAATATTAAGAAGCTATCTAATCAGAATGATTAAAGAAAGTTAATAGGGAACGTTTTTACAAAGTGCATCTAGCCACATTAAACGTATGTTTAATTTAATAAATTGTTGAATCGGAGAATGTGATCGATTCAGTCATCAAAATCTCCCTCCTGATGTTATGTATTTGTCTTCAGCTCCGTTCAGAGCAATAACGCAACGAGAGGCGCAGCTCTGTTCAGGTCCAGCAGACAGCAGCAGATCCTCAGATTAAACTGATCCTGCAACATCATCCTCCAAACCAGGGCACACATTCAGAAAGTTAGACACACTAGTGCTTTTATCTTCATTTATTCATGGTGTTGTGACGGTTTGTAACAGTTACACATGGCGTGCCGGGCTGAGGGAGTTTTTGTGTAATTATTTGATGTTTTATATGAATCTATGACTGAACTTGACTGAGAGCGCGTGTGTTTCGCTCGTGAGCATCATTCCCGTCGCCATGGAGACGGAATCCCGCCTGCGTCATCGGACTATAAACCTCTGCTGTTTCCAGCTCCAGACTGTTTTTGTTCGCTGAAGTTTCTCAAACACACGCAGATTTATTGGTCTGATCGTGGAGATTTCCCACGTCACATTCACAGAAACAGTGATGTTTTCATAAGAGCTGCAGGACTCCAGAGTTTGCGGTGAGTAACATCTTCATGTCATTATTTTACATCCTGAGACACATAAATATCTAAACAACTTCCTGCAGTAATCTACCTTAGATATTATATTATTAGCATGTTTGAGTGTTTTACACAGTGTGTGTCTGAGAATAAATCATCATTCATCAGTGAACAGTTACTCTGATGTTGTGTTTTGTTTTGTTTCGCACAGATGTTTTGTATTGAATATCTCTGCTCTGATAATTGAGAATAATGATTTTGGGAAATTATTTCAAGTTACTGTATGGTTATAATATGTCATATCTGAATGAAGTATGCTTACATGTTTTGATTTCCATACTGTTTCTATTTACAGTGACAATTAAAAGTATTTGGACGTAAATGTAAAAATTTGCGTTAGATTAAGTGTCTGTATCTGTTTCAAATGCTTCAGATCATCTTTTCTTCATCATTTTTGCTTATCTTCTTATATTCAAATGTTTTGATAGTAAAGTGTGTTTGTGCTTCTTTCTTTACATGAATGACACTTTTTAATTGTAACATACAGATTTTTTAAAAGTGGGTTTCCCAATAAATTAGAGAATAGAATGAAAAAAAACAAAACAAAAAAAAAAACATGTTTTTCCTCAGTATTTTTTGCCTTGTTTTCTGTCACAAATATCTAAACATTATTATTAAATAAAGATTCAGTTACTTTGAATGTAATGCAATTACTTAAAATATTATGTTTTGCTTTCTGAAAAATTTATTAAAATTAAGTGAGTTAAACCTAAAACAAGAAAAAAAAAAAAAAAATGGGGGTCAGAATTTCAAAGTGAAAACAAAACTATTTGTCTGACTCCATACATTTTTTTTCTTTGTTTTAAGCATAAACTTTGAAAGCTTGTTTCTGCCACAGAATAAAAAATATATATATATACTTTTTCTCATAGTTCAGACTTTTTTCTTACAATTCTAAATAAAAGTCAGAATTGCAAGATATAAACTTAGAATTGTAAGAAAAAAGTCTGAACTGTGAGGAAAAAAGTTGCAAATACCTTTTTTTTTTTTTTATTCCATGAAACAGGCTTCCATAATAAACTCAATTAATTTTGATATTTATTTTAGAAAACAAGACTAAAATGAATACATCTTTAAGAATTTTTTTTTATTTTTATAATGGAAAACAAGACAAAAATACTAAGTAATAAAATATTTTTTCGCAGTGTTAGATTATGAATTTGATGTGTTTTGTGTGTGTATATCAGAGGATGGTCAGGAAAAGCGGCGTTGCGCGGCGTTCATCGAAGCGCGGCTCTCAGATCTCGGCTCTCAAACATCTCTCTCTGCTGGATCTGGCTCCTCCAGAACCTCCTCTACTCCAGACCGGTCCAGAAGAGAGTCCTGCCTGTCCAGACCGGGTTTACCTGCACGCGGCGGCCATCTTTCAGAGCACACACCTGGAGAAACCGCCCGCTCACAGGCTCATCAGCTACGGGAAAAGGTCAGAGGTCAGATTACCTGTCGCAAAGGACGAGGCGTCTCGGCGATCAGCGTATCAACTCGCCTTCAACACGCTCAAATGTAAGTGTTTAGAAATTACTAAATCGAGCAGCATCAAAGTCAGTTCTTTTTTATTTTCTTTTTTTCCCAAAACAAATTATTTTTTACTTAGTAATTTTGTCTTGTTTTCCATTACAAATATCTAACATTTTTTTGAATCAAGTTACATTTTCTTTATTTGAGTCTTGTTTTCTGAATAAAAAGCATAAAATAAGAACAAATATCTGCCAATCAGGTCAGAAAAACTAATTTAATTCAAAGAGAAAAAAGATTATTTTTCTGACCGTTTTTGGCAGATACATGTTCTTGTTTTAAGCATAAACTCACTTAATTTTGATGCATTTTTCAGAAAATAAAACTAATGTCTTCATATTAAAAGTCATTCTGCTTCTCCAGTAAATGTCTCTTGATTTAAGAAAGTTTAGATATTTGTACTGGAAACAAGACAAAAATACTGAGAATTAAATTATTTTTTGCAGTCTAGTTTCTTTTTTTCTTCCCAAAACTGTTTGCCACAAATGCACTGCAAAAATATTTTTCTTTATATAATCTTAAAAAACATGAGCAGATATGTTTTTTATTTTTTGGGGGGTGATGAAAAGTGATTCTATAAGATTGTGGTTAAAAAGAAAGAATGATGATGTCAACTAAAAAAAAGTTTATTATGAAGACAAAATATTCTTTAGAATGAAGCGCACTGTTGAATCATTCATAAGAGCAGGAATGTGCTTTTAAAAAGTAAAAATCCAACTAACAAAAATATGTTCTAAGAGTGTGTTGCTAATGTTCACATAACGTTATGAAAACGTTATTTCTCAGTGTTCTTTGGATGTTGTTTTAAAAAAAAAAAATTAAATGTTTCTTTGTTATGCAAATGTTAAAGGAACATTCCATTATTGAAATGTTACGTTTGAATGTTCTCTGAACGTCCTAAAACATTTAAAAACGTTAAATGAACATTCAGCTGAAACATTTCAGAAATAAAACGTTTAATGAATGATGTATAAAGATGTCGCTGTGCTAATGTTTTGAGAACATTATTAAAGACCAGATAACTTCGACTGAATGTTTGATTAACATTATTGAAAGAATGATTGTTCATAACTTTGAAATAACCTCGCCAGAACAGTCTGAGAACATTCCCTGTGTGCTGGGCCGGGTGAGTTGTAATTTCACATTGACTCTGATTGAAATGCAGCTGGGATATTGAGTATTGTGTTTATTTTCATTCACTGTTGGAGTGGGCTGGTTCATGTTGGTTAATGTCTTCCGAGGCAGAAGTTGCAGATTTCATCTCGTGTGATGGTCAGTATCTGTTAGCACTGTGTCGTTTTATCAGAATATTTAATCTGCTGGTTCTCCAGAGGACAACTGCTTTAATGAGCGCCGTACATGTCTGCTAAACCACAACTAACTAATGAGTCTCTTTGTGCTCAAGAGACTGAGACAGAGTCAGTACAACACAACACACATTCTGTACTGTGTGAGGATCAGCGCTGGGTAATGCATCACAATTAAAGCTACACTATGCAAGTTTTTGATCAAAATTAACAATGTGTTATTAATGAGAGAGTGCTAAAATCAAGTTCTCAACTCATGTCAAGAGCTGATAAAATGTAGAAACTGTAACTTGAATGCAATGTAAGTCGCTTTGGATAAAAGCGTCTGCTAAATGCATAAATGTAAATGTAAATGTAAATGTCTTTACCCAGACAGACTATACTCTGTTTTTAAATTAATATATACATTTTATTTATTCTATATTTGTATCAAGATACATTTACTGGAGAAGCAAAATGAGTTAGGATATTAAAGGGATCATTCACTCAAAAATGTAAATTCTGTCATCATTTACTCATGTCAAACCAATGCAATAAGACTTTGGTTAATCTTCGAAACACAGATTAAGACATTTTTAATGAAGCTTGAGAGTTTTCTGTCCCTCATTTTAAAGTCCAGGTAACAAAAAAAAAAAAAAAAGAGCTAAACGGGTCATAAAGGCATTGTAAAATGAATTGAATGCTGTAAATCTTGTGAAGAGATACAACCATTTTATATGATGAACAGATTTAATTTTGGCTTTTATTGACACATATAAACACAGAGTGAATCACATAGGCCCTATAGGGTATTCTGTATTTACCACGTGTAACATTCGGATGTAAATAAAAATCTAAATTAAATCTGTTCATCATGTAAAGCAATCATATCTCTTCAGAAGACTTGGATTAAACTGTTCACTATAGATTCATTTTACGATGCTTTTATGACCTTTTTGGACCTTTTAGGTTTTGTTTACCACTAGAGGGACAGAAACCCTGAGACCGTTTCTTATGTTTTATGATTTTAGAACAACATGAGGGTGAGTAAATGATGACAGAATTTTCATTTTTCAGTGAACTATCCCTTTAAGTCTTGTTTTTAGGGAAAAAAAAAATAAAAAAATAAAATGAAGCGAGTTTACATGTAAAACAAAAAGAAACTATATCTGTCAGTTTGGTGAGAGAAAAACTTCAAAGGGAAAACAAGATTATATTTGTTCTTGTTTTAAGTGTAAACTCACTTCATTTTTATGCATTTTTCAAAAAAAAAAAACAAAAAAAAAAAATTTTGTTTCTCAGATAAATGCATCTTTTTTAAGAATATTTAGATATTTGTACTGGAAAACAAGACAGAAATACTGAGGAGGAAAAAATGCGGTGCAGCAAACCCACAGAGAATGTAAAAACAAAACTAAAAAAAAATTTACTTTTTCAACATTTCAACTCATTTTTAATAAGAACGGTAACATTACTTTTTCATAATATATTTTTGTTCATTTATCTGCCTTCCTCATAAAATTTTTCTGTGTTTAAGATGAGAAAGACAAGTCTTAATCTGGAAGAAGGCAATCAAATCACTCTTTCTTATCTCTTCACTGCAAAAAATGATTTGCTTTCTTAGTATTTTTGTCTTGTTTTCTAGTATAAATATCTACAAATTCTTGAATCAGAATGCATTTGCTTGACAAGTAAAATGACTTTTTCTGAAAATATTATCCAAATTTTGTTAGTTTTTGCCTAAAACAAGCAAAAATATCTCCCAATGGGTTAAGAAAAATAATCTTAATTCAAAGGCTAAACAAGATTATTTTTTCTCACCCAATTGGCAGATATTATTACTTGTTTTAAACAAAAATTTATATAATATTTTCAGAAAACAAGACATAATATCTTAAGTCATTTTACTTGTCAATAAATGCATCCTGATTCAAGAATTTGTAGATATTTGTACTAGAAAACAAGACAAAAATACTAAGGAAGAAAATCATTTTTTGCAATGTTAAGTTCTTTCATGTAAGTATCAGTTTTAGCTCAGCTGCTTCTGCAGGTCATTTGGTGAGAAATGGTTTGAGTATATTTTGAGATTTCAGATTTTTGGCAAATCTGAGCACAGTTGCTGAGAGATCTCTTCTGAGACTTGGGTCTTTTTCTCAGGAGAAGCTTCTGAGAATCAGACTTATTGAAACATGTCCATTTGCTTTCTGTTTAATCACATTACTGTTAGAAACATTTGAGACATTAATGATATCTTATTCATGACTTTTCCCTGAGAGTCAGAATGATGATGGATGGCTCTGTGAGCTGAATTGATGGAGTGATTTGAATTAAATATATTCATTCTGCTACCCATAATGCAACTGATCAGTCGACCAATCATCTGCTGTCTGAGCTGCTCGGCTGATAAGGGCGTCTGCCGGATGATGTGATGAGATACAGAGATTGATTTCTGTGTGTGTCGGTGAAGAACATGTTGGGCCGGTGGTCTTTATCTGTCCATCAGTGTCCGAGTGTGGATAAACACTAATCCTACATTTCCCAGAATGCCTTTCTGCTGTCATCCGCAGGTTTGACGCTTCATCAGCATTCATTAGGCAGAATTAGGAGTTAAGACATGATCACAGATGTCTCACAAACATCTCTGGGCCTTTACATGCACCTTAATTAGAGGAGCTAATGAGATGCAGACGCTTGTTATCGAGATGAATGTTAATATGAAAAGCTCATTGTGGCGTGATGAGATCGCACAATAAATACAAACACAATCTCTGAAGAATATGTGATACTCTGATGCTGTTTTAGGGTCATTTTCTGTAGAAGTATAATATAATAAAATAATAATAATAATAATAATAATTTTATTTTACAGTACAATTGTAAAAGAAAATAATTATTATTAAATCAAATCTTAAAAATATATGGCTATTTGAATACTGTTATTCTGTAAAAATTGAGCATTTAATAATTTTTTACAGAGCAGTTGTAAAAATAGAATTATTATCATTATTAAATAAAATATTTAAAATATATTGCTATTTTTATACTAATGTTCAGCAATAAATGGGTGTTTTTATTTTACAGTTCCATTGTAAAATAAAACTATTATTATTACAGTACTGTTGTAAAATAAAATTATTATTATTATTAATTGTAAAATAATATTATGGTGATTTATTAGTAAAATAAAGAATTAACAACTATATTACTATTGTATTCAATTCAATTCAAGTTTATTTTTATAGCACTTTCCACAATGCAAATCGTTGCAAAGCAGCTTTACAGAAAATTAAAGTTTCTACATTATATTTAAAGTAGTTTATGTTAATCCCGTGGCAGAAACAGAGAAACAAATAGAGACATAATTAGCGTAGCTGCTGTTCCAACCAAGCAAAAATTATTTGTTCAATCCAAGCTAAAGAACAATAGTGTGTGTTTGATCAGATATAACTGCAGTACAAGATTATGAGATGCATTATGTGAATGCTTGGCTAAAGAGATGTGTCTTTAATCTAGATTTAAACAGAGAGAGTGTGTCTGAACCCCGAATGTTATCAGGAAGGCTATTCCAGAGTTTGGGATATATATATATATATATATATATATATATATATATATATATATATATATATATCCCAGGACCACAAAAATCAAAAGGGTCAATTTCTTGAACAATATTTGGCTGAGATACAACTATTTGAAAATATTTGAAAATCTGGAATCTGAGGGTGCAAAAAAATCTAAATATTGAGAAAATCGCCTTTAAAGTTGTCCAAATGAAGTTCTTAGCAATGCATATTACTAATCAAAAATTAAGTTTTGATATATTAATGGCAGAAAATTTACAAAATATCATCATGGAAAATGATCTTTACTTAATATCTTAATGATTTTTGGCATAAAAGAAAAATGGATAATTTTGACCCATACAATGTATTGTTGGCTATTGCTACAAATATACCTGTGCTACTTATGACTGCTTTTGTGCTCCAGGGTCACATATAATTACAATATGATTATGTAATGTAATTACAATATGGCCAGCTTTAATGTTCATTCTTAGAGGTTTAATCACATCACTATCAGCACTAGAACTAGTTATAATTGACTTAAACAGCGCTAAATGTTTACATGTTAACAGTTGAAGGCTGTATAATGTTGAAGCATGTTTAAAAGCTGATTTTGCACCAGTGAGCTCTGACAACAGCACAGTCAGATGAGATCAGAACTGAGAATGAAGCTTGTGATATCGATGTGGCTGTTTAGGTTTGGAGAGCATGTTTCACATGAGACCGCACACCTGGGAAAACCTGCTTTAATCTGTCTTAACTCCACGCTGCACAATCAATACACACACAAATGTGACTCACATACACACTAGACACACACACACACATCAGGAGATCTGCAGAAAAATAGTTTTGCATTCACCCTCCCAGTGATTTTTAAAACTAGTCTTGATTTCTGTCTGTGCGATACTGTCTTTGCAGTGAAAATACGGTTGCAGACAGTCGAACAGATGCATGACTGAAAAGACCGTTTGCAAATAGTGTAAGAAAAATTTGCAATGAAAATTTTATTGTAGATGATTAAATACATTGTCTTTGCAGAGAAAATGTGGTTGTAAAAGGTTTAATTGATTTGTATTGGTTGAAAAGGGTTAAATAGATTTGTATTTGCAGTGAATATATGGTTATAAATGGTTAATTGGTTTGTATTTGCAGTGAAAATGTGGTTGTAAAGGGTTAAACATTTGTATTTGCAGTCAAAATGCTGTTATAAATGGTTAAATCTGTTTGTATTTGCAGTGAAAATGCAATTGTAGATGGTTAAATAGAAGCAAGACTGAAAAGACAGTTTGTACAGTTTGCAAACAGTGTAAGAAACAAGTCAGTGTGTGTTTTCTGGATTTTGGTCTGTAGATGTGGTCTGATTCTGTTTCTCTCTTGTTGAAAATGAGATCAAATCCATGAAATGCAAATGAAGCAGGCTTGGGTTGTAAAGGGCAGAGACTTTATTATTCCAGTGACCTTACAGACGCGTGATCACGCTCACTCGTGGAGGTGCATCTGCATGATTCCTCTGCGGCTTCATCAGTTTTCATCAGGGTTCTGAGTGCAGAGACACGTCTGGAGGAGATTGGACCTGAATCGTCTCAGGGTTCGTGTGATTGTTTCAGTTCACTGGAGGAGATAAAGGCTTTTTAGCTGAGCAGAAAATCCACAGGTTCATTGTGATTTTGTCCTTGAGCAGCACAATGGTTCCCCTGCCAGAAATACCGCGGTAAATATCAGCCTGCAGGAGATCCGGAGCATGTAACTCATGCAAATGACCTGATTAAAGCTCTGGGCCAAAATGAGTCGTTTCTCACGCTGGGTTCCTTCTCTTCTGACAGATAGATGAGTGTGTTTGTGTGTGTTTCACACATCTAAGAGATAAAGTAGAGAAATGGAGCTCCGTTCATTGTGTTCATCTGTCACCCGCTCATATTTCTCGTTTTCCTTTCATTTGCTGTTTTTTTCTCTGCTGTCGTCCATCACTGGACTCTCTCCGTGTCACATGACTCCCCCCAGATGTATGACATCATTAATTCTGTTTCGCGACCGATTGTATAACGCAGGTTGAAAAGGCATCTGTGTAGGTTCTTGCATAAAGACTCAATTTATCCTGTAAAAAAAAAAAAAGTATATTATAAACATGTCTAAAATGTTGTTTGGAAAATGTTTTGTTTCTATTAATAGAAATTAGATTAAATTAAATTAGATCACATTATTATGTTTCTTTCTACCCTTTATAGTGCTGTATTTATTTACTTTTATTTGAAACAGAATTTAATTATTTATTATCTATTTATTCACTCATTTATTTACTTATTTTAATCTGATTATTTACTTTTTGTTTTATTCTAATGTTTACTTGTTGTTTATGTATTTTAATAAATTACTGTTTATGTATTTATGTTTATGTATTTTTTACATTTTTATTTAATTACTAATTTATTTATTTATATTAATCAGATTATTATTTTTATTTTAATATATTGTTTTTTGTTTATTATTATTTCTTTTTTAATTAATTTTAGTACATTTTTGTTTATTTATTTTCATCTAATTTTAATTTATTGGTTTATTTGCTCATTTGTTTATTATTGCTTTTTAAGCAAATTATTTAATTTATTGTTATTTATTCATTTTAATTTAATGTTTGATTATTAATTTAGTTATTTTAATCAAAATTTTGGTTTATTTTCATTTAATTTTTAAAATGTATTTATTTTTTTATTTGCTCATTTATTTTATTATTTATTTTAAGCTATTTTTATTTAATTTTTTATTTATTTATTTATTATTTATTTTAATTTAGTTGTTTGTTTTAATCCAATGTTTATTATTTTAATTTAATTATCAAATTTTTTTTTTTTTTTTTTTTTTTTGTAATCTTATTTATTTTAAAAATATATATATACACTTTTTCTGTAAACATTTCTACTGACCCCTAGCACCCCTGGGACCCCAATTTGAAAACCCCAGGTCTAACATCTTGACTTAATCCAGATTTATGACTCCACCCACAGTCCTGACCTCATCGCTCCTGCTTTGCTCCTTCGCTCCTCCACCCAGAGCAATTATTGCTCCTTCTTTAAACCAACAACCTTCAACAAGAACTACCAAGCTAAACACAGTGTAATCTCAGTAAACGGCCCTGAACAGATCAGCGTTTCTCCTCAGCGGTGTGATAAACATGATTTTCATTCTGCTGGAGTTCCAGAACATTAGTGAGGCTGCAGATTTACTCTGTCAGGTGTTTCTCCACCGAGAGTTTGGCTGAGGAGCTGCTGTAAATGTGATCTATGTCATGACCATCGCTGGAGTTTGTATCGCTCTCTTGTGCTTTTCCAGCCTCTTTCTTATTCCCACCCCTTCTCTCCTCTGATTGGACAACAGCTGTGCTGTGGCCACACCCATATGCACTGCTGATTGCTTTATTATTGGATGATTTGACTCTACCAAAAGCAATGGCGTCATTGATCCGTCATCATGACTCGTGTGATGACCATCTGTCTAATGAAGGGTTAATAACACAGACCCTCAAATATGACCATCCTCACACGAGGGACCCCCAAACAAAACAAACACCTTTGTGGTTTCTTGTGTAAAGACGCTATTTATGCGATGGAAAATAATAGTATAAACATGTCTAAAATATTATTTGGAAAATATTTTGTTTCTATTAAGCTGCATTATTATGCTTTTTCCTAAGCATTATAGGACTGTTTATTTATTTATTTATTTACTTAAAAAAAAACTGATTATACTTATTAATTTTTGTAATAATGATGATACTTATGAATTTTTGTTTTAATCTAATGTTTAATTTAGCCTAATTTTTTATTATTTTTTTATTTTAATAAAATTGTATGTATTGTTTATTTATTTATTTATATTTGTTTTCATCTGTTTTTTGTTTGTTAGTTTTTTTTGCTTTAATCTAATGTTTATGTCATTTAATCTATTTTTGATTATTGATTTTGATCTCATTTGTAATCTTTTATTATTTATTTATTTGTTTATTTATTCCTTTATTTACTTATTTATTTTATCTTATGTATTTATTTTTGTTTTATCAAATGTCTTATCAAAACCCTGTCTGAGGGTTGTATTGTAAATAACAATGTTTTATGTAAGTTGTGTAAGTAAAATAACACAAACAAGGCAAAAATGCGTTTTAAGTTTAGAAATATTTGGAGTCTCCCCCTCCCTCGCCTCACAGTGCTTTGGTCCAAATCATAGACTGGTCCAAATGCCCGCTTTCCTCTGTTACATCGTCACACACACAAGCCCGGTAAGAGAGAACAAAGTTGTGGAACTCCAGTAAGTAAGGCTGTCAATGCTAATTTATTCACTTAAACATCGGATGAAGTGATCTTCTCTTTAATACAGATGATGCCAGTGTATTTTTCGATATCGTTTGCAATAATAACGTTAGGTGCTTGACAGATAGAAATGTCTATAATTGACACGACCACAACAGCTTGAAATTGTCTACACTGGGTGCGACAAAGTGGCCCTTGCAAAGAGCTCGCACTACGTCAGAAATAGTACAGGGAATCCATTTACTGTCTGGGATTTGTCATGTCGTGTTCTTCCGCATCCAGTGTAGTAGGCAATATCAGTGATTTTAATGGGCTTTATTGTTGCGTCTTGCCACGGGAAACCTAAAATACTATGTGGAGCATGCAAGATAATTGAATAATTCTGACCTCTGAACCTAATTCATATTTTAATTCATATTAAACAACTTTGGCTTTGTGTTGTTTGCCAGACAGAATGTCAGAGAAAAGAAAATCGGACATAAGATCATTTTTCAGTGCACCAAAACGCCAAGTAAGTACAGAAAGTTTGTAAACATTGGGCTTCATTAACGCAAAACATCTTTATAAGAATGGGTGCTTATGGAAATAATGTAATGGTGTCACAGGCAAAGGAGACAGAATGTACTGAGGGACAGGGAGACCACCAGGGACAGTCAGGTGTACAGCCTCAGGTAAGAGTGGTGTCAAGATTTTGTTAATGGTTTTGGAGGTGTATGTGACTTTTCAGCAGATGAGCACCACTGACTCACCAATTTACAATATGATCAGCCAAATGATCAGTCTAAATAGTTTTAATTTAGAAGTCTTGCTTTTGGCTTGGATGTCGTTATTGTGAGTGTGGAAATGTTTTTTCTTTTCTAGGATTCAGACTGTTCTGAGACAGTGAGAGTAGATGAAGGTTCAGAATCAGGGAGAGAGCCAGAGACAGCAGCGCAGGGAGATGATATTGCCAGCACCAGCACAGGGGAGAGGAGCACAGTTTTTAGTTCAGATCTCAGTGACTGCACAAAACCATACCAACCACATCCCCAGTGTATTGAAAAACACATACTTCCAAACAAGTCATTGTCATTTCAAGAGAAATGGTACCAAGATTTCCATGGCTACATTACAGTCCAGCAGTTAAAGGGGTCTTGTGTTTTTATTGCAGCAAAGGTGTTTCAAACCAGTCCCTGTTAGGTCATAGGCCTGATGCTGCTTTCATTAGTACAGGCTTTAGAAATTGGAAAAAAGCCATTGAAAAATTTACAACACACCAGACCTCCCAAACCCACCGACATTATGTGACTGTGAGTGCACATCAGTCAAACCCAATCAGTGTCCAGTTATCCAGTGCATGGGGTAAACAGCAGGAGGTAGGAAGACATTGCTTGAGGAAGGTTGTTAGCTCTATACGGTATGTGGCAAGGCAGGGACAATCTTTAAGAGGCCATACTGATGAAAGTGGGAATCTGTATCAGCTCCTGAAACTTAGGGCAGAAGAGGATGACCCCATTTTATTGAAATGGTTAACAGATCGCAACATTGCATACAGAAGCCCTAAATCACAGAATGAAATCCTGAACATTATGGCCAATACTATAATCAGAGGAATTTCAAGTGAGATTAGGTCTCCAGCCCTTATTCAGTTTTCTATAATAGTTGACGGCACCCAGGATATTTCTGGTGTTGAGCAGGAAAGTGTCTGTCTGCGCTATTTGGACCATGACCTTGTCCCACATGAGGAGTTCATTGGCTTATACAGTTGATCAGAGACAACAGGCCAGTGTCTTGCTAAGATGGTAACTGATGTGCTGTTGAGGCTCAATCTGCCCATGACTGCTTTATGTGGGCAGAGTTATGATGGTGCCTCAAACATGTCAGGGAAATACAGTGGTGCACAGGCAATGGTGAGGGAGCAGCAGCCATTAGCCCTCTATGTGCATTGTGGTGCACACTGTGTCAGTCTAATCACACAGGCTGGCTGCACAGCCTCCCCAATGATCCGGGACTGCCTTTCATGGGTCCACCAGTTAGGCATCCTTTTTAGCCAGTCAGGAAAATTTAAGAGAATGTTTGAAAACATAGTTACCTCTGAAAATGCACCCATCACCACACTGAAACCCCTATGTCCAACCAGGTGGACTGTGCGCAATTCTGCTATAATAGCTGTGCTGGGGCAGTATGAACGGGTACTTGGCAGCCTTGAGGAGATGGCAAAAACTATATCTAGGACTGCTTCAACTGCCAGTGGCTTATTTGAGCACTTCAGCAAAGGTAAGACTGTGTTGGGCCTTACACTTGCTTCTGCTGTTGTTGGAGAGCTTGAGTGCCTAAACATTTCACTACAGAAGAAGACCCAGACGGTCTCTGGTATGCAGGCTGCAGTAGATTGTGTCCGATCCTTTCTTCAGGGAAAGAGAAATGACAAGAGCTATCTTGAACTGTATGAGAAAGCTACAGCATTGGTGAACTCCATTGAATCAGTTGAGCCTACTGAGACAGCAAATTCAAGGCGCTTTGCTGGCAAAGCAGTGGATCATTACAGGGCAGAATTCTTTAAAGTACTGGATTGTGTGGAAGTTCAGTTTGGTGACCGTTTCAACCAGGACAGTCTAAAGACTCTGCAAAAATTAGAGAGTATCCTTCTGACCAGGGTGTTAAGTGATTCAATAGATGAGTACCCTGAGTTGCATAAAGGATCTCTCTCAGTACAGTTGCCACTTTTTTGCCAGAAATATCCCTGTAGCAGCAGTGAAGAGGCAGCAGAGGTCCTAAGGGGAATGCCGGTGGAGGTGCGGGGCTTGTTTGACCAAGTTGAGGTCCTCGTCAGAATTTTGTTGGTGGTTCCAGTGTCCTCATGTGAAGCTATGAGGAGCTTCAGTGCATTGCGGAGACTGAAGACATGGCTAAGGACCGCTATGGGCCAAGACAGACTTAATAGTCTGTTAGTCTGCAATGTGCACAAAGACAGGCTGGACAGCCTAAACATAAACAGCATATGCCAAGAGTTTGTAGGGCCCAGTGATACAAGGAAAAGTACATTTGGTACTTTTGTTTAGTTCAATCCCTTCATGTAAGTGCTTTAAGTTACAGTTATTTAGTTTAGTGTCTTGGCAGTCATGTAAGTTTGCTTTAAATTATAGCTATATTTTATTTCTACATAATATTTAACCTTATAACAATTTTATTTGTTACAGAATCATTTTATTTATTTTATATGGGGACTGTTATTTTTTTACAATAACAGTCATTATGTTTAAAGTTAAGTTCAAATTTAATTGTATTTTGGTGGATATTGTTGTAAACTATTTCAAATACATTGCTATAATTAAATGGTTTTGAAGAAGAATATTTTGGTCAATTTAGTCAGCTTTTTTATTGAACCAGAGAAAAATTCTGAGGAGGATAATGGCATGGTCTCCCTGCTACACTAGTAGTAATGTAAACGAATCCGGTCTATGAACTTCCGTTCACTCACCACCAGAGGTCACCAGCTCACCACATGGATTTTCACACTACACAGCTGAGTGCACTGATTACATACACACAGCTGAACCCTATCATACACACTTTATAAGCCTTGTTCTTCCTCTTCCAGAGTGCTGAGTATTGTCTAGCGTTTAGCACTCTCCTAGTGTTAGCTACTCTACGGAGTCCTTCCGTGGTTTCTGAGTCTAAGTTTGAGCCTTAGTCTAGTTTATTGCCTGAGTCATTTGTATCTTGATCCTAGCCTGTGTATCTCGTTTATTTCCTGATCTCTGCCAGCCCTGAAGTTTATAGCCTGCCTTGGTTCTCTCTTTAGTCTTGTCGTTTTACACTGTTCGCTCCTGCTTGGATTAGTGCTCACATTATTGGACTACCCCTCTTGTCAAGCCTTCTGGATATTGTTCGCCGATCTAAGACCCATGCTTGCCCTAGGATTATTCTTGTGTCTTGCCCGTGCCATACCTGTTTGCTGTTGTTTGACCCTGCTTGTGTTTTGACTATGTACACTAATGAAAGCTTGCACTTGGATCCGCTCTCCTCATGTCTCATCGGCTCCGTTACAAGTAAGGCTTTCCTCTGTGTATAGCCTACATATCCTTACAAGTACAATTTTAGCTGTGTTATTTGTGTCCCCTTCAAAAATTGTTCTTGAGAAATTGTTTATTGCGCCCCCCCCCCAACTATTAGACGAAATTTACGCCCCTGACCACTGATAAACTACTACTAAATATATTGTAGAAACTTTTTATTTATTTATTTATTTATTTATTTATTTATTTATTGTAAAACGCTATACAAATAAACTTGAATTGAATTGAACCCAATTTTTCCCGTCCAATCACAGTTGACAGCTGCGGGATTCCCATAAATGGCTTTAAAAAAATCAAGTCAGATTTAGGCTATTTATATAGTGCTTTTCACAATACACATAGTTTCAAAGCAGTTTTACAGAAAATCATGATGCTCGTGTTTATTATTTTATTTATACCATAAATATATGATATCAATATAATTTAATTATTCAAACAATGTCTTAAATGCAACATTTTCAGTTTCCATGTCCATACTGTCCATAAGATCAAGAGAGAGAGAGAGAGAGATGGGTGGAGTTTTTATTGAAGAACAGTAGGTAATGATCAAACTCTAAGTTCATACTGTCAGGTTAACACTCTCAGTACAACAACAACAGAACTATTTAAAACAATAATGGCATCATCGGATAAAGGTCAGTTAAGCATTATTCACTTACAATTAAATTGTAATAATAGGATTTAGAATTAATATATTACACTGTGATTTAGGGAAAACAGTAAATCCTGAATCAGTGTAGCTCTGTTAATTACATAAAGATAATATTGGTAACATTATATCATGTGATAGCAAGCAAAGTCTTTGGTTCTTGTCATTGTGATACAACGTGTATATATAGTATACAGATATAGAGCACAGGTCAACAAATAAAAATTTACAATCATGATTAAATTGTGCCTTTTAGTTCAACTAAATTAAGTAAATGCTATAACAGTGTTACACTGATAATGTTAAACAAAACACTGTAAATGTGTCACATAACTACTGTTCATGAAGTAACATTACATAAGAATATTTGTTATAAAGGCAAACTAAGTAATGTGATCGTCCTTGAGCCTGGGAAAGGTGCTATATAAATTAAACATTATTATTATTATTATTATGATTTTAGGCTTAATGGTCAGAAGCAGGAACAAGGAACTTACTGAAGTGAAACCGTCCTTAACTAAGAGGCTATTATCTGATCATGATTAAAAATTAGTTTTTCAAAAATGACAGTATCTCTCCTTTGCATATGCAAATATGTCTGATCTGTTTGTCTCTATTGGCACGAAAAGGCAAATCATGTATCTGTACATGTAACAAATTCATTAACAAAGAACTTTATCCGTTCTACTGTTTTTGATTGAATCCATCAGTCCAGTGAATAAATATGATGGATTTAGCTGTCACAAACTCGGCCTCTGTGGCCCTCCACGAACACCACCGGAGGGCACCGTCACTGGAGTATTAGTTCTTGAACTGCATCCCCCACAATGCCCTGTACCTGAGACTGATTGCTGCACAGGTGTTTCCCATCTCTGTGCCCTTTATAAGCTGCAACCAAACGCTCCCTCATTGTGAAGTCTTGTTTTGCCCCGGCTAACACTACTGAGCGTTACTTCTGTTCTCATTGATCTCCTGTGTACAACCTTGGACTGTTTACCTGATTCTGTGATTCTCTGCCACCTGCCCTTGTGATCTGATCTCTGGACTGTTTGTTACCTCTCCTGTCTGCCGCCTGCCTCGACTTAAGCCTGGTAATCGTTTACGAGTTCGGATCTGTCTCTGACACCCCTGTCGCTGTTGTCTGATCTTCGCCTGTTTGATTTTGCCTTTTAATAAAAGCTGCAAATGGATCCCCATGCCTCAGACCCCTCATCACAGAAGACTTCGCCAAGTCAGGATCCAGCAGCTGTTTCCCAGCTCACCACCGAGGTCACCGCCCAAGCCTCTATGCTAGCTGCACATCATCAGCAACTGCAGCATCTCACTTCACTCACGGAGGAGCTGAGCAAAACACTCCAGGCTTTGTGCAGCGTTGCACCACCAGCTGCTCCGGCCCTACTGACACCGCCACCGGCCGCTCAAAGCTCCAGCCAACCCATGACCAGCCCATGCCTGTCGTTTCCCAAGAACCACCTAAAACCACTAAAGATCTGCAACGTTTCCTGGGGTTTGCCAACTTCTACAGACGCTTCATACGCAACTTCAGCACCATAGCCGCACCATTAACGCCATTGCTTAGGGGAGGCAAGCGCTATCTCGCCTGGTCCACAGCAACATCAGAGGCTTTTCAGCGACTCAAGGAACGTTTCACCTAAGCACCGACTCTTCATCACCCTGATCCTGAACTCGAATTCACGGTTGAAGTGGATGCCTCTAACACAGGCATCGGAGCCATCTTGTCTCAACGTCAGGGTAACCCCGCTAAGCTCCTATCCTTGTGCCTATTACTCCAGAAAATTCAATGCTGCCGAAAGGAACTATGATGTTGGGGATCGAGAAATGCTAGCCATGAAAGCGGCTTTCGAGGAGTGGAGACATTGGCTA
The DNA here is from genome assembly GCA_039654775.1 of Spinibarbus caldwelli. Taxonomy (NCBI): domain Eukaryota; kingdom Metazoa; phylum Chordata; class Actinopteri; order Cypriniformes; family Cyprinidae; genus Spinibarbus; species Spinibarbus caldwelli. Next base: position 1,914,762 of record CM077246.1, on the reverse strand, counting down.
GAGGGTGCCAAACTACCCTTCATTGTACTCACGGATCACAGAATCTTGGAATACATCAGGTCAGCCAAACGTCTCAACCCCCGTCAAGCAAGATGGTCACTGTTCTTTTCCCGATTCGACTTTCATGTCACTTACCGCCCTGGCTCAAAGAATGGAAAAGCTGATGCCCTCTCAAGGCAATTTGACTCCACAACATCCTCAAATGCTCCCAACGAACCGATCATTCCCACATCTCTTATCCTCACTCCTGTACAATGGGACATCATGACCGAGATTACCGATGCACAGGCCAACAACCCCACGCCACCTGACTGCCCACCGAACTTAACTTATGTTCCTGCAAATCTTCGACAACGTATCCTACAGATGATTCACGAATCACTCAGTTCTGGTCATCCCGGCATCACAGCCACGGTCCATCTCGTTACCAACCGGTTCTGGTGGCCATCATTACAAAAGGATGTTACCACATTCATTCAACACTGTGCTACCTGCAATATTACCAAATCTTCTCATCAATGGCCAGCTGGTTTACTTCAACTTTTACCCATACCTCAACGCCCCTGGTCTCACATCGCCATCGACTTTGTCACTGATCTCCCTCGTTCCAGAAATCATACCACCATACTTACAGTCATCGACCGCTTCTCTAAAGCATGCCGTCTCATTCCTCTCACCAAGCTTCCCACAGCCTTCGAAACAGCAGAGGCTTTGCTGGAACAGGTATTCAGATTCTACGGACTACCCGAGGACATAGTCTCAGACCGTGGACCACAGTTCACCTCCAGAGTCTGGTCTGCTTTCTGTCAGCAGCTTAACATAAACGTCAGCCTAACCTCCGGCTATCACCCCGAATCCAATGGCCAATTGGAATGGCTTAATCAAGAATTAACTCGATTTCTAAGATCTTACTGCCGCCACAACCAGAACGACTGGAGTCGTTATCTGCTTTGGGCTGAATATGTGCAGAACTCATTACGCAAGCCTTCTACTGGTCTAACACCTTTCCAGTGTGTTCTTGGTTTCCAACCTCCGCTATTTCCCTGGTCAGGGGAGCCCTCTGATCTGCCCGCTGTCAATGATTGGCTACACCGCAGTGAGGAAACCTGGAATACCGCACACGTTACGCCGGGTCAGAGAACAGGCCAATCGCCATCGGAGACCAGGTCCTCCCTACGCTCCGGGTCAGTGGGAGTGGTTGTCCACCAGAGATCTTCATCTTCGTCTCCCGTGCAAAAAGCTCAGTCCCAGGTACGTGGGCCCATCTAAAATAATTCATCAAATTACACCAGTTTCATATCGTTTAGCACTTCCTGCCAATTACCGTATCTCACCCACTTTCCATATTTCTCTGCTCAAGCCCGCCGGTGGTCCGAGAGGGGAGGGGGACCAGGAGGAGGCCACTGAGGAGAGCACCCCTCCCATCGTGGTGGACGGCGAGGAGGCGTACCGAGTCAGGGAGATCTTGGATTCCCGACGCCGAGGCAGGGTGTTACAATACCTCATAGACTGGGAGGGATACGGCCCTGAGGAGAGGTCCTGGGTCAACACCCAGGACATCCTGGACCCCAGGCTCACGGATGATTTCCATCGTGCTCACCCTAACAGACCTGCTCCTCGACCCCGTGGAAGGCCTCGTCATAGAACCGCCCCTCGCTTCAGGAGGCGCTCGCAGGGAGGGGGCTCTGTCACAAACTTGGCCTCTGTGGCCCTCCCCGAACACCACCGGAGGGCACAGTCGCCGGAGTATTAGTTCTTGAACTGTATCCCCCACAATGCCCTGTACCTGAGACTGATTGCTGCACAGGTGTTTCCCATCTCTGTGCCCTTTATAAGCTGCAACCAAACGCTCCCTCATTGTGAAGTCTTGTTTTGCCCCAGCTAACACTACTGAGCGTTACTTCTGTTCTCATTGATCTCCTGTGTACGACCTTGGACTGTTTACCTGATTCTGTGATTCTCTGCCACCTGCCCTTGTGATCTGATCTCTGGACTGTTTGTTACCTCTCCTGTCTGCCGCCTGCCTCGACTTAAGCCTGGTAATCATTTGAGTACGGATCTGTCTCTGACACCCCTGTCGCTGTTGTCTGATCTTCGCCTGTTTGATTTTGCCTTTTAATAAAAGCTGCAAATGGATCCCCATGCCTCAGACCCCTCATTACATTAGCATTATACTCCTACTTTATCATTAAACACAAACATGAGGGATGCTTACTGTATTTTAAATGTCCTGGGTTGCCATTGATAAAGATTTTTATTACTTTATATAATGATATTATTATTATTATTATTATATTTCTAAATCATAAAACTGCCTTTTCAATGTAAACTGATAGTTCACCCATAAATGAAGATCCAAACCTACATGACCTTCTTTCCTCTTTAAAAGATGACATTTGGAGACTAAGAAGAACAGAGGCAGACATCAGAATTTTCACTTAATGATTTGCAGTAAACTTTGTCTCTCTTCATTTTTGGTGGTTTTGAAGCTTGAAAAGTGTCAGCCTTGCACATCAGTGTTCTGAAAAGAGCAACTGGAACATTCATCAAAGTTTCTCCTTTAGTGCTCCACAGAAGAAAGAGTTTTGTATATTTGGAATGACATGAGGATGAGTAAATGATGACCAGAGTTGGGTGTAATTACTTACTAAGTAATTAGTTACTGTAATTTAATTTTAACTTTTCCCTTGAAAAAGTAAAGTAAGGGATTACTCTTATTTTTTTTCTGTAATTTAATTGCAATTACTTATGTAATTGAACTTAATACTGTGTATAGACTGTAGAACATTTATATACAATACAATAGTGAATTTAACATCAAAATTTAAAGTCTAACCTTAAAATGCATGCTTTTTATGTACCCTTCTCACTTTAAATACTTTGGTGAGTAAATAAAAATATTGGTAACACTTTAGTGTCCAATTCTCACTATTAACTAGTTGGTTATTAGCATGAATATTACTGGGATATTGGCTGTTTATTATTACTTAAAAATCATACATTAAGGTCTTATTCTGCAAGACCTTATTCTAAATCCTTAATGCTACCCAATTCTTAAACTTAACTACTTTACTAAGTATTAATAAGCAGTAATTAGGAGTATATTGAGGCAAAAGTCATAGTTAATACTTAGTTAATAGTGAGAACTGGACCCTAATCTAAAGTGTGACCAGAATAATTTATGAAGTTACTTGAAAGAATTAAAATAACTGTTTCATGTCTATCCTTATATCATTAACTTGTTGAGGTTGATATTGGATTTAGAAAGTAATTAGTAATAAGTAATTAAATATGTTTTGGAGAGAGTAATTTGTACAGTAATTTAATTACACTGTTGAAGATGTAATTAGTAACTAGTAATTAATTACTTTTTTAGAACTTACCCAACACTGATGATGACATGGAAATGCTCGCACAGATTTCTGAGTTTTTAAATGCACCGTTAGGTTACATTGCAGTCACGCATTTGTGGTATTATTCTTTATCATCCAGAGAAAGATATAAATTAATATAGTATGTCATGTTAACCATACATTTAATATTATGTCATAATTTCTTTTTTGTTTGAATGTTTGTAAATGATGTGTAAATATAGTCCTCTCTTTTTATCAGATTGGAGGATTGTTCTAGTGGGAAAAACTGGAGCAGGAAAGAGTGCGACTGGAAACACTATACTGTGTGAAGAGCGTTTTCAGAATGCTAATTCACCACAGTCAGTTACTAAAACCTGTGAGAGTGGAGAAGTAGTGATGGGAGACACAAACATCTCAGTGATTGACACTCCAGGCATGTTTGATACTGGAATGTCAGAAAAACACCTGAGGGCTGAGATTGAGAACTGCATGTACATGTCTGTTCCTGGTCCTCATGCGTTTCTGCTGGTCATCAGACTGGGTGTGAGATTCACAGACGAGGAGAAAAACGCAGTGAAATGGATTCAGAAGAACTTTGGTGAAGATGCTGCTCGTTACACCATTGTCCTGTTCACTCACGCTGATCAGCTGATGGGTAAACCATTATATGAGTATATCAGTGAAAGTAATGACCTCAGGGCTCTTGTTGATTCATGTGGTGGCAGATTTCACTCATTCAATAATGAGAACATGAGGAACCGCTTTCAGGTCACAGGACTGCTGGAGAAGATTGAGGAAATGGTGGAGGAGAATGAAGGACAGTACTACACTAATGAGATGTATAAAGAAGCCCAGGAAAAGATCGATCAGGAGGCTTTTATACAAAGCATGAAAGAGAGGGGGAAAACGATGCTAACAGTAATAGGAGCATTAATATTAGCAGGAGCAGCATTGGAAACAGCAGCAGCAGAAAACTGAGTAGAAGGAGCAGGAGCAGTACTAGCACTAGCAGGATTGGTAGCAGCAGTAAAAAACATTAGGACTATGGCACAGTTCTTCTGATTCAGTGGCAAAAGATAGATCTCCTTATGTTAATCCATAAATTTGATTATTTGAAGAGACATCAATTCAGTTTGAAAAGCTGGCTTGAGTTGTTTGAGAGAATTACACATTCCCAGGCGGAGTACGGCGTATTTAGATGATTTTATCTGTCTGTGAAAAACCTGGAAATACATCTTTATTCCTAAACCTAAAAACCTAAAACTGAAGCACAAAAATGGCTTATACTCCCTCTGTGCCTGTCTTTCTAATGTCAAAGCCTGTTGTTACATTTTTTAAAAATCTAAAACAGAGATCATGATGTTTGGCTCTTCTGAAGTTCCAAACATTTCTCATTTAAATTCTGGTGTTTGATCTTCTTCAGTTAAATCATGTAAAAAACAACAACAACAACAACAACAACAACAACAAAAAAACTTGGTTGTCTAATTTGATAGTCCACTTAAATATAATAGGCAAATAAATTAAGTTGTCAAATCAAGCTTTTACCAACTAAAAGCGCTGGCTAAAGTGAAGTCTTTCCTTTTTTTAAGTACTTTGAAACTGCAATTCATGCTAATTTTTCTTCAAGAATTGACTATTGTAACTCCCTGTGAATAAACAATTCTTCATTTAGATTACAAATGATCCAAAATGCGACTGCAAGACTCTTAACCATGTGTTCGTAAACGTGAACATCTTCCTTAAGTTGGCTCCCAATCCACTTTAGAATCGATTTTAAAGTGCTTCTGCATGTTTTTAAATGTTTAAAGAGCCTCACCACTCTTACCCTTCTGACTTCTTGTGTAAATCCAGTAAGAATTCTTAGGTCTGCCAACCAGAGTTTGTTAACTGTTCCAGAGTCAAAATTAAAATACAGGGGAGATCAAGCTTTTGCCACAGACGCACCCAAACTTTGGAACAGTTTACCGATGCATATTAGAACTGCTCCAACATTACATAGTTTTAAATCAAAGCTAAAAACGTATATCTTCACTATGGCCTATGACTTGTGATGTTCTGCTTTGTTTTTGTATATACTTTTTTTTCTTCATTGTTTTTTGTTTGGTTTTGGTGTTTTTATAAGTCTTTAGAGCACATTGGTCAACTTTAGATATCTGGTTAGTTGAAACAGACTGCACTGTAAAAATGTTTTAGTTTACTTAACTTTTTAAGTTATCTTTTTACTTTGACTCAGTGAAGTTATATTTACCCAGAATATTAAGTATTTCAACTTGACTAATGTAGTTATTTGAACTGATAAAGTTTAGTTGGAATAACTTAATGAAAGTAAGGTGAGCTGACTTTCCAGACCAGAGTTCATGTTCATCAAACCTAATCTGGTTTATTTTCTAAATTTAGCCAAATAAATAATTCTTTCATTTCATCTGTTCTTTTATTTTGATTGTAAATAATTTTTATTTCAAATATTTCAGTCATTTTCACTTCATTTTTTTACAGTCCAGTTTGCCTTTATTTCTTTCATAAATTGTTTCTCAGAATTAAAAGAAGTTTAGGATTTCTAGTTGTCAGGTTTTTTATTGAAAATGTTTAGACTGAAAACCAGATGTGCCATTAAACACAGAAACACGTGTCAGTGGCCTCTGTGCATAAAATGCCATGCCATTTAATGTAAATACCGCTACTGAATGTACATGCTGCAAAGTTTTAGCAGTGATATTCACATTTAAATGCCGGATTCAATCTTGAACCTGAAAGATTGACATAGGAGCAATTTTTGCTCAAAAAATTGCTAGTAAATATCACAAATAATTGTAAAAAGAAAAGGCAACTAACACATTTTTTTTTTTTTTTTTGTAAAATATATGCCAGTAATCTTCAAATAACAAAATAACATATTTTCACAATGATTTTTGGAAATTCCAGTTGTACCAAATTATGGAGTGAAACTGCTGCCCAATCGCCTAACTGATGCTGGTATGTGGTATGACAGAAGAGACCTGTTCTTTTGAACATGAAGTGAAGAGTACATCCAGATCACACAAACTTTTTAAAGTATGTTTTTGATAATTATTATGGAAGTTTGCTTGCATTTAATCGGTCTATGTAATCAATTGGTTTCATATGATTAAGAGGGGGAGTGAAGGATCTAAAGATCCTCAAATGCAACCATACATTTGTTTTTACTATATTTCTTTTATATTCATTTATTCGTTTATAATCATTTATCATTTAATCGTTTATTATTCCATTGAATCATATAATCATTTAGAATAATCATTTAAGCCATTTATATACTCATTTCATTGATTCATTGATTGATTAGTCATTTATTTGATATTATTATGTTTAATATTATTTTTCCATTGTTGTTATAGTCTTATGTGTGGTTTCAAGGGATATTTGTCTTCATGAGTAAGAGATCAGAGAATGTCTCCTTTCAAGGTTTTTAACGTCATGGGATATTGTTGTGAAGCAGTAATTGTCCATCGCTATTGTTTGTGTTATAATAACACTTGTTGAATTTGTGTTCATCAGACGAAGTCTGAGCATTGAAACATAAGCAACTGAGATTATTCAATAAACTTTTGATCGAACCCCTAAAAGGGTAGCAATTTGTTCAGGTCTCTGTAAATCATATCCTGATTCATTTATAATGTTTTTTAGCTTAAAAATCTTTTTATACCATAATAAATCTGTTAAACCAGGAAAATCTTCTCCTGAAACATCAAAAATAAGTGGTTCTTCCAACCAATAAAGAGAAGTTGCTGGTTCCATCCACCAATTTTTAAAAAGACCCCACACTTTAAATAAGCTTTGATAAAAAGCAGGAATTCCAGTAAAATTCAATCTTTTATGATCCATTAAAAACTATGTTAAGTCCATTTCCATATTACCCACTCTCCTCAAAATGCTTAATGCCAATGGTCTCCTCACAAGTGTGTAAGGCCCCATTAAAAGATTCTGTAAGTGGTAAGTGGCTCTTCTGCTTGTGAGATTTACTAATCCTTGACCTCCTTTTTCCTTGGGCAAAAACAGAATGCTAATTGTCCCACAACAAATTAACCAGTTCTCTGAATATTTGCAAGGAGTTCATTTGGAGGATCTACACAAGCAAATTTATGCCATAATGAAGATGCCACAAGATTATTAATAACAAGAATACGCCCTCTATAAGACATCTGAAGGAGTAACCATTTCCATTTTTCCAGTCGACCTTTTATTTTCTCAAATAAACCTTCCCAATTTTTTTTTTTAAATGAAACTCTCATTTTCCAGATTGATACCAAGATATTTTAACCCTCCTCTTTTCCAAAGCAATCCTCCAGGTAAAGTGGGAAGATCTCCACTCCTCCACTCCAATTTCCCACTAAAAGAGCTTCACTTTCCCCCCAATTGACTTTAGCAGAAGAAATGCATTTAAAATCATTAAAAAAAAATTCTAACTCATCTACATCATCCTTTCCGTTTACAAAAACAATAACATCATCAGCATAAGCGGAAAGGTATAAAGGATTATTACAAGCAGGGAAAACCAGACCTTTTAAGTGATCTCGTACCTTTTGAAGTAAAGGTTCAATGGTTAAGGAATACAGCATACCAGACATGGCACATCCCTGCCTAACTCCCCTCTGAACTTTGAACAGAGCACTCAAACCCCCATTAATCTTAAGAACACTCTCATATATAGCCTTAATCATTGATATAAAAGAAGGCCTAAAACCAAAAGCCTCTAAAGTATTCCATAAAAACTAGAGGTGTAAAGAGTACCTGAAAACCATACTTGAGTAAAAGTACAGATACCTTACAGTGAAAATTACTCCACTACAAGTTACAAGTCACCAATTCCAAAACAACTTGAGTAAAAGTATTATAGTATCTGATTTTAACAGTACATTAGTATTTTACTTATACTAAATATAGGCTCAAAGATGCACTAGTCAAAGAGACATGACAGTCAAAAATTGTAACATTGTGGAGAAGCTGGAGAAAACAGGCAGAGGCAAGGATCTATGTGCAGATATTTCATGGAAAAGCTAGAACAAACAATAAGCCAAAAACCAAAGGGAACAAAGAACAGAATGACGGGCAAACAGACAACCATTACATTCAACAACTCACAAAGAACTAAAGAAACACTAGGGCTATATATACTGTATACAGGAGGCTAACAAGCTGAAACAAGATAAGATACAAACTGACTACAAACACCACGGGAGACAGGAAGTGACATAAAAGTCCAAGACAAGGCACAGAAAATGTAACAAAAACAAGAAAGAGCTGATTTGTAAGGAGAGCAATCACGCTTATTTTCTGAAACCAAAATAAAACTGAACACCTCAAAATTGCAAAAACAAAAAACAATATCCTTCAAAAAGGTCTCTTCAGTGTAACAGAAAAATAAAATAATGTTAAGTAAAATTAAAAAGTCAAAGTCTTCTTGCACTGGATGTGCTGGTTTCGGCATCATTGGCAGCTGCAGTCATGTCCTCATCTCATTTATAAAACACCTGTGATTCACAACTACTGGCTAAGAAACTCCCACATAACCTTGTTGACAAGTTTGGGTGAGTAAGGGCAAAATGCACAAGATATATAGTACTTTCAGTGCTGACAATATCACATATTTTGTAGCATAAATAAACTGCTGCAGAAAATCTAGGTGCCATGCAAAATGTAAAGTGTAACTGCAACACTCATTTCAAATGTAGTGGAGTAAAGAGTAGAGATACTCATTTAAAAATATAGTGAAGTAGACAGTAAAAGTTGCTATATCTTTGATACTCAGTACAACTACAAAGTACCCGAAAAGATACTTAAGTACAGTAATTAGTTACATTTAATCAAGTACTTTACACCTCTGCTAAAAACAGATGTTTAACTCTGTCGAAAGCTTTATCTTGATCGAGAGAAATCAAGCCAAAATTAATTCCAAAGAGTTTAGAAGCATCCAAAACATCTCTAATTAAAGCAATATTATCAAAAATAGACCTGTTAGGAATACAATAAGACTGATCAAAATGAATCAATTGGCTTAAAACTTTACTAAGTCTTAAGGCCAAAACTTTAGACAAATACTCCACTTTTCAGACTGTCATTAAAGACTGCCAGCAAATCCTCTCCTATGACGGGCCATAGAGTTTTATAAAACTCAACAGCCCATCAATTCCTGGAGATTTACCATTTTCCATGCTCATCATGACAGAATAAAGCTTTTGCAGTGAAGTCTGTTGTACTTCATTGTTGGACTCTTCATCCACCTTTGGCAGTCCTTCCAAGAAAAGATCAGGATCTGCACCCTATTCCACAAGTTCAGATTTATAAAGGTCAGAATAAAAACCTACAGCACAACTTCGTATATCAGCAGGCTCAGTGAATTCTTGTCCCGTAACTGACCATAAGGAATGAATAATTTTACTCTGACCTTTTTTCATTTCCAAATTAAAAAAGAATTTCGAAGGAGAATCTATTTGGGCCACAGTTTGAAAACGAGAGTGAACTAAAGCTCCTTGTGCTCTAAAAAATATTCTGTGATAAAGTAATCCCTATGAAACCAACACGATGTTCAGTCTTTCCCGTCTAACTCATTATCTTTAATGCAATCCCGCCCCCTCGCGGCTCGCGCCGTTCATATGTAAATATCCACGTGAGACACGTGCGCATGGAGACGCCCAACATAAACAAAGCGCGAGGAGATCATTCATCGCGGCTACTGTTCGTTTCTGCAAGAAGACGCGCTGAGTAAAGACTGGATTTCCCTCAAAAGAAGAACAATATTTCATCCAGAAGAGAAGATCAATCTGATGAGTAAGTAATGTTTCTTTTTTGCATTAGTTAACGTGTTATTGTGACATAAACAAGAACACATTTACTAGTTAGATTGTTCCCAAACTACAACATGATGAATGCTAGGCATCTAAGAATGTTTAGACCATGTTTATTATTAATACTCTGTTCACAAATAGATTTTAATAACATGCTAAACAATAATAATTAGTTTCTCAGATGTAAAATATCCTTTTTTATAGTACAAAGAATGTGTGAGTCTTATGGCTACAGAATCATATCATAGGCTACTATAAAATCATACATACTAGGCTATATGACAACAAAATCATAGTTGGGTTTTTCCCAAACTATAATTCCTGACTACAATGTTTGAAATCGAGTAAAACATTTTGAATATGAAAGGCAATTCATTGTATTTAAATTTATTGCGGCGCGATGATGTTTTCATGCTCTATATAAAACAATGAAAGTAATATGAGTGTACACTGTAACATGATCAATGCTACGAGTCTAAGTATGTTTAGAACATCTTTATTATTAATAAACATGTACATCCATCAGGGTCACATATTATTGTAGCACAGTTTGTGCTGAATACAAACAAATTACATGTTGGTCAATAGTATGTTTTAAGTAGCTGAAATAAGCACAAATATCAGGGCATGTCTGTTCAGAAATAGATTTTAATAACATGCTAAACAATAATAATTAGTTTCTCAGATATAAAATGTCTTTTTTTAATGATAGTTCCTTATCGTACGATTTAAACGTATTATAGCATTGATAAACTTCTACTGCTCGTAGTAAGGTGCATTCAAGCTATAGTCTATCTGATTTTATCAGAAACTGCATGTGTAGGACATTAATAAAATTTATGAGACAAACACACAAGTTTGATACTGAGTCTGCTTGCAAATAATGTTTAAACGATTGCCACCATTCTCCACCATCTGTAGCAAATTAGCTCAAAAAGGGAATTGTATATAAATAATTACAATTAATTATGATTAATTACAATTATTTATATCGGCTGACAGTAATAACTGTCGCAGAGTTAAATTGCCATCAGCTGATCTGTTCGTCCAGCGAACATTCAATGTACATTCATATCAACTCTAAGAAAGGATATTTCCGTGGCCACAGAAAATATCTTCCTATTAATGCATTAGAGCATGTAGCAAGGGTCAAAATCGTAAAGGGACATTAATATGCAAGGCAGAATCAGAAACTCATGTAATTTGTGCACAATAGTTTTATTAACTAAACGCTAACACACATAACTAATCTAAACAAACAACGAATAACATACACTCACGCATACATACAAAGTGGAGCTAAAGTGGATGAATGAAGCCATTAGAGAAAACAGAGAATGCAGTTATGGGATGAGTCAGTTAACCACCTGAGTAAAACCATCAGCGCCGTTTATAACTTCTATAACTTATACTAAACCTCTGTTTCGTTTAGTTAAATGTGCTATACTTGCACTTCCTTTGTGTCCGGAATGTGGTCTCAGATGAAAAGTCTTGATGGTTTCAAGGTTTTTGGACTCGCGATCACGTTCTTCCGGGTTGAAGAGTGATGAATTCCAAAGATGTTCTGACTCAGTGGTGATCGGGAGTTTCTTCCCAGGTGAAAAGTGAAGAAGAGTTAAGAGACATCAGCTAAGATCCAAGAATCTTTGTTTGAATGGAAAGACAAGGCCATAAAGCACAAAAAATGGTCCAGAAAAGTTCTAGCTCACATCTTCCTCATACTCTTAGGAGTCCCTCACGGAGCAATCAGAAGATAGCAGAAGAGCTTTTTGCAGAAGAAATTTTTGCAGAAGAGATTTTTTTTTAGAAGAGAGAGTTTTTAGAAGAGAGGGTTTTTAGAAGAGAGGGCCGGACCTGTGAATGAGACCTTTATCTGGTATAGAGGTCACACCTCTGGGGAGTCAAAGAGCCAATGGTCTCCATTCTCTTTGGAGGGAAGGTTTTACGACTCTTTGTCTCTGAGCATGGCAATTTGCATGGGGTTGCTATTAAAGAACTATTAAAGATTCTTAGAACACTAATATGTTGCATAGGTATCAACATATAATATATACTCTCAATTAGATCATCCGAAGACGAATTGATAGAGATCAAACATGATATAAGTGAGGTAATATTAACTAGTGATCTATCATAAACATGCATAAAACAGGATACAGTACAAAAAGACAATATACACGAACAGTAACAAAATACACAATGACCTGAGGATATGTGTGTTCATTCAAAGAAAGGGTTTTTTTTAAAGGGAAATGTTGCTCTGCCCGCATTCATTTGACCAATAAAACTAGTGTTATCAGATAGGTTGGACATACAGGCACTCAGAATGTGTGTTGGGTGAGGGGTCTGTGGTTAGTTGTTAATCTAATAACTAATTTGATTTGTTAAATCTGATGAACAAATGTGTGTCTGATTGGTCCAAATGCTACAGCTCTTTAATTTGAACAGTCATCCAAGGCTTATCTGTGTTTGTGATAGAGACTTTCTTTAATGTAACTGTTTTATACAAAATAGACATGATAGTGGAAGTAAAGACACCAATCTTAGCCTCAGGATCCATAGCTTCATGAATGTGAGAAAAATCAGTAGTGTTCATAAGGAGGCCCAGTTCCATGATTGTCTCAGGGGTACGTTTTCTGCAAAAAAAAAAAAAGTTTAATAGGCTTGGTGGGCCAGTTTCCTGCATTTAGTAAGATAGTCTGATGGTCAGAAGAGCCAACAGGAGGCAAATGCTCTGGTGTCTGATACATGGAGGAAATATTCTTGTTGCTCCAGCTACGATTTGTTTCAAACCATGTCTACTGCAGATGGTTTCAGACTTGTACTTATTTGTATCACCAAGAATGACAATTGCAGCCTGCTGGTTAGTTGATAGTGTTTTCTGCGAAGCTGTCATGAATCTGGTCCATGGACTTCCATTTGTTCGCCACCAGAGGTCGCTCAGTCATCACATTGACTCTCACACCACACAGACTGTCACACATTACCCAGGACTTCATTTCGCAGCAGCCATTTCCCTAATCACATGCTCACACCTGATACCCATCACACAATCACACACACTTCTTAAGCCATGGACTTCCTCAGTCAGAGGGCCGAGTATTGTACGCACTTATCGCTCACCTAGTGATAGCTACTCTACGGAGCCAGTTCCCAGTTCTTAGTTCATAGTCTTAGTCTTGCCTTGCCTTGCCTGTTTTCCCGTGTTTTGATTCTAGCCGGTGTTTCCTGGATTAACCCTTACCTTGCCATTCGGACTCTGTTTGCACCTCGTTTGGATTATTGCTGTGTACCTGGATTTACTCTCTCTGCCTTGCCCTGTGGGATACTGTTCGCCGATCATCGACCCACGCTTATTCTAGGATTACTCTGTGTCTTGCCTGTGTTATACCTGTTTGCCATCGTCTGACCCTGCCTGTGTTTTGACCATGTTTTACAATAAAGCCTTGCACATGGATCCGCACGCCTCTCTTCTCGTCAGCTCCGTTACAGAAGCAATATGTGGTTCTATATGATTTCTATCCAACTTGTCATTAACAGTACAGTTAAAATCTCCACCTATAAATAACAACTCTTCTGGATTTAAACCTTTCAAAAAAGCATCCACCTTTTTTTTTTAAAAAAAAGAACTCTTTCAAATCCTTTATTAGGTGTATATAAATTTCATAAGCACCATAGAAGTTTTCTCAAATTTAACTTTAATTTTTAAAAAACGACCACCAATTATTTAATCAACTTCACAAGATAAAGGTAAAAAATGTTTTGAGAACAAAACAGCAACACCTCCACGAATAGAGGATTTATGACTAAGAACAATTTGTCCATCCCATTCTCTTCTCCAATCTGTCTCATTTTTAAAATCACTGTGTGTTTCCTGTAGAAACACAATATCAATTTGCTTTTGTCTAATAAATTTTAAAATTGGTAATATTTATTTAAGAGACCAAAGCAAAAAAAAAAAAAAAAAATGATACCAGTTGCCAAACAAACTATTTTTGGCAGAACTGTAGAAGTTAACAGCTTCATCCTTAGTAATTTTTTTTTTAAAAGTTTGTTCACAAGTTTTCTAAGACGGTAAACCTCTACATCTTGAAAAGCTCCTTCTTTCATTAGATACCTCACATCATTTATGAATTGTTTGCAATCAGGGAAAAAAAAATTTCAACTTTCACTCCTTTCATTCCCTTTGTTTCTTGCAGAAATCTGCTAATGTCCTCAGTTCTATACAAGCAAATCAGAATCAGAATGAGCTTTATTGCAAGGTATGTTTACACATACGAGGAATTTATTTTCGTGACAGAAGCTTCCGCAGTGCAACAGAATGACAGTGACACAACAAAAAACACATAATAAAAAGATGAATTTAAAAAAAATAGAACAAGTAAATAAGGAATAACAATATACAAATTGACAATTGTATGTACAGGTATATAACAATAGACAGTTGTATTTACAGGTATATTATGTGCAATTGAAATGTAGACTAAGTATGTGTGTTAGATAAATAAGTGTATAAGTGCATAAATACAGTATGTGTTCCACAGTTATTGTCAAGTGTTCATGAGATGGATTGCCTGAGGGAAGAAACTGTTTCTGTGCCGTTCTGGTGCTCAGAGCTCTGTAGCATCGACCAGACGGCAACAGTTCAAAGAGGGAGTGTGCTGGATGTGAGGGGTCCAGAGTGATTTTGCCAGCCCTTTTGCTCACTCTGGATGAGGACAGTTCTTGGAGAGTGGGGAGGGTTGTACCAATGATTCGCTCACCAGTCCGGACTACCCTCCGTAGTCTTCTGAGGTCAGATTTGGTAGCTGAGCTGAACCAGACAGTTATTGAAGTGCAGAGGACGGATTCAATGATGGCGGAGTAGAACTGTTTCAGCAGTTCCTGTGGCAGGTTGAACTTCCTCAGCTGGCGAAGGAAGTACAGCCTCTGCTGGGCGTTTTTTAACAATGGAGTTAATGTAAGTGTCCCACTTCAGGTCCTGGGAGATGGTGGTGCCTAGGAACCTGAATGATATAATTTTGAGAACTAACAGACAGATTTGAACACTGGGTCATATTTGAATCAGAGGAATCTCTATCGCTGTCAGAACCTACATTCTCACTACCACCATCATCTTTCCTGACTTGTTTAATAGCCTTTCTACAGCTTTTTTTCTTTCTTTTAACTGGGATTTTAAAGACAGATCCTACTTCCTTCTCAAAATCAACAACATTGTCTTCGACATCCATTTCATCAGCGTCTGCCACACAAACGTTTTCAGAATGTTCAGACTGCTCATCAGACATCAGCAAAGTGTCATTTTTACTAGACTTAGTAACAATCTCTGCTGTATCAGATTCAATCTCAGCAGCTACAACTGCAATCGGCTTGTGTTCAGCGGCTTCTATTGCAGACGTACCGGCAGTCTCCGCATCACCCGCGATCTCAGACAAAGAAAGAGCAGAAACTACTCGTTCCGAGTTTGTGCTCGTACCTGCACTATCCGTTTTATTAGTACAATCATGGACAAGCTGTCCAATTTTACCACAGCTATAACATTTTATTGTAGTATCAGATGTTGCAAACACTGTGTAATCGAAACCATCTATTTTGAACTTGAAAACCAAATCGATCTCATCAATTCCATTTTTCAGCACCATGAAAACTTGTCTTCTAAACGAGACTAGATGTTTTACTAACAGTGACTAACACCCAAGAGGGATTTTTTTGATAGGGGAAACCAGTTTTCCATAAGATAATTCTTGCACCAATACTTCGTCTTTGATAAACGGAGGTACATTGTAGAGTATTACCTTTTTAGACAGGACACTCAAAGGCAAAACAGGTGTAACCCCTATGCAAAATCCCTATGGAAAAAAAATGAGTGATGTTGTGAGTGGCATATATGTATGAACTCATTATCATTAATTGTGCCTTTAAGTCACCTTGGTCTGTGAAATCTGATATCAGAGAATCTGCCTGGTAACTAGAGTGTGTTAGCAAATGGAAATTTGCTATTTGTGGAAAGAAAAAAAAGCATGAAGTAGCATGAAGCTCCGCCCCTCTTTCTCGGGTGATGAGAGTGACTATTGGCAGAGAGTGATGAAATGATCGTGCAGATGCAGGGAAGTTTGAATCGATTACTCTTTAACCACATTGTATTTACATAAATTGTAAACTGATATAAACTCTAAAATATTTTTTAGATTTGTCATGAACACCTGAACCGTTGGATTTGAAGCTGTATTTCATCGATTGTGAACTTGAATCTCGGTGAGTGTTAACAAGCTTAACAAGTTTGAACGATCTAGCATTAACTCCTTGTGGTAAGGGGGGGTGTGGTTAGCGGTGTCTGCAGCGGGAGAGAGAGGTTGGAGACGAGCGGTGAGTAAGTGGGTCAAGTGCAAGATGACATTCACCTGCTTCTCGTTTCAGTGATTGGCGTGGAGAGATCATAAGCTACAGGGAGACAGGAGGTAGCAGAGAGAGAGAGACAGGCTGAGGACTCGGGAGTAAAGAACTGTCGCTGTGGACTAAAGAATCACCGAAGTGCTGTGTACTTATGTTATTTGAAGTGCCTGAGAGCACAAGTGTTTATGTTGATAGAATATTGAATAAATTACCCGAGCCTCAGTCACGCCGACTCCGACTTCTTCCTTCCTTTCCTTGAACATTGTTACATTGGTGCCGAAACCCGGGAAGGAAGAAGCCCGGCCGCCGCTGTCATGCAGTCACCGCCGAGTTCACCGTTTGCGGAAGTGATCCAATCCCTCGCGGGCCTCCACCAAGACCACCATCAGGCGCTGCTGGAGATGCGAGACGACCAGGAACGTCGTTTCCACACTCTGATACAGGCCCAGCAGGAGGACCGTGAGCTGTTCCAGAGCTAGATGAAACCCAGCTGGCCCCACTCATCTGCCCGAGAGCGCCGCCCAGGGGGGCGGGGCTAGCCAGCGCAGGGACCGCGGCAGTGCCTTTTCCTCTGCTCTCTCCACGTCAGTCCCTTGATCCACTTCCTGCCACTAGGGCGGCGGGGAGGCCTGGGCCGGCCTGTTGGCGGTGCGGGGACCCGGGGCATTTCATGGACCGGTGCCCAGTGATGGAGGTGGGGGCACTGATCCGGGTCCCGGACAGCCCACAGGCTGCTCCCGATCAAGCTGGCCTGTACCAAATACCTGTGAGTATTAAGGGGGGTACTTATCTCGCTTTGGTGGATTCCGGGTGTAACCAGACCTCGATCCACCAAAGCCTGATTCAGCTCGAGGCATTGGATAAAAGCCGCATGGTTCCGGTTCGGTGCGTGCACGGGGATGTGGTGAAGTACCCTCTAATATCCGTGCTTATTCAATTTCGGGGACAAAAACATAGTGTGGAGGTTGCAGTTAACCCGCACCTCCAACATCTGCTGATTTTGGGGACAAATTGGCCAGCATTTAGTCAATTACTGGGGTGTTTGTGTGCGGATGTCTCTTGTGGAGAGAGAAAGCTGGAGAATGGAGTGGACGCGCAGGTGGGGGTGGCTGAACCAGGACCGCGGGATACTGAGCCGGGGGAACGGAGCGCCAATGAGAAGCTAATCCTCCCTGAACGCGATGATTTTCCCCTGGAACAGTCCCAAGATGAGTCGCTGAAATGGGCTTTTGAACATGTCCAAAACATTGACGGTCAGCGTCTCCAGCCTGCCCGTCCGCTCTCCTATCTCTATTTTGCTATTTTGAAGGATCGGTTGTACCGAGTGACACAAGACGCTCAGTCAAAGCAGGATACAACCCAGTTGTTAGTACCTAAAAGCCGTCGGGAAATGCTATTCCAGGCGTCTCACTGTAATCCGATGGCGGGACATTTAGGGCAGGCAGCGACACTAAATCGTCTCATGACCCGATTCTTTTGGCCGGGCATTCACGAGAATGTGCGCAGGTGGTGCGCGGCTTGTCATGAATGTCAGTTGGTAAATCCACCGGCCTCCCCAAAAGCGCCATTGCGCCCTCTTCTTCTAATGCAGGTCTCCTTCGAGAGAATTGGTATGGACCTCATCGGACCATTAGAACGATCGGCACGCGGGCATCGCTTTGCATTAGTGCTGGTGGACTATGCAACCCGAAACCCTGAAGCGGTGGCGCTTCGCAACATTTCAGCGAAAAGTGTAGCGAACGCACTGTTTTCGTTAATCTCCCGAGTGGGAATCCCGAAAGAGATTCTCACTGATCAAGGCACGGCGTTTATGTCACATACCTTACATGAACTGTACGAATTGTTGGGCATTAAGTCGATTCGCACCAGTGTCTACCACCCACAGACAGATGGACTGGTGGAACGATTTAATCGCACATTAAAAACCATGATTCGGAAGTTCGTACACGAAGACGCAAACAATTGGGACAGGTGGCTGGAACCCCTCTTGTTCGCTGTGCGGGAGGTCCCGCAAGCCTCCTGAGACGTCCTGAGAGAAACTTGGGAGGACGGACTTTCAGACAGTCGGAATGAAATTCAATATATGCTGGACCTGAGAGCAAAACTCCACACTTTGGGGCGGCTGTCAATGGAGAATTTTTTACAGGCCCAGGACCGGCAGAGCCGGCTGTACAACCGGGGAACCAGACTACGTCGATTTGCACCGGGAGACTTGTATTGCTTCCTACGTCTAGCTCTAAATTACTCGCCAAGTGGCAAGGACCCTTTGAGGTCACGCGGCGAATTAGGGATCTTAATTATGAGGTGATTCGTACAGACAGGAGCGGGGCACATCAGATTTATCACCTCAACCTCCTCAAAAAGTGGAGTGAGGCGGAGTCAGTGATGCTAGCGACGGCAGTGAGTGGGGAGGAGGATCTCGGTCCGGAGGTAAGTACCAAACCACAATCGTTAGCTCTTGCCCCTGGGGGAGACCACCTCTCGCCCTCGCAGCTCGCTGATGTAGCCAAGCTACAGGCCGCGTTTGCGGATGTGTTCTCGCCCCTGCCTGGGCGAACCAACCTCATACAGCACCACATAGAGACCGAGCCGGGGGTGGTGATTCGCAGCCGGCCGTATCGTTTATCTGAACACAAAAAAAAGGTAGTTCAGGCAGAATTAGAGGCGATGCTAGAAATGGGAGTAATAGAGGAATCCCATAGCGATTGGGTGAGCCCGACAGTTTTAGTACCTAAAACGGACGGCTCTGTATGATTCTGTGTGGACTATTGCAAGGTGAATGCTGTGTCGAAATTCGACGCATATCCAATGCCGCGGGTTGACGAACTGCTTGATCGGCTGGGTACAGCTCGATTTTATTCGACACTGGATTTAACTAAAGGATATTGGCAGATCCCCTTATCACCTTTATCCAAAGAAAAAACAGCCTTCACAACGCCGTTTGGATTGCACCAATTCGTTACGATTCCGTTCGGGTTATTCGGGGCGCCCGGCCACATTTCAGCACCTCATGGATAGAATTCTGCGGCCGCATGCGACATATGCCGTTGCATATCTAGATGACATCATCATCTATAGTAACGACTGGCAGCGGCACATGGAGCATTTGCGGGCCGTACTGAGAGCGTTGAGGGGGGCCGGACTGACGGTTAACCCAAGGAAGTGTGCGGTTGGGCGGGTGGAGGTCAGGTATCTGGGCTTCCACTTGGGCTGCGGGCAGGTGCGTCCCCAAATTAATAAGACCGCAGCGGTTGCTACCTGCCCGAGACCCAAGACCAAAAAGGAGGTGAGGTAGTTCCTGGGGCTGGCGGGATATTATAGAAGGTTTGTACCTAATTATTTGGACCTCACCAGCCTGCTGACTGACCTCACTAAAAAGGAAACTCCAGATCCGGTCCAGTGGACGGAGCTGTGTCAGCAGGCTTTCACCCAGGTAAAGGCTGCTCTGTGTGGCTGACCGCTGTTGCACTCTCCTAATTTTTCTCTCCCCTTCTTGCTGCAGGAGGGCTTCCCGGCCTGAGTCGGGCGGTGGGGGTATGTGGTAAGGGGGGGCATGGTTAGCGGTGTCTGCAGCGGGAGAGAGAGGTTGGAGACGAGCGGTGAGTAAGTGGGTCAAGTGCAAGATGACATTCACCTGCTTCTCTTTTCAGTGATTGGCGTGGAGAGATCATAAGCTACAGGGAGACAGGAGGTGGCAGAGAGAGAGAGACAGGCTGAGGACTCGGGAGTAAGGAACTGTCGCTGTGGACTAAAGAATCGCCGAAGTGCTGTGTACTTATGTTATTTGAAGTGCCTGAGAGCACAAGTGTTTATGTTGATAGAATATTGAATAAATTACCTGAGCCTCAGTCACGCCGACTCCGACTTCTTCCTTCCTTTCCTCGAACATTGTTACACTCCTAAATAGTTTAAAGAGGAGATTCATATTGTTGTATTTTGTCTGTAATGTTATGTCATGTTATGTCAGGTTATGATCCAATTATTTCTGTGAGTTTGAAAGAATTGTCACCTCGACGTGTAAAGCTAATGCTGTAATGTTGAGCGGCCATTTTAATGCATGGTTGAGGACACGTAATGTGATTTTGTGATTTGAGAAACGTGAATATTATTAACTTGATGTAAGAGTTGCATGCATAGTTAAAAAGGTATGTTGAATATTGATAATTATTTGAAGTGTGGAAGTCGCATTGTTGACGAATTCACTGAGTGAGCTTTATCTATCTCACATATGTATATTTAGTAAATTGAGTACATGATTGTGAATGTGCCTGTTTTATTGCAGGCCAGGTTTTGTATGCAATTGAATTCTTCCGGAGGGAAGATGGCGAGCCAAGCACCCTTGATCACTGGATCCATGGAGTCATTGATTGCTGTGTGATGTCTCATGTGATAACAGTGCGGTAGGATCTCAGTGGACCCTTGAATGCATTCTTTCCCTTTCTCCTAAATTCTGGATTGGGATTGGATAGAACATTTTTTTTTTGTTGTTGAAATTTTTTTTATTATTTTTGCTTCACTCATTTTTGGACCAAAAGACAGAACTGATTTCCACAGAAGGAAACATTTTTTTTGGTCATCTGAAAGACTGGACTGAGAAAAAACAAAGAGACAAACACATACACACACAATTTATTAATGTTTTGGTGACAACAATTGTTCTATATTTGTTACATCAATACAGTTCATGTGAAATGGTAATTTGTGTGGTTATCAATGACTTCTGGTTGTACCATTCACTATACTATAATTCAGTGACCCTAAGTTGAGTATCCAAACCTAGTGTGTACTTACCCTTTAGAGGAGGGTTACACAGGCACTAGTGAACCATTCAACACTATGCCGCTTTGCACAACGTCATTAGCTTTTTCAACTGATTCAAAAATAGAACAATTGCACTGTTCATCCGCGATGCCGAAACAATATTATCATGTCCCACAATCTCTCCGACCGCTAAACAACACTGTTCCACACTGAATTCAGACTCCACCTTTACTCCGTGGCACAACGCTGGTTGCAGATGCAAACACCCCTAAATTCTAAACAGCCAAACAATTCAACACATAACAGACAAACACACAAAAAAGATAGAAGATAGAAAAAGTTCAATTAATGGCGGAAGGAAGAAGGATACAGAGAAGGTGTGTCGTACCTGAGGGAGACGCGTCATCAGAAGATTTGCGTGCAAGGTTTGCAGTAGTATGAGTGAGAGTTAATGGATTACTGTGAGGAGTGGAAAAGACGGCTGCTTGTTGAAGTATTGCTTCCTGTGAAGGATATCTGTGCGTTGTGGAGTTTGACTGAACTTTATAAGCGTTGCGCTTCAAGATCGTCCTATTTTGGTTGACTGTTCCAACAACAAGTTAAGGCTGCCTGCTTATCCTCCTGTCCTGGTGTTTGATGACAACCCGCTCCACTCTCCAGCTTCTTTCACATCTGCAAACTTGGATGACGCGTTTTCTTCACTGATCTCAATTTCACGTGTGAAGTGTTGAATTGTTTTTTTCCCCCTTCTTCTTTTTGATGACCTTTTTCAAAGAAGTTTTTTTTTGTTTTTTGGACATTGAGAAATAAATCTCTCTATGAACTAGTGTTGTCACGGTACCAAAATTTCAGTATTCGGTACCGATACCAGTGAAAATCCACGGTTCTCGGTACCAATTTCGGTACCACATGCTAATTAAAAAACACACTATTTTTAATAATAAAGTCAAACAAAAATAAAAATGTACAAAAATCAATGCCATTCTTTATACTTATTTAAATTGTGTTTCAAGTTTTTCCGCAAGTAATAAAAGTATGAAAAACAGTAAACAAGTTTCACCCAAATTTAATTTGTCTTTTAATTAATTAAATTTAAACATTTCATTTTATTTTTTGGTAAATAAAGGGGATTTACTATTAAAATTAAAATATGGAAGAAATATTGTGTGATTTCTTTAAAAATAAATATTTATTAATTTGTTTTCAACAGTAGTAATAGTATCACATACATTCTACTAAATAATAGTAATATACTTCTGGCACAATGTCTTTAAGATAAACTTTTATTTTGACGGGTTGCCGTGAATACGTGTGTAGCTATATATGACGCTGGTTTTACTCAATGAAACGGTAAAATGCTCGTGAAGGGACTCTCAGAGCAGTTCTGGAGATGTTGTTTATGTATTTATGTCTTCATTAGCTATGTTTCCATCCAAAGATTCGAATTTAAATTATGCGCAAAACTGGAATATCGCATAAAACATATGCGAATAAAGCACCGTTTCCATCCAACGAGTCAAAGAGAACAAAATCGTCACTTCCTGGTAAACTGTGGCACTAAATATCACTAAGAATATAGGAGAAGCCATTGAATATAATAATTTTCATATATGATATAAATTACTTGCGCCTCAGAGAGAGCAGACGTAACACAATAAATGCTGTCACTGCGTTCGGAGGATGCCAGCTGTTTGGGAACACAGTCGTGTAAGACAATTATACAGAAATACTTTGATGACAGACTTTGCTCAGGCTTTTCAGAGTGACTACAACAACTTATAGATGCTGTGAACGAGATCGGTCAGCTGGTTAGTCAAGTTATCCCGTCTCATAGCGCAAAGTCACATGACTTTTTTTGATGCGCATGGAGGAATTTATTCGGTAAATGTGTTTCCATCGTAGTTTATGCGCATTTTTTCTTATCGGATAAAAAGTTTATCCTACTCAGTTGTGCGCATAATTTTTTTATGCGCATTTTCAGAATTTATACGCATCTTGGCGTTTCCATCCAGCGAATTTTTTATGCGATAGTCCAAAATGCGCATAAAAATAGGTGGATGGAAACATAGCTATTGAGATGGCAGATGATGAAATCACCGCGAGCGTCAGGCGCGCTTCAGTGTATGTAGTAAAAAAAAAACCGCGCGTCTTTGCCATTCATTCTTTCACACAGAGACTCGCAGAACATGCGGGATTCATATTTGAATCGACTTTTGCGGCTTAATATTTACAGATACAGTCCATGTCGCGATTTGATTTAAGTGCAATGACCTACTTTTGATTAATTCATCCAAACTTTGACAAATTCCGTGACATTCCGTGCTAAACGGTAAATTCCGTTTTTATAACTGGATTCCGAGATTCCGTCAGCGTTTTCTGCCTCGCGGAAATCATAGGGCCGTACGCGTCAAGAACCGGGTTGACCGGGTACTCGGTACCACCGGTACTTAAAAAAACCTGGTACCGTGACGTTTTCATTTTTTTAGTACCGACTTGGTACCGAAGTACCGGGTCTTTTGACAACACTACTATGAACTGAATCTCTTCTTGGACTCTTACTAAGATTTGTGTAACAGGTGGTTCTGCTATCCTGGGTTAATTTAATCTCTGACAGGATTAATCCTGTCTGGTGCCCGAAATTCTTTAAAAGTTTGTTAATTTATGCTAGGGCAGCCACCACCGTTACAATATTAAAAAAAAAAAAAAAAACCCTATGTATTCAAACAATCAATGTGCAATTAAAATTGGAAATAAACAGAATTCTTCACTCAAGGGCGGGGTGTAAGGCAGTGCTGCCAGCTATCATCGACCATCTTCAATATTTACGTTAATGAACTGGCGAAACTCCTAGAACAATCAGCAGCACCTGGCCTCACACTACATGACTCCAACATTAAGTTCTTACAGATGTCAGGGAAAGAGACACAATTTCACCCTTCACTCTTAAAAATGAAGGTTCTTTATTGGCATCAATGGTTCCACAAAGAACCTTTACCATCCATGGAACCTTTTTATTATACAAAAGGTTCTTTACAGAGGAAAAAGGTTCTTTAGATTATTAAAATGTTCTTCACACTAAGAAAAAATAGTTATTTTAAGAACTGTTCACTGAAAGGTTCTTTGGGGAACCAAAACAGGTTCTTCTATGGCATCGCTGTGAAAACCCCCTTTTGGAACCTTTATTTTTAAAGGGGTCATATGATGCTTTTTTAAAGATCATTATTTTGTGTATTTGGTGTAACAATATGTTGACGTTTTAATGTTCACATTATTTTTCAAATACTGTACATTATTGTAGGTCCTCTATGCCCTGCCTCTCTCAAACAAGTCGTTTTCTACAAAGTCCATCTGTCCGACAAGTGCAGTCTGCTCTGATTGGCCAACTGTCACAGTGCATTGTGATTGGCCGAACACCGCAAGCACTCGTCGGAAATGTAACGCCCCTTACCATAATCGCGAGCTGCATGACACAATGATGAAGCTCGTATGTGTTTGCACTCAAGCCGTGATTAAGAAAGCTGACTCCACTGTGATGTGACCCTGTTTCTCTCTCTCTCTCTCACACACGCGCGAAACACCACATTTGAACAGTCAATACCAAATGCGTTACTTAAACTAATAACAAAACATACTTACAGTTGCTGATTCAGAAGCTCCAGATTGTCATAGCAAAGTCAGAATTATCTCCTCTCCTAGATTCACGAAACGGTTGTCCATAAAATGCATTGCTGTTCTGTTGTAAGTAATCTTAATGATTACTAAATGCATCTACTTTTGGAAGATGGATCTACTTTTTCTATTTTAAATAGAAACACACAGTGTCTCTCTAACATGGCTGCATCAACACTACTGCGGTTACTGAAACCACCCCTTCTTTCTTTGCATGAACATTTGGGCGGCATTACGCAAATATTTCCACATCGTGACGTAGACATGTGGGGGCGTGTTTGAATGAGCCATTTTAGGAGGGCATGGACGAGTCTTAACTTTTATAAAGAATATATCTTTGGTTTTGAGACTTTAGTCTTTGCAATTACAGGGATCTTATCTATGCACAAACAGCTTGTAACACTCCAAAGAGAAAGGAAAACTTGAAATCACATCATAAGACCCCTTTAAGAGTGTTGGCAAGACCAAAATTGAATATGCCACAAACTACACATACCTCGGGCTGAAAATAAGCGCAACTGTTAAGCTTAATTTGACTGTGAATGAACTGAAAGAGAAAGCAAGAAGGGCCTTTTATGCCATCAAAAAATCTGTCCAAATTGAAATACCAATCAGAATCTGGCTCAAAATATTCCAATCAGTCATAAAACCTATTGTATTATATGGCAGTGAAGTGTGGGGTCCTCTCCTAAATCACGAATTTGAATTTGGACAAAAACCCGATTGAAGCCCTGCATGCTGAGTTCTGTAAGAGTATCCTCAGAGTACAGAGGAGCGCACCGAACACGCATGCAGGGCAGAATTAGGCCAATACCCTCTACTAATTCGCATTGAGAAATGAGCCATCAAATTTTGGAAACACCTAAAAATGAGCGACCCCAGCTCTTACCATTTTAAAGCCCTTAAAAACCATGAAGTGAACCCTGAAAAAAGTCCTCTGATTCAGAAGGTCCTGAAGCTGCAAAAACAAACTAACATGACTAACAACAGTCAGCATCAGGACACGGAAATATTAATCCACAAAATTCGGCCCAACCAAATTATAAAAGCTGAGCCACTGTTCCTGTGGCTCAGTGGTAGAGCATTGCGTTATCAGCGCAAAAGGTTGTGGGTTCAATTCCCAGGGAATACACATACTGATAAAAAAAAAAAAAAAAATGTATAGCCTGAATGCACTGTAAGTCGCTTTGGATAAAAGCGTCTGATGAATGAATGAATGAAAGAAAATTATCTAACTTATTGGACTGAAACAACAGAAAAACAAAGTAAACTTGAATGTTATTTGGCCCTAAATAGAGATTACACAACTGCAGAATATCTGAGTATATTCAGTGAAAGACTGTACATTAAGAAGACAAATGACAAGGTACAGATTGAGCAATCATACTCTGACTATAGAGACGGGCAGATATCGACAGCACTGGCTACCCAGAGAGCCACATCTGCCCATACTGTAACCCATGGAGAACACTTCCTCACCAGCTGCCATAACTATCAACACATTAGAAAGACATTTTATCCAAAATTTGAAATACTTTGCCCTGACTTCAAAATGTTGAACAAAAAAACACAACTTCAATATTTATTAGCAGAAAAAAAAGATTGTATCTTACTAGCAGCAAGATAAATTGATGCCTGTCACAAAAAGGGGGAGGAGTCAACAAATCAGTGAAAAAATGTTTTGTGTTCTATGATTTGAATGATTTCAAAAAATGATTTGTTCTATATTGTCATATATTCATTATACATACATGGATGTATTGTATTTATTTTTTTTTTTTTTTTGTATTTATTTATTTTTTAATACATATCTGTTCTAGATTCAATGTAAAAACTATGCTTTGGCAATACATTGTGAAAATTGTCATGCCAGTAAAGCACATTTTGAATTTAATTTAATTGAAATTGAGAGAGAGAGAGAGAGAGAGAGAGAGAGAGAGAGAGAGAGAGATGGGTGGAGTTTTTATTGAAGAACAGTAGGTAATGATCAAACTCTAAGTTCATACTGTCAGGTTAACACTCTCAGTACAACAACAGCAGAACTATTTAAAGCAATGATGGCATCATCAGATAAAGGTCAGTCAAACTTTATTAACTTCCAATTAAATTGTATTAATAGGATTTAGAATTAATATATTACACTGTGATTTAGTGAAAACAGTACGAAATCTTGACTCATCGTAACTCTATTAATTACACAAAGAGAATATTGGTTGCATTATATCATATGATAAGTTTTTGGTTCTAGTTATTGTGATACACAGTATTTAATTTATAGTATACAGATGAAGAATACATCACCAATTAAATATTTACAAACATGATTAAATTGTGCCTTTCAATTCAACTAAATTGTTAAGTGAGTGCTGTTACAATGTTACACTGATAATGTTAAACAAAACACACTGTAAATGTGTCACATAATTACTGTTCATGAAATAACATTACATAAGTGCATTTGTTATAAATGCAAACTAAGTAATATGATTTTAGGCTTAATGGTCAGAAGCAGGAACAAGGAACTTACTGAAGTGAAATCGTTCTTAACTAAGAGGCTATTATCTGATCATGATTAAAAATTTGTCTTTCAAAAATGACAGTATCTCTCCTTTGCATATGCAAATATGTCTGATCTGTTTGTCTCTATTGGCACGAAAAGGCAAATCATGTATCTGTGCATGTAACAAATTCATTAACAAAAAACTTCATCCATTCTACTGTTTTTGATTGAATCCATCAGTCCAGTGAATTAATATGATGGATTTAGCATTATACTCCAACTTTATCAATAAACACATGAGGAATGCTTATGCAGTCCTGTATTTTAAATGTCCTGGGTTGCCATTGATAAAGATTTTTCTTACTTTATATAATAACTTTATATAATGACATTATTGCATTTTCTGAATCATAAAACTTAATTTGTTGATATAAAATTCATTTATTCACCCTTAAATGAAGATCCGGTCATGATTTTCTCCTTTGTGTCACTCCAAACCTGCATGACTTTCTTTCCTCTTTAAAAGACATTTGGAAAATAATAAGAACAGAGGCAGCCATTAGAATTTTCACTGAACAATGATTTGCAGTACAATTTGTCTCTCATTTTTTCAGTGTTCTGAAAAGAGCAACTGAGACATTCATCAAAGTTTCTCCTTTAGTGCTCCACAGAAGAAAGAGTTCTGTATGTTTGGAATGACATGAGGATGAGTAAATGATGACATGGAAATGCTTCCACAGATTTCTGAGTTTTTAAATGCACCATTAGGTTACATTGCAGTCATACATTTGTGGTTGGATTCTTTGTCATCCAGAGAAAGATATAAATTAATATAGTATGTCGTGTTAACCATACATTTGATATTATGTCATAATTTCTTTTGTGTTTGAATGTTTGTAAATGATGTGTAAATATAATATAGCCCTCCCTCTTTATCAGATCTGAGGATTGTTCTAGTGGGAAAAACTGGAGCAGGAAAGAGTGCGACTGGAAACACTATACTGTGTGAAGAGCGTTTTCAGAATGCTAATTCACCACAGTCAGTTACTAAAACCTGTGGGAGAGGAGAAGTGGTGATGGGAGACACAAACATCTCAGTGATTGACACTCCAGGCATGTTTGATACTGGAATGTCAGAAAAACACCTGAGGGCTGAGATTGAGAACTGCATGTACATGTCTGTTCCTGGTCCTCATGCGTTTCTGCTGGTCATCAGACTGGATGTGAGATTCACAGACGAGGAGAAAAACGCAGTGAAATGGATTCAGGAGAACTTTGGTGAAGATGCTGCTCGTCACACCATTGTCCTGTTCACTCATGCTGATCAGCTGATGGGTAAACCATTATATGAGTATATCAGTGAAAGTAATGACCTCAGGGCTCTTGTTGATTCATGTGGTGGCAGATTTCACTCATTCAATAATGAGAACATGAGGAACCGCTTTCAGGTCACAGGACTGCTGGAGAAGATTGAGGAAATGGTGGAGGAGAATGAAGGACAGTACTACACTAATGAGATGTATAAAGAAGCCCAGGAAAAGATCGAACAGGAGGCTTTTATAAGAAGCGTGAAAGATGGGGGGAAAAACGTGCTAACAGTAATAGGAGCAGCAGAAGTAGTAGGAGCAGCAGCAGCAGCAGCAGCAGGAGAAGGAAGAGTAGCAGCAGTGATAGCAATAGCAGCATTGGTAACAGCAGTAAAAAAAAATAGGAATATGGCACAGTTCTTCTGATTCAATGACAAAAGATAGATCTCCTTATGTTAATCCATAAATTTGAGTATTTGAAGAGTTTTTTTATTCCTAAACCTAAAAACCTAAAACTGAAGCACAAAAATGGCTTAGACTCCCTCTGTGCCTGTCTTTCCAATGTCAAAGCCTGGGTGTTGTTACATTTTTTTTTTTTTTTTAATCTAAAAGAGTAAAACTGAGATCATGATGCTTGGCTCTTCTGAAGACCCAAACATTTCTCATTTAAATTCTGGTGTTTGATCTTCTTCAGTTAAATCATGTGTAAAAAAAACAAAACAAAACAAAAACTTTGGTGTCTAATTTGATAGTCCACTTAAATTTGATAGGCAAATAAATGTAGTTGTCAAATCAAGCTTTTACCAACTAAGAGAGTTGGCTAAAGTGAAGACTTTCCGTTCTTTTAAGCACTTTGAAACTGCAATTCATGCATATATTTCTTCAAGAATCGACTATTGTAATTTCCTGTGAATAAACAATTTTTCATATATATGGCCACGTACACACTGCAGCTAAATTCGGTTGTCAGTTCGCCTTTTACTCCTTAATCGCGTTCTGTACACACATAATTCACTAAAATACGGGAGTGACAACCGCATTCGACAACCGCATTAGCTCCCGAAAAATACAGGTAGTGACAACCGCATTTACACAAATTCTATGCAGTGTGTACAGAACTCAACTGAACAACTAGTTGTTAATGACATATTTTCAGTGTCTTCGTCTGTGTGTGTGTGATGCAAGAAAATAACAGTGAAAGAAGTCTTAACTTAGCACGGGGCTAGCTGCGCTCATGAGCTCTGCGGTAAAGTGTCAGTGTTGCCAGGTCTTCATAGAAAAAAACGATAAGCACAAAAAACACTAAAACACCCAAATGCTTTGTTTTATAACACCAAAAAAAAAAAAAAGAAAAAAAAAAATCATATATCTCATATCCACAACAGACCACTTCATTAACTTCATAAAGTGCCTATCTTTATGAGCTAAGACCAAACAACATGCCTAAAAGCGTTTGTAAATATGAGGGCATATATAATATGCAATATACAAGACAGCGCTCTCTAAAACAGCCTCCCGAGCATAAACACAACGCTGAACGTCTATCAGCGGTAGTTTAGTTAAAATCAACAGACAAAAAGAGTCTTTAGTCAAAAAATGGCACATAACAAACGGCTAAACTTTTATCCACTCCCACAAGACGACAGAATGTTGCTATGGTTACAAATGCGGGAGTGAGTGCTGTTCCGTACACATATTGGAACGATATTTAAATGCGGTTGTCACTCCTGAAACTTGCAGCGTGTACGTGGCTTACAAATGATCCAAAATGCAACTGCAAGACTCTTAACCATGTTTTCGTAAATGTGAACATCTTCCTTAAGTTGGCTCCCAATCCACTTTAGAATCGATTTTAAAGTGCTTCTGCTTGTTTTTAAATGTTTAAAGAGCCTCACCCCTCTTACTCTTCTGACTTGTATAAATCCAGTAAGAATTCTTAGGTCTTCCAACTAGAGTTTGTTAACTGTTCCAAAGTCAAAATTACAAATACAGAGGAGATCAAGCTTTTGCCATAGACGCACCCAAACTTTGAACAGTTTACAGATCCATATTTGAACTGCTCCAACATTACATAGTTTTAAATCAAAGCTAAAAACGTATCTCCTCACTATAGCCTATGACTTATGTCCTTATATCTGTTTTGTTTTTGTACCTTTTTGTTTTTTCTTCATTGTTTTTTGTTTGGTTTTGGTGTTTTTATAAGTCTTTTAGAGCACATTGGTCAACTGTGGTTGTTTTAATTGTGCTTTATAAATAAATTGAAATGAGATGAGATATCTGGTTAGTTGAAACAGACTGCACTGTAAAAATATTTTAGTTTACTTAAATTTTTAATTTATCTTTTTACTTTGACTCAGTGAAGTTATATTTACCCAGAATATTAAGTATTTCAACTTGACTAATGTAGTTATTTGAACTGATAAAGTTTATTTGGAATAACTTTAATGAAAGTAAGGTGAGCTTACTTTTCAGACCAGAGTTCATGTTCATCAAACCTAATCTGGTTTATTTTCAAAATTCAGCCAAATAAATAATTCTTTCATTTCATCTGTTCTTTTATTTTGATTGTAAATATTTTTATTCACTTTCAAATTCACTTTACAAGTTGTTTGAACATAAATGTGTGTTGGAAGTGTGTGTACACATCCATCCTATAATGATAAAAAATCACCCAGTGTTTTTTTTAATCCCTATTTTAAATTCCCCTTTCTCAAATCAGGCTGTTCTGAGATTCCTGTCAGAATGACGTAGTTCTGTACAGGCTGCTCCCATGATAGTTGATTGACAAGACCGTCTTACCTTAGACCCGCCCTGAATGAGCTGTCATCCATCCGCCGGTGCAGGGGAGGACAAGAACGTCTCCGATTAAGCGATTGCGGCGTTTTGTTGTTGGATGTAATAATGAATATAACAGTCGTCAGTTACTCCCGACATCTGAGCCGCTGAAGATGCAGAGGATTAAGGTTACTTTCGTTTTGAAGGGAATGCGCCGATCTCCTATCTGCCTAAATGCGTCTATGTTCGTGCGAATCATTCGTGATCCAGCTTCATCTACAGAAGTGAGAATAAGGGTTTTTATGAATCTTTGCAATCTTTGAACCTTTCCTAATAATGTGCTAGTTAACCAGTTTCACGGCTGAAGAGGGGTGGGGTCAGCAGAGCTCATTAGCATTTAAAGCAACATGACTAAAAAACGGCTTGCTGAAAACAGAGCTGATTTTGACAGCGGAAAAAAGGTGTTTTTTACACTGCCATTGAGAAATTTTAATCAAAGTATGTTACAGACTTTTCATTAAGACCCTAAAGAATCATATCAACTTGTGCAAAATGGGCATCTGATGACCACTTTAAACATTTCAGTCATTTTCACTTCACTTTTTACAGTCCAGTTTGCCTTTATTTCTTTCACAAATTGTTTCTCAGAATTAAAAGAAGTTTAGGATTTCTAGTTGTCAGGTTTTTTATTGAAAATGTTTAGACTGAAAACCAGATGTGCCATTAAACACAGAAACACGTGTCAGTGGCCTCTGTGCATAAAATGCCATGCCATTTAATGTAAATACAGCTACTGAATGTACATGCTGCAAAGTTTTAGCAGTGATATTCACATTTAAATGCCAGATTCAATCTTGAACCTGAAAGATTGACATAGGAGCAATTTTTGCTCAAAAATTGCTAGTAAATTTCACAAATAATTGTAAAAAGAAAAGGCAACTAACACATTTTCTTGTAAAATATATGCCAGTAATCTTCAAATAACAAAATATGTTTTCACAATGATTTTTGGAGATTCCAGTTGTACCAAATTATGGAGTGAAACTGGTGCCCAATCGCCTAACTGATGCTGGTATGTGGTATGACAGAAGAGACCTGTTCTTTTGAACATGAAGTGAAGAGTACATCCAGATCACACAAACTTTTTAAAGTATGTTTTTGCATTTAATCGGTCTATGTAATCAATTGGTTTCATATGATTAAGAGGGGGAGTGAAGGATCTAAAGATCCTCAAATGCAACCATACATTTGTTTTACTTTCTTTCTTTTATATTCATTTATTCGTTTATAATCATTTATCATTTAATCGTTTATTATTCCATTGAATCATATAATCATTTAGAATAATCATTTAAGCCATTTATATACTCATTTCATTGATTCATTGATTGATTAGTCATTTATTTTATATTATTATGTTTAATATTAATTTTCCATTGTTGTTATAGTCTTATGTGTGGTTTCAAGGGATATTTGTCTTCATGAGTAAGAGATCAGAGAATGTGTCATTTCAAGGTTTCTAACGTCATGGGATGTTGTTGTGAAGCAGTAATTTTCCATTGCTATTGTTTGTGGTATAATAACACTTGTTGAATTTGTGTTCATCAGACGAAGTCTGAGCATTGAAACATGCGCAACTGAGATTATTCAATAAACTCTGCTTCTTTTTATCATCACTTCGTCTCCTGCTTCTGCTCTTCACTGGATTTACTCAGTCAACTTCTTGGCTGATAGAAGACTGTTAATACGGTTTTGGGTACCAGACAAGACTTGCTGTTGACATGTTTTGGGTATTAGACAACTTAGCTGAGTTGTTCTGTTACCAGACAAAATGGATATTTTCTGACAGGATCTGGCATCCAGGGATGGATCTGATATTTCTAGTGTAGAGGCATGATCTAGCAATTACATTTTTTTTTTTTTATTTATTTTTTACTGTAAACTCCAGTCCACTTAACATAGAACTGTAGGAGACAAATAAATGTAGAAGATTTGCGGGAATGATGCTTCACGAGCAAAACAAACGCGCTTTCAGTCAGTTTTACTGTAGTTGTAATAAGAAGTTCAATCATAGATTCACATAAAACCTCACAGAATTACAGAAAAACTCCCTCAGCCCTGCACTTGATGTTTAACTGTAAAAAAAATAAAAATAAAAAAACTGTCACCACACCCTGAATAAATTAAGATAAAAGCACTAGTGTGTTTAACTTTATAAATGTACTCTGGTTTAGAGGTTGATGTTGCAGGTTTAATCTGTGTGGATCATCTGGTGGACACAAAGGGAACTGCAGCTCTCATTCCGTCATTGCTATGAACGCAGAATCAGGATTGCCAACTTTGGTTTCCAGGCTAAAGTGAGATTTTGATGACTCAGTCGATCCAACAATGTATTAAATTACCCAGACGTTTAATCTGGTACTAGATACACTTTGTAAAAAACGGCCCCTACTAACTTTCTTTAATCATTCTTATTTTTTTTTTTTTTAACTGGCTAAAAAATAAATGCAAAAAATATTTTTTGTATTCTCTGTATGGCAAAGAATAGAATGTTTTAAATTAGTAATTACAGGGCACCTAATCGGCAAATCGATGGTGAAATTATCACCTCATTGTCAGTGGTCCGACTAAACAGGGTTGCCAGGTCCCTTCCTCCCCCAAAAAAAAACGCCAAAAACTGACTCAAAACCCCCCCCAATCACAGTTGACAGCTGCGGGATTCCCATAAATGGCTAAAAAGTCAAGTCAGATTTACGATATTTATATAATGCTTTTCACAATACACATCGTTTCAAAGAGCTTTAGAGAAAATCATGATGCTCATGTTTATTATTTTTTTGTGGTGGGATGTTAAATCCTATTGGAAAAATGCCCAAAACACACTACAAAAGGAATTTTGTAATGGTTTTACTGGAAAAAGCTAATGGTTTATAATGGTATTTTAATGGAAACCATTAGAATTTCTGTGATGATTTCTATTGGGCTTCTATTGTTTTTTTTAGCAGAGCGGGCTTGTGTGTGTGACGATGTAACAGAGGAAAGTGGGCATTTGGACCAGTCTATGATTTGGACCAAAGCACTGTGAGGCGAGGGAGGGGGAGACTCCAAATATTTCTAAACTTAAAACGCATTTTTGCCTTGTTTGTGTTGTTTTACTTACACAACTTACATAAAACATTGTTATTTACAATACACAGCATGGTTTTTAATCATATTATTTTAGGGGGGACAACCCTCAGACAGGGGAGGTCCTGTCCCCCTCGTCCCCCCTGGGATTTACGCCTATGTCAGTGGTGACTATGTCAGGTTGATGTACATATGGCAGAAATGTATGGTAAAAATCAGTTAATGACGTAATCAAACAGACGGTGAACACTATTAACAGTAATGATTATATGTTGCAATCAAACTTATAGCAAAATTTGGTAGTTCTGTATGTTGTTTCAGGGTTGGTTAGTTTTCATTCCTTTTGCGAGGGGTTTGAGTCAGTTTTGGTTGATTTTTTTTTCTGGGACCTGGCAACCTTGTTTGGTCGCGATAATTTCACTGTCCATTTGCTGATTATGTGCCCTGTAATTACTAATTTAAAACCTTCTACTTTTTGCCACACAGAGAATAGAAACAAACCAGTAAAATAAATAAATAAGTTAATAATAATAAAAAAAAATTAAAAAAACCCTCGCTTATATAATATCTATCTAAGAATGCTTAAAGTGCATAATTATTATATCGGTGTTGCCAAACTTTGGCTTCAAAGCTGGAGTGAGATTTTGATGACTGAATCGATCACATTCCCCGATCCAACAGTTTATTAAATTACCTTAATGTGGTACTAGTCTAGATGCACTTTGTAAAAACGTTCCCTATAACAAAGTACATCTAGACTAGTACCACATTAAACGTATGGGTAATTTAATAAACTGTTGGATCGGGGAATGTGATCGATTCAGTCATCAAAATCTCACTCCAGCTTTGAAGCCAAAGTTTGGCAACACCGATATAATAATTATGCATTTGTCCTCAGCAGCTCCGTTCACAGCAATAACAGAATGAGAGGCGCAGCTCCGTTCGTGTCCAGCAGACAGCAGCAGATCATCACAGATTAAACCGAACCTGCAACATCAACCTCTAAACCAGGGGACACGTTTATGAAGTTAAACACTAGTGCTTTTATTTTAATTTATTCATGGTGTGGTGACAGGTTTTTTTTTTTAACAGTTAAACATCGCGTGCAGGGCTGAGGGAGTTTTTGTGTAATTCTGTGAGGTTTTATATGAATCTATAATTGAACTTCTTATTCCAACTACAGTAAAAGCGCGTGTGTTTTGCTCATCAGCATCATTCCCGCAGATCCGCCTCCCGTCGCCATGGAAACGGAATCCCTCCTGCGATTACAAACTTCTGCTGCGCGCAGTTTCAGGCTGTTTTTGTTCGCTGAAGTTTCTCAAACACACGCAGATTTATTGGTCTGATCGTGGAGATTTCCCGCGTCACATTCACAGAAACAGCGATGTTTTCATAAGAGCTGCAGGACTCCAGAGTTTGCGGTGAGTAACATCTTCATGTCATTATTTTACATCCTGAGACATAAATTCTAAACAACTTCCTGCAGTAATCTACCTTAGATATTATATTATTAGCATGTTTGAGTGTTTTACACAGTGTGTGTCTGAGAATAAATCATCATTCATCAGTGAACAGTTACTCTGATGTTGTGTTTTGTTTTGTTTCGCACAGATGTTTTGTATTGAATATCTCTGCTCTGATAATTGAGAATAATGATTTGGGGAAATTATTTCAAGTTACTGTACGGTTATAATATGTCATATCTGAATGAAGTATGCTTACATGTTTTGATTTCCATACTGTTTCTATTTACAGTGACGATTAAAAGTATTTGGACGCGTGTAAATGTAACAAAAATGTGCATTAGATTAAGTGTCTGTATCTGTTTCAAATGCTTCAGATCATCTTTTCTTCATCATTTTTGCTTATCTTCTTATATTCAAATGTTTTGATAGTAAAGTGTGTTTGTGCTTCTTTCTTTACATGAATGACACTTGATTTTATTATGTATACAGATTTTTTAAAAGTGGGTTTCCCAGTAAATTAGAAAACAGAATGAGAAAAAAAACGTTCTTCCTCAGTATTTTTGTTTTGTTTTCTGTTACAAATATCTAAACATTATTATTAAATCAATATTCAGTTACTTTAGTAGTGAAATTACTTAAAATATTATGTTTTGCTTTCTGAAAGATTTATTAAAATTAAGTGAGTTAAACCTAAAACAAGAAAAGAAAATATCTGGTAATGGGGTAAGAATTTGAAAGTGAAAACAAAACTATTTGTCTTGCTCCATATTTTTTTCTTTCCTTGTTTTAAGAATAAACTTTGAAAGCTCGTTTCTGCCACAGGATAATTAAATAAATAAATAAATAAATAAAAAACATAATTGTGACTTTTTCTCACAGTTCAGACTTTTTTCTTACAATTCTAAATAAAAGTCAGAATTGCACGATATAAACTTAGAATTCTAAGAACAAAGTCAGAACTGTGAGGAAAAAAGTAACAGGCTTCCATAACAAACTCAGTTAATTTTGATCTTTATTTTAGAAAAAACAAGACTAAAATGAATACATCTTTATTTAAGGATTTGTTGATTTTTGTAATGGAAAGCAAGACAAAAATATTAAGTAATAAAATATTTTTTCGCAGTGTTAGATTATGAATTTGATGTGTTTTGTGTGTGTATATCAGAGGATGGTCAGGAAAAGCGGCGTTGCGCGGCGTTCATCGAAGCACGGCTCTCAGATCTCGGCTCTCAAACATCTCTCTCTGCTGGATCCGGCTCCTCCAGAACCTCCTCTACTCCAGACCGGTCCAGAAGAGAGTCCTGCCTGTCCAGACCGGGTTTACCTGCACGCGGCGGCCATCTTTCAGAGCACACACCTGGAGAAACCGCCCGCTCACAGGCTCATCAGCTACGGGAAAAGGTCAGAGGTCAGATTGCCTGTCGCAAAGGACGAGGCGTCTCGGCGATCAGCGTATCAACTCGCCTTCAACACGCTCAAATGTAAGTGAATTGTGTTTCGAATCGTGTTTACTAGAGAAATTACTTAATCGAGCAGCATCAAAGTCAGTTCTTTTTTTTTCTTCCCAAAACACTGCAAAAGTAAGTTTTTACTTAATATTTTTGTCTTGTTTTCCATTACAAATATCTAACATTTTTATAATCAAGTTACATTTTCTTTACTTAAGTCTTGTTTTCTGGAAAAAAAAAAAAGAAAAAAAAAAAGCATAAAATAAGAACAAATATCTGCCAATCAGGTCAGAAAAACTAATTTAATTCAAAGAGAAAAAAGATTATTTTTTTCTGACCCCTTTGGCAGAGACAGTACATGTTCTTGTTTTAAGCATAAACTCACTTAATTTTGATGCATTTTTCAGAAAATAAAACTTAATATCAAGACATTCATATCAAGTCATTCTGCTTCTCCAGTAAATGTATCTTGATTTAAGAAAGTTTAGATATTTGTACTGGAAACAAGACAAAAATACTGAGAATGAAATGATTTTTTGCAGTCCAGTTCCTTTTTTCTTTCCAAAACTGTTTGCTACAAATGCGCTGCAAAAATGTTTTTCTTTATATAATCTTAAAAAACATGAGCATATGTTGTTGTTTTTTGGGGGGTGATGAAAAGTGATTCTATAAGATGGTGGTTAAAAAGAAAGAATGATGATGTCAACTAAAAAAAAGTTTATTATGAAGACAAAAGTTTTTCTTTAGAATGAAGTGCACTATTGAATCATTCATAAGAGCAGGAATGTGCTTTCCAACTAAATCCAACTAACAAAAATATGTTCTAAGAGTGTGTTGCTAATTCTCACATAACGTTATGAAAATGTTATTTCTCAATGTTCTTTGGATGTTCAGTTTTAAAAATGTTTTTTTAAATGTTTCTTTGTTATGCAAATGTTAAAGGAACATTCCATTATTGGAATGTTACATTTGAATTAGTGCTGTCAATCGATTAGAAAATTTAATCGCGTTAATCACAGTCATGGACTGTGATTAATCATGATTAATCGCACATTTAAAATACTAGGATTTACCTGTAA
The DNA here is from genome assembly GCA_039654775.1 of Spinibarbus caldwelli. Lineage (NCBI taxonomy): Eukaryota > Metazoa > Chordata > Actinopteri > Cypriniformes > Cyprinidae > Spinibarbus > Spinibarbus caldwelli. Next base: position 1,876,061 of record CM077246.1, on the reverse strand, counting down.
ATGTGTTGAAATGAAATGCATGACAAACTAGTTTAAGGAAACAGAACCTTTCACACCTCCGTCAGGTATGAGACATAATCCTTATTATTCTTTTATCATTATTCATTTGTTTTTATTCAGCCATTATCAGTCTTTATACTGGTAATAAAACGTTTACCAAGCCACATCGCTTCAATCCCAGTATACATTTACCCAACTATTATCAAAAGTATTTCTAAATAAATACAACAAATCATTTTCTTGCGACCTTACGTGAAGTATTATGACAAAATGCATTAAGAAGAAGAATTGGACCTGTTCTGCAGGTGCATTAGAGCTAACATTAGCATCATGCTTCATAAGACAATTTATGAGATTAATAGTACACTTTTACTCAGAACTCCCTTCAAACCACCATCGAGTGTTTGTAATAACTTCCTTTTGCGATCACATGTGGAATTTGGTTGTTTACTGTTGTTAAAATATGCTCTTTATAGCCTTTTATATCGCTGCACAAATTAGCATAGATGTACACATTCATCTCAAGAAAATCACATACAAACCATATCCTATCGTAATCGTGTGTCTATTATCTTATATAATCTATAGTGGCTGTTGTCATGTTTATTTCTGCTGTGTAAAAGCCTTAACACGTGTGCTCTGGCTGAAACTCACGTTGTTTGTGATGTTTACAACCGCCTCTCAGTTCTTAAGTTGCCAGGTATACATTCCAACTATAATACACATTAGTAAAAGTATTTTAGTATACCCATTAGTATTTTAATTTTCATTTGTCTATATACAGTCAGGTCCATAAATATTGGGACATCGACACAATTCTAACATTTTTGGCTCTATACACCACCATAACGGATTTCAAATGAAACGAACAAGATGTGCTTTAACTGCAGACTGTCAGCTTTAATTTGAGGGTATTTACATCCAAATCAGGTGAACGGTGTAGGAATTACAACAGTTTGCATATGTGCCTCCCACTTGTTAAGGGACCAAAAGTAATGGGACAATTGGCTTCTCAGCTGTTCCATGGCCAGGTGTGTGTTATTCCCTCATTATCCCAATTACAATGAGCAGATAAAAGGTCCAGAGTTCATTTCAAGTGTGCTATTTGCATTTGGAATCTGTTGCTGTCAACTGTCAAGATGAGATCCAAGAGCTGTCACTATCAGTGAAGCAAGCCATCATTAGGCTGAAAAAACAAAACAAACCCATCAGAGAGATAGCAAAAACATTAGGCGTGGCCAAAACAACTGTTTGGAACATTCTTAAAAAGAAGGAACGCATCGTTGAGCTCAGCAACACCAAAAGACCCGGAAGACCACGGAAAACAACTGTGGTGGATGACCGAAGAATTCTTTCCCTGGTGAAGAAAACACCCTTCACAACAGTTGGCCAGATCAAGAACACTCTCCAGGAGGCAGGTGTATGTGTGTCAAAGTCAACAATCAAGAGAAGACTTCACCAGAGTGAATACAGAGGGTTCACCACAAGATGTAAACCATTGGTGAGCCTCAAAAACAGGAAGGCTAGATTAGAGTTTGCCAAAAGACTTCACAGTTCTGGAACAACATCCTATGGACAGATGAGACCAAGATCAACTTGTACCAGAGTGATGGGAAGAGAAGAGTATGGAGAAGGAAAGGAACTGCTCATGATCCTAAGCATACCACCTCATCAGTGAAGCATGGTGGTGGTGGGCATGTATGGCTACCAGTGGAACTGGTTCTCTTGTATTTATTGATGATGTGACTGCTGACAAAAGCAGCAGGATGAATTCTGAAGTGTTTCGGGCAATATTGTCTGCTCATATTCAGCCAAATGCTTCAGAACTCACTGGACGGCGCTTCACAGTGCAGATGGACAATGACCCAAAGCATACTGCAAAAGCAACCAAAGAGTTTTTGAAGGGAAAGAAGTGGATTGTTATGCAATGGCCAAGTCAATCACCTGACCTGAATCTGATTGAGCATGCATTTCACTTGCTGAAGACAAAACTGAAGGGAAAATGCCCCAAGAACAAGCAGGAACTGAAGACGGTTGCAGTAGAGGCCTGGCAGAGCATCACCAGGGATGAAACCCAGCGTCTGGTGATGTCTATGCATTCCAGACTTCAGGCTGTAATTGACTGCAAAGGATTTGCAACCAAGTATTAAAAAGTGAAAGTTTGATTTATGATTATTATTCTGTCCCATTACTTTTGGTCCCTTAACAAGTGGGAGGCACATATACAAACTGTTGTAATTCCTACACCGTTCACCTGATTTGGATGTAAATACCCTCAAATTAAAGCTGACAGTCTGCAGTTAAAGCACATCTTGTTCATTTCATTTGAAATCCATTGTGGTGGTGTATAGAGCCAAAAATGTTAGAATTGTGTCGATGTCCCAATATTTATGGACCTGACTGTACACTTTGGTCGGCCGCGGTAGATTATAAAAATAGCCCAAAAAAAAACGCAACCCACGGCTCTGTAATTTTTCCCGCGACTGTATTTTCAAAATAGCCCACTTGTGCCGTTACCCTGGCAACACTGGTTCACTGTACCCTCATCACACAATGATAGATAACCTTCCGCGCTGCGATGACGGGAAGAAGTTGGGGTCAAGCATTATCACATGATTAATTTGCATTAAAAAAATATTAACGCGTTAAAGATTTTAGATTAATCGCATGCGTTAACGCGTTAACGTTGACACCCCTAGTTTGAATGTTCTCTGAACGTTCTAAAACAAGTAGTAACATTTAAAAACGTTAAATGAACATTCGACTGAAAGATTTCAGAAATAAAACGTTTAATGAATGATGTATAAGGATGTCTATAAGGATGTCGTTGTGCTAATGTTTTGAGAACATTATTAAAGACCAGATAACTTCGACTGAACATTCTATTAACATTATTGAAAGAATAATTGTTCAGAACTTTGAAATAACCTCGCCAGAACAGTCTGAGAACATTCCCTGTGTGCTGGGCCGGGTGAGTTGTAATTTCACATTGACTCTCATTGAAATGCAGCTGTGATATTGAGTATTGTGTTTATTTTCATTCACTGTTGGAGTGGGCTGGTTCATGTTGGTTAATGTCTTCCGAGGCAAAAGTTGCAGATTTCGTCTCATGTGATGGTCAGTATCTGTTAGCACTGTGTCGTTTTATCAGAATATTTAATCTGCTGGTTCTCCAGAGGACAACTGCTTTAATGAGCGCCGTACATGTCTGCTAAACCACAACTAACTAATGAGTCTCTTTGTGCTCAAGAGACTGAGACAGAGTCAGTACAACACAACACACATTCTGTACTGTGTGAGGATCAGCGCTGGGAAATGCATCACAATTAAAGCTACACTATGCAAGTTTTTGATCAAAATTAACAATGTGTTATTAATGAGAGAGTGCTAAAATCAAGTTCTCAACTCATGTCTTTACCCAGACAGACTATACTCTGTTTTTAAATTAATATATACGTTTTATTTATTCTATATTTGAATCAAGATACATTTACTGGAGAAGCAAAATGAGTTAGGATATTAAAGGGATCATTCACTCAAAAATGTAAATTCTGTCATCATTTACTCATGTCAAACCAATGCTATAAGACTTTGGTTAATCTTCGAAACACAAATTAAGGCATTTTTAATGAAGCTTGAGAGTTTTCTGTCCAGAATGCCTTCAGCACGGCCCCATCCTTCACCATCCTGACCCGACCGTTCCTTTCATAGTGGAAGTGGACGCCTCCACCACCGGCGTCGGGGCCGTGCTGTCCCAGTATCACGGTGAGCCTCCTAGCCTCCATCCTTGCGCCATGTTGCTCAGTCTGCGCCATGTCCAAGACCCCTCGTCACCTCCCCGTGGGCAAGCTCGTACCCCTGCCGATCCCTCGTCGACCCTGGTCTCACCTGGGAATAGATTTTGTGACTGATTTACCCAACTCCGAGGGCTGTACCTGCATATTGGTAGCCGTTGATCGCTTCTCCAAGGCATGCAAGCTCATACCCCTCAAGGGACTTCCAATCGCTCTCGAGACCGCTGAAAGTCTGTTCACTCACGTCTTCAGAAATTTCAGAATCCCCGAGGTCCACAGTTTATTTCCCACGTTTGGAGAGCATTCTTCCGGTTGTTAGGGGTCACTGTGAGCTTGTCCTCCAGCTACCACCCCCAGATGAACAGCCAGACTGAGCGAAAGATCCAAGAACTCGGACGTTACCTCCGGGCATACTGTCACGATGACCAACACAGCTGGAGCCGCTTCCTCCCTTGGGCAGAGTATGCACAGAATTCCCTGCGTCAGAACACCACTGGCCTCACACCGTTTCAGTACATACCAGCCACCGCTCTTCCCGTGGACAGGAGAGCTGTCGGAGGTTCCAGCTGTAGACCACTGGTTCCGAGCAAGCGAGAGAGTGTGGGACTCAGCTCACATCCACCTCCAACGTGCAGTGCGGAGGCACAAGACCTTCGCAGATGCTCAGCGTACCTCTACTCCCACCTACCACCCTGGGGACAGAGTATGGCTGTCCACCCGAGATCTGCGCCTGCGCCTTCCCTGTAAAAAGCTGAGTCCCCACTACATTGGTCTGTTCCAGATACAGAGGCAGATCAACGAAGTCACCTATGAACTGCAACTCCCACCCAGGTACCGAATTCACCCCTCTTTCCACGTGTCACTCCTTAAACCATATTCTCCCTCTGCACCAGGACCCACCGAATCAGATGAACCTCCTCCTCCAGAAATCCTTGACCAAACGTCCATTTACCTGGTCCGAAACATCCTGGACTTGTGGCGACGGGGTGGCCGGCTGGAGTATCTAGTCGACTGGGACGGCTATGGACCTGAAGAGTGTTCCTGGGTGGCCAGGGACGACATCCTTGACCCTTTGCTATTAGAGGACTTCCATCCCACCCGTCCCGATCGTCCCGCACCCAGAGGCCGTGGCCGCCCCCGTCGCCGTTTGATGGCGTCTGGGGCCGGATTCATGAAAATCTTCTTAAGAAATAAGTTAAGAAATTTCTTAACGAAGTTTGTGAGAATGTTCTTAAGTGCAATTCTTGAAAAATTCTTAAGTTCTCAAATATATTCTTAAGAACATCTTAATTTTTTTTCTAAAGAAGAAAATGGCAGTCTTTATATAAGTGAATAGGCCTACATGACGCACTGATAAACTCACACTTTATTGTCTTTTTGCGCTTCCTGCAGAATACCCTGTAGCAAATTAGCTCAAAAAGGGAATTGTATATAAATAATTACAATTATTTATATCAGCTGACAGTAATAACTGTCGCAGAGTTAAATTGCCATGAGCTGATCTGTTCGTCCAGCGAACATTCAGTGTAAATTCATATCAACTCTAAGAAAGGATATTTCCGTGGCCACAGAAAATATCTTCCTATTAATGCATTAGAGCATGTAGCAAGGGTCAAAATTGTAAAGCGACATTAATATGCAAGGCAGAATCAGAAACTCATGTAATTTGTGCACAAGAGTTTTATTAACTAAACGTTAACACACATCTAATCTAAACAAACAACGAATAACAAACACACAAACATACAATCGCTCATACATGGGGAAAGGGCTAATGAGAGTTGATGGATGAAACCATCAGGAAAACCAGAGAATGCAGTTATGGAAAAAGTCATTTAACCACCTGAGTAAAACCATCAGCGGTGTTAATAATGGGGTCTATAACTTATACTAAACCTCTGTTTCGTTTAGTTAAATGTGCTATACTTGCACTTCCTTTGTCGTGACGGAATGCGGTCTCGGATGAAAAGTCTTGATGGTTTCAAGGGTTTTGGACTCGCGATCACGTTCTTCCGGGTTGAAGAGTGATGAATTCCAAAGATGTTCTGAGGTAGAAATGTTCTTCCAGGTAGGGAGTGGAAAAAGAGTTAAGAAACAGATCTGCTGAGGTCCGAGGAGCTTTGATTAAATGGAAAGACAAGGCCATAAAGCCTGGCACAAAAACTTAATGGTCCAGAAAAGTTCTAGCTCACATCTTACTCATCCTCTTAGGATCTAACAGAACCGCAGACTGGGTCTTTGTGGTCAAGAGTCATCTCCCAGGCTGGGGGAGATCACCCACGGCTCTCTGTTAGGAGCCCGCCGGCACGCCCGCACCGGTTCGGGCTCTTCGTCAGAAGATAGCAGAAGAGCTTTTCTTAGAAGAGAGGATTTTTTAGAAAAGAGGGCCGGACCTGGAAATGAGACCTTTATCTGGTATAGAGGTCAGACCTCTGGGGAGTCAAAGAGCCAATGGGCTCCCGACTCTTTGTCTCGGAGCATGGCAATTTGCATGGGTTTGGATTAATAGGGGATATCCAAACTATTGAAGATTCTTAGAACACTAATATGTTGCATAGGTATCAACATGTAATATACACTTGTCATTTAGATCATCCGAAGACGAATTGATAGATCAAACATGATATAAGTGAGGTAATATTAACTAGTGATCTATCATAAGCATGCATAAAACAGGATACAGTACAAAAAGACAATATACAAAAACAGTAACAATATACAACCCCAAATCAGAAAAAGTTGGGACAGTATGGAAAACGCAAATAAAAAAAAAAAAAGTAGTGATTTCTGAATTTACTTTGACTTGTATTTCATTGCAGACAATATGAACAAAATATTTCATGTTTGTTTGGTCAACTTCATGTCATTTGTAAATATACATCCTTTCCTGTCATTCAGACCTGCAACACATTCCAAAAAAAGTTGGGACAGTAAAGCATTTACCACTTTGTAATGTTGCCATTCCTTTTCACAACACTTAAAAGACGTTTAGGGACTGAAGACACCAAGTGATGAAGTGTTTCAGGTGTAATTTTGTCCCATTCTCCCTGCAAACAAGTCTTAAGGTGGGCAACAGTACGGGGTCTTCGTTGTCGCATTTTGCGCTTCAATGCGCCACACATTCTCTATTGGAGACAGGTCGGGACTGCAGGCAGGCCAGTCAAGTACCTGTACCCTCTTCCTCTGCAGCCAGGACTTTGTAATGTGTGCAGAATGTGGTTTTGCATTGTCTTGTTGAAATATGCATGGACGTCCCTGGAAAAGATGTCTTCTTGAAGGCAACATATTGTGCTCCAAAATCTCTATGTACTTTTCAGCATTAATGGTGCCATCACAGAAGTGCAAGTTACCTTTGCCAAGGGCACTGACACAACCCCATACCACGACAGACCCTGGCTTTTGGACTTGTTGCTGGTAACAGTCTGGATGATCCTTTTCTTCTTTGGTCCGGAGCACACGGCGTCCATTCCTCCCAAAAAATACCTGAAATACTGATTCATCTGACCACAGTACACGTTTCCACTGTGTGATGGTCCATCCCAGATGCCTCCGAGCCCAGAGAAGTCGAAGGCGCTTCTGGACACTGTTAACATAGGGCTTCCTTTTGGCACAGTACAGTTTTAACTGGCATTTGTGGATGTAACTACGTATTGTGGTACTTGACAAAGGTTTGCCAAAGTAGTCCTGAACCCATGTGGTGATATCGCTTATAGATGAATGACGATTCTTGATGCAGTGCCGCCTGAGGGATCGGAGATCACGGCTGTTCAGCTTAGGGTTGCGCCCTTGTCCTTTACGCACTGAAATTCCTCCAGATTCCTTGAATCTTTTAATTATGTTATGCACTGTTGAAGGTGAAATATCCAAATCTCTTCCCATCTTTCTTTGAGGAACATTGTTTTTAAACATTTCAATAATTTTCTCACGTATTTGTTGGCAAACTGGCGATCCTCGGCCCATCTTTGCTCCTAAAGGACTAGACCTTTCTTGGATGCTGCTTTTGTACCAAATCATAATAACAATCACCTGTTGACATCACCTGTTTCAAATCACATCATTATTTAACCAATTTACCTCATTACTTGCCCTAAATTGCTCCTGTCCCAACTTTTTTTGGAATGTGTTGCAGGTCTGAATGACAGGAAAGGATGTATATTTACAAATGACATGAAGTTGACCAGACAAAACATGAAATATTTTGTGTTTATATTGTCTGCAATGAAATACAAGTCAAAGTAAATTTAGAAATCTCTACTTTCTTTTTTTATTTGCGTTTTCCATACTGTCCCAACTTTTTCTGATTTGGGGTTGTACACAATGACCTGAAGGATATGGGTGTTAATTCAAAGAAAGGTTTTTCTATGAATTAAATAGAGAAGAGTCCACTTTTATGGGCATTATGTCTTGCCTACAGGGAAATGTTGCCCTGCCCTCATTCCTTTGACCAATAAAACTAGTGTTGTCAGATAGGTTGCCATGGCACCGGGGGGGCCTGGAGTCATCACAGACATACCGGCACTCAGAATGTGTGTTGGGTGAGGGGTCTGTGGTTAGTTGTTAATCTAATAACTAATTTGATTTGTTAAATCTGATGAACAAATGTGTGTCTGATTGGTCCAAATGCTACAACCCTAATAATCATAATAAGCACGCACACTCTTTTTGTCGTGACTTTGACTGGCGCTCAGCTTCACGTTTTTAATGCGGCGTGTTTTTGAAGAGCCTGTCTCTAGCTGCAGCGATCGGTTTCATTCATTTTTGCGCAGTGATTTTGTGCTCTCATCAGTGAACGCCTCCGGTATGTGTGTCCGCGCTGCTACAGCAAACGCGTCCTGTGTATCGGCACATTCATAGTCGCTATAGAGTTGCTACTGAGTTTTGAAGTCAGCAAAAAGTAGTGTCACACATAAGCTAATCATGCTAATAAGCTAATCATGACCGATCATTGTTTACATTATCGGTCATCGCTATCACTTCAGAAAATTCGTGCACATCCCTATTAATAATCCTACTATGTATTAGGCTATAGCTAATGTTGTTGTAATGCTTAAATATAACAATTAATTTGAAATAACCCAATAAATTCATTAAATAATTCTTACTGTTTGGGATTTAAGACAAGTCTGGGGCTGTCCTAAATTTAAGAAGTTATTTACGATGATTTTTAAGAAGATTCTTTTCAAGAATTTGAATTCTTCTTAAGTTTTGTCTTAAGAACAATCTTAAGAAAAAAGATAAGAATATTCTTAAGAAGAATGTTTGGGAATACCAAATATTCATAACTTTTTTCTTAAGTTAAAAAATAAGAAGAAAATGGCAGTTAAGAAGAAATTTCTTCTTAAGAATGTTTCGTGAACAGTCACAGTCACTCCAGTCACCATCCAGGACAATCACCCGATCACAGTCACCTGAGTACTGATCACCCATACCTGCTGTCACCAATCAAGCCACACTATAAATACTCATACATCGCAGCCTCTCACTGTCCGGTCTACGGTTCATCTACATGGACTGCTCTGGACTCCCTATGCGTTACTCACCTGAGAAAGACTTAAGCCCCATTCACACCAAGAACGATAACTATAAAGATAACTATAAAGATAACGATATTAGCGTCCACACCAGCGAACGATATCGTCTGTTTATTCTAAGCGCACGCTCGTCTGCTGCTTTAATTCTCGAGCTCGTGATAGCAGGACGGATTCTGATTGGCTGTCAATGTTTGTATCGTTCATCAGCTGGAAAAAAATCGTTCTGAAAGTGATTCCAACGATATCGTTTCTCTGTGCCTTTATCGTTATAGTTGTGGTGTGGACTTTGCTATTCTTTAATATTGAGAACGATTTTTAGAACTATATCTTTATCGTTACCTTTATAGTTATCGTGCTTGGTGTGAACGGGCCTTTACCCTTTGATTCTCCGCTGATCCACCAACAACTCCGTTGTTCCCACTCCAAGATCTCCAACGAACCTGCGATAGAAACACGCCATCAGTTCACAGCTAAGAACTCTGAATCCGTCTTTGTTTTGATTACTCACCTGCCTTTGCCGCTCCCATTCCAGTTTCCCGAATCCCTTCAATAAACCATCCTGTTTGTCACTCACCTGTTGTTTCCGGCCTTGTTTTGTGACAAAAATGAATTGAATGCTGTAAATCTTGTGAAGAGATACAGCCATTTTATATGATGAACCGATTTAATTTTGGCTTTTATTGACACATATAAACACAGAGTGAATCACATAGGCCCTATAGGGTATTCTGTATTTACCATATGTAACATTCGGATGTAAATAAAAATCTAAATTAAATTTGTTCATCATGTAAAGCAATCATATCTCTTCAAAAGACTTGGATTAAACTGTTCACTATAGATTCATTATATGATGCTTTTATGACCTTTTTGGACCTTTTAGGTTTTGTTTACCACTAGAGGGACAGAAACCCTGAGACCGTTTCTTATGTTTTATGATTTTAGAACAACATGAGGGTGAGTAAATGATGACAGAATTTTCATTTTTCAGTGAACTATCCCTTTAAGTCTTGTTTTTAGGAAAACAAAATAAATAAAATGAAGCAAGTTTACACTTAAAACAAGAAGAAACTATATGTGTCAGCTTGGTAAGAGAAAAACTTCAAAGGGAAAACAAGATTATATTTGTTCTTGTTTTAAGCATAAACTATAAAAACCAAGACTTAATATCTAATAAGTAATTTTGTTTCTCAGATAAATGCATCTTGATTTAAAAATGTTTAGATATTTGTACTGGAAAACAAGACAGAAATACTGAGGAGGAAAAAAATGCAGTGCAGCAAACCTACAGGGAATGGAAAAACAACTAAAAAAATTAAATTTAAAAAAATGAGTATTTAAACTCATTTTTAATAAGAACGGTAACATTACTTTTTCATAATATATTTTTGTTAATTTATCTGCAATTCTCATACAATTCTTCTCTGTTTAAGATGAGAAAGACAAGTCTTAATCTGGAAGAAGGCAATCAAATCACTCTTTCTTAACTCTTAAGTTCTTTCATGTAAGTATCAGTTTTAGCTCAGCTGCTTCTGCAGATCATTTGGTGAGAAATGGTTTGAGTATATTTTGAGATTTCGGATTTTTGGCAAATCTGAGCCCAGTTGCTGAGAGATCTCTTCTGAGACTTGGGTCTTTTTCTCAGGAGAAGCTTCTGAGAATCAGACTTATTGAAACATGTCCATTTGCTTTCTGTTTAATCACATTACTGTTAGAAACATTTGAGATATTAATGATATCTTATTCATGACTTTTCCCTGAGAGTCAGAATGATGATGGATGGCTCTGTGAGCTGAATTGATGGAGTGATTTGAATTAAATATATTCATTCTGCTACCCATAATGCAACTGATCAGTCGACCAATCATCTGCTGTCTGAGCTGCTCGGCTGATAAGGGCGTCTGCCGGATGATGTGATGAGATACAGAGATTGATTTCTGTGTGTGTCGGTGAAGAACATGTTGGGCCGGTGGTCTTTATCCGTCCATCGGTGTCCGAGTGTGGATAAACACTAATCCTACATTTCCCAGAATGCTTTTCTGCTGTCATCTGCCTCATCAGCATTCATTAGGCAGAATTAGGAGTTAAGACATGATCACAGATGTCTCACAAACATCTCTGGGCCTTTACATGCACCTTAATTAGAGGAGCTAATGAGATGCAGACGCTTGTTATCGAGATGAATGTTAATATGAAAAGCTCATTGTGGCGTGATGAGATCGCACAATAAATACAAACACAATCTCTGAAGAATATGTGATACTCTGATGCTGTTTTAGGGTCATTTTCAGTGGAAGTGTAATAGAATTAAATAATAATAATTTTATTTTACAGAACAATTATTAAAAAAAAACATTATTAAATGTAAAAAATATTGTTGTTATTATTATTATTAATAATAATAATACAATAATATACTATAATACTGTAAAAATTGAGTTTATCATAATTTTGTTTTACTGTACAATTGTAGAAGAAAATAATTATTATTAAATAAAATCTTTAAAATATATTGCTATTTGAATACTGTTAATCTGTAAAAATTGAGCATTTAATATTTTTTTAGAGAACAGTTGTAAAATAAAATTATCATTATTAAGTAAAATATTTAAAAATATATTACTATTTTAATACTAATGTTAAGCAAAAAATGGGTGTTTTTATTTTACAGTTCAATTGTAAAATAAAACTTATTATTACAGTACTGTTGTAAAATAAAATAATTATTATTAATTGTAATATAATATTATGGTGATTTATTAGTAAAATAAAGAATTAACAACTATATTACTATTGTAATACTTATTCAATTCAATTCAAGTTTATTTGTATAGCACTTTTCACGATGCAAATCAGCTTTACAGAAAATTAAAGTTTCTACATTATATTTAAAGTAGTTTATCAATGGTAACTCTCAAGTTGATGTCCGTATGGCAGAAATGTACAGTAAAAAGTCAAGCAGTTAGTTAATGACATGTAGTCAAACAGACGATGAACACTATTAACAGCAATGATTATATGCTGCGATCAAACTTATAGAAAAATTTGGTAGTTTTGTGTGTTGTTTGAGGGTTGGCATCATCTCTTCTCAGGTGTTCGGTCATCTCAGGTGTTCATAAGGGTTGGATCCAGACTGAAGCTTGTGTAATTCCTAAACAAAGAAACAAATAGAGACATGATTAGGGTAGCTGCTGTTCAAACCAAGTAAAAATGATGTGTTCAACCCAAGCTAAAGAATGAAAATGTGCATTTGATCAGATATAACTGAAGTACAAGATTATGAGATGCATTATGTGAATGTTTGGCTAAAGAGATGTGTCTGTAATCTACATTTTAAACAGAGAGAGTGTGTCTGAACCCTGAACGTTATCAGGAAGGCTATTCCACAGTTTGGGAGCCAAATGTGAAAAAGCTCTACCTCCTTATATTGTACAAAAATAAGTATTTAATAATAATAGCTATATTTTTCAGTTGTATTATTATATTAACTATTTTATCATTATAAAATAATAATTATTAAATACTCTATGTATTTTACAGTACAATAGTATTGCAATATTAATATATTATTTAATATTTTTATTTAACCAGAATACTCAGAATAAATCTTAAAAATTGTGATTTCATTGTCATATATATATATATATATATATATATATATATATATATATATACAGATGCATCTCAATAAATTAGAATGTCGTGGAAAAGTTCATTTATTTCAGTAATTCAACTCAAATTGTGAAACTCGTGTATTAAATAATTTCAGTGCACACAGACTGAAGTAGTTTAAGTCTTTGGTTCTTTTAATTGTGATGATTTTGGCTCACATTTAACAAAAACCCACCAATTCACTATCTCAACAAATTAGAATATGGTGACATGCCAATCAGCTAATCAACTCAAAACACCTGCAAAGGTTTCCTGAGCCTTCAAAATGGTCTCTCAGTTTGGTTCACTAGGCTACACAATCATGGGGAAGACTGCTGATCTGACAGTTGCCCAGAAGACAATCATTGACACCCTTCACAAGGAGGGTAAGCCACAAACATTCATTGCCAAAGAAGCTGGCTGTTCACAGAGTGCTGTATCCAAGCATGTTAACAGAAAGTTGAGTGGAAGGAAAAAGTGTGGAAGAGAAAGATGCACAACCAACCGAGAGAACCGCAGCCTTATGAGGATTGTCAAGCAAAATCGATTCAAGAATTTGGTTGAACTTCACAAGGAATGGACTGAGGCTGGGGTCAAGGCATCAAGAGCCACCACACACAGACGTGTCAAGGAATTTGGCTACAGTTGTCGTATTCCTCTTGTTAAGCCACTCCTGAACCACAGACAACGTCAGAGGCGTCTTACCTGGGCTAAGGAGAAGAAGAACTGGACTGTTGCCCAGTGGTCCAAAGTCCTCTTTTCAGATGAGAGCAAGTTTTGTATTTCATTTGGAAACCAAGGTCCTAGAGTCTGGAGGAAGGGTGGAGAAGCTCATAGCCCAAGTTGCTTGAAGTCCAGTGTTAAGTTTCCACAGTCTGTGATGATTTGGGGTGCAATGTCATCTGCTGGTGTTGGTCCATTGTGTTTTTTGAAAACCAAAGTCACTGCACCCGTTTACCAAGAAATTTTGGAGCACTTCATGCTTCCTTCTGCTGACCAGCTTTTTAAAGATGCTGATTTCATTTTCCAGCAGGATTTGGCACCTGCCCACACTGCCAAAAGCACCAAAAGTTGGTTAAATGACCATGGTGTTGGTGTGCTTGACTGGCCAGCAAACTCACCAGACCTGAACCTCATAGAGAATCTATGGAGTATTGTCAAGAGGAAAATGAGAAACAAGAGACCAAAAAATGCAGATGAGCTGAAGGCCACTGTCAAAGAAACCTGGGCTTCCATACCACCTCAGCAGTGCCACAAACTGATCACCTCCATGCCACGCCGAATTGAGGCAGTAATTAAAGCAAAAGGAGCCCCTACCAAGTATTGAGTACATATACAGTAAATGAACATACTTTCCAGAAGGCCAACAATTCACTAAAAATGTTTTTATTTTTTTTTATTGGTCTTATGAAGTATTCTAATTTGTTGAGATATTGAATTGGTGGGTTTTTGTTAAATGTGAGCCAAAATCATCACAATTAAAAGAACCAAAGACTTGAACTACTTCAGTCTGTGTGCATTGAATTCATTTAATACACGAGTTTCACAATTTGAGTTGAATTACTGAAATAAATGAACTTTTCCACTACATTATAATTTATTGAGATTCACCTGTATATATATATTATGACCCAGGACCACAAAACCAGTCATAAGGGTCAATCTCTTGAAATTGAGATTTATACATCACCTGAAAGCTGAATAAATAAGCTTTCCATTGATGTATGGTTTGTTAGGATAGAACAATCTGGAATCTGAGGGTGCAAAATCATCTTTAAAGTTGTCCAAATGAAGTTCTTAGCAATGCATATTACTAATCAAAAATTAAGTTTTGATATATTTACGGGAAGAAATTTACAAAATATCTTCATGGAAAATGATCTTTATTTAATATCCTAATGATTTTTGGCATAAAAGAAAAATCTATAATTTTGACCCATACAATGTATTGTTGGCTATTGCTACAAATATACCTGTGCTACTTATGACTGCTTTTGTGCTCCAGGGCCACATATAATTACAATATGATTATGTAATGTAATTACAATATGCCCAGCTTTAATACTCTTTCTTAGAGGTTTAATCACGTCACTATCAGCACTAGAACTAGTGATAATTGACTTAAACAGCGCTAAATGTTTACATGTTAACAGTTGAAGGCTGTATAATGTTGAAGCATGTTTAAAAGCTGATTTTGCACCAGTGAGCTCTGACAACAGCACAGTCAGATGAGATCAGAACTGAGAATGAAGCTTGTGATATCGATGTGGCTGTTTAGGTTTGGAGAGCATGTTTCACATGAGACCGCACACCTGGGAAAACCTGCTTTAATCTGTCTTAACTCCACGCTGCACAATCAATACACACACAAACGTGACTCACATACACACTAGACACACACACATATATCAGGAGATCTGCAGAAAAATAGTTTTGCATTCACCCTCCCAGTGATTTTTAAAACTAGTCTTGATTTCTGTCTATGCGATACTGTCTTTGCAGTGAAAATACAGTTGCAGACAGTCGAACAGATGCATGACTGAAAAGACCGTTTGCAAATAGTGTAAGAAAAATTTGCAATGAAAATGTTATTGTAGTTGATTAAATACATTGTCTTTGCAAAGAAAAGGGTTAAATAGATTTGTATTTGCAGTGAACATATGGTTATAAATGGTTAATTGGTTTGTAGTTGCAGTGAAAATGTAGTTGTAAATGTTAAAATTCATTTGTATTCACAGTGAAAATGTGGTTGTAAAGAATTAAACATTTGTATTTGCAGTGAAAATGCGGTAATGGTTAAAATGAATTTTAGTTGCAGTGAAAATGTGATTGTAAAAGGTTAAACATTTGTATTTGCAGTGAAAATGTGGTAATGGTTAAAATGATTTGTAGTTGCATTGAAAATGTCATTGTAAAGGGTTAAACATATTTGTTTTTGCAGTGAAAATGCTGTTATAAATGGTTAAATCTGTTTGTATTTGCAGTGAAAATGCAATTGTAGATGATTAAATAGAAGCAAGACTGAAAAGACAGTTTGTACAGTTTGCAAACAGTGTAAGAAACAAGTCAGTGTGTGTTTTCTGGATTTTGGTCTGTAGATGTGGTCTGATTCTGTCTCTCTCTTGTTGAAAATGAGATCAAATCCATGAAATGCAAATGAAGCAGGCTTGGGTTGTAAAGGGCAGAGACTTTATTATTCTGGTGACCTTACAGACGCGTGATCACGCTCACTCGTGGAGGTGCATCTGCATGATTCCTCTGCGGCTTCATCAGTTTTCATCAGGGTTCTGAGTGCAGAGACACGTCTGGAGGAGATTGGACCTGAATCGTCTCAGGGTTCGTGTGATTGTTTCAGTTCACTGGAGGAGATAAAGGCTTTTTAGCTGAGCAGAAAATCCACAGGTTCATTGTGATTTTGTCCTTGAGCAGCACAATGGTTCCCCTGCCAGAAATACCGCGGTAAATATCAGCCTGCAGGAGATCCGGAGCATGTAACTCATGCAAATGACCTGATTAAAGCTCTGGGCCAAAATGAGTCGTTTCTCACGCTGGGTTCCTTCTCTTCTGACAGATAGATGAGTGTGTTTGTGTGTGTTTCACACATCTAAGAGATAAAGTAGAGAAATGGAGCTCCGTTCATTGTGTTCATCTGTCACCCGCTCATATTTCTCGTTTTCCTTTCATTTGCTGTTTTTTTCTCTGCTGTCGTCCATCACTGGACTCTCTCCGTGTCACATGACTCCCCCCAGATGTATGACATCATTAATTCTGTTTCGCGACCGATTGTATAACGCAGGGGTTTTTAATCTTCTAAATGCCCCAACCTCCCAACCCCCGCCCCCCCCCGCCCCCCCGCCCCCCCGCCCCCCCGCCCCATTACAAAAATATGATCTACCATTCTAAAATTGAAAAGGCATCTGTATAGGTTCTTGCATAAAGACTCAATTTATCCTGTAAAACAGAATATATATATATATATATATATATATATATATATATATATATATATATATATATATATATATATATATATATATTATAAACATGTCTAAAATGTTGTTTGGAAAATGTTTTGTTTCTATTTATAGAAATTAGATTAAATTAAATTAGATTATGTTATTATGTTCCTTTCTACCTTTTATAGTGCTGTATTTATTTACTTTTATTTGAAAAAGAATTTAATTATTTATTATCTATTTATTCACTCATTTATTTACTTATTTTAATCTAATTATTTAATCTATTCTAATGTTTAATTGTTGTTTATGTATTTAAATAAATAATTGTTTATGTATTTGTTTATGTATTTTTTACATTTTTATTTAATTACTAATTTATTTCTTTATATTAATCAAATTATTATTTTTGTTTTAATATATTGTTTTTTGTTTATTTATTTTTTAATTAATGTTAATACATTTTTGTTTATTTATTTTCGTCTAATTTTAAGTTTATTTATTTATTTTAATTTATTTATTGCTTTATTTGCTCATTTGTTTATTATTGCTTTTTAACCAAATTATTTAATTTATTTTTATGTATTTGTTATTTATTCATTTTAAATTAATGTTTGATTATTAATTTAGTTATTTTAATCAAAATTTTTGATTTATATTCATTTAATTTTTAAAATGTATTTATTTGTTTATTTTCTCATTTTTCATCATTTATTATAATCTATTAATTAATTAATTAATTTATTTATTTATTTATTTATTTATTTATTTATTTATTTATTTATTTATTTATTTATTATTTTAATTTAGTTGTTTGTTTTAATCCAATGTTTATTATTTTTATTTAATTATCAAATATTTAGTTTTTGTAATCTTATTTATTTATTTTTTTAAAAATTACACTTTTTCTGTAAACATTTCTACTGACCCCTAGCACCCCTGGGTGTCCCTGGACCCCAATTTGAAAACCCCAGGTCTAACATCTTGACTTAATCCAGATTTATGACTCCACCCACAGTCCTGACCTCATCGCTCCTGCTTTGCTCCTTTGCTCCTCCACCCAGAGCGATTATTGCTCCTTCTTTAAACCAACAACCTTCAGCAAGAACTACCAAGCTAAACACAGTGTAATCTCAGTAAACGGCCCTGAACAGATCAGCGTTTCTCCTCAGCGGTGTGATAAACATGATTTTCATTCTGCTGGAGTTCCAGAACATTAGTGAGGCTGCAGATTTACTCTGTCAGGTGTTTCTCCACCGAGAGTTTGGCTGAGGAGCTGCTGTAAATGTGATCTATGTCATGACCATCGCTGGAGTTTGTATCGCTCTCTTGTGCTTTTCCAGCCTCTTTCTTATTCCCACCCCTGCTCTCCTCTGATTGGACAACAGCTGTGCTGTGGCCACACCCATATGCACTGCTGATTGCTTTATTATTGGATGATTTGACTCTACCAAAAGCAGTGGCGTCATTGATCCGTCATCATGACTCGTGTGATGACCATCTGTCTAATGAAGGGTTAATAACACAGACCCTCAAATATGACCATCCTCACACGAGGGACCCCCAAACAAAACAAACACCTTTGTGGTTTCTTGTGTAAAGACGCTATTTATGCGATGGAAAATAATAGTATAAATATCTAAAATATTATTCTGAAAATATTTAGTTTCTATTAAGCTGCATTATTATGCTTTTTCCTAAGCATTATAGGACTGTTTATTTATTTATTTATTTACTTAAAAAAAATAATTAAAAAAAATCAGATTACTTATTAATTTTTGTTTTAATCTAATGTTTATTTTAGCCTAATTTTTGATTATTTTTTATTTTAATAAAATTTTATGTATTGTTTATTTATTTATTTATTTATTTATTTTTTCATCTGTTTTTTTTTTTTTGCTTTAATCTCTTTATGTCATTTAATCTATTTGTATTATTTATTTTGATCTCATTTGTAATCTTTTATTTATTTATTTATTTATTTGTTTATTTATTCCTTTATTTACTTATTTGATCTTATGTATTTATTTTAGTTTTATCAAATGTCTATTCATTTATTTTAATCTAATGTTTTATGCTTTCTTTCTTTCTTTATTTTTAAAATAATTTTATTTGAATTTATTTTTTTTAATATTTACTTTAACCTATTTTGTAATTATTTATCATTTATTTATTTGTTTAATTACTCATTTACTGTTTTAAAATTAATTATGTATTTATTTGTTTGTTTTAATTTGATGTTAATTTATTATTTATTTTAATCTAATAATTGATTTTACAATATTTTTTTTTTTTTCTGTAACCATTCCATGGACTGCCTCTCTCCTCTGATTGGATAAGAGCTGTGCTGTGGCCACGCCCACACGCAGTGGTGACTGCTTTATTAACAGCTGATGCGCTTCACTGGAGGTCATTATCTCTCCTGCCTTCAGTCTGTGTTGTAGATTTTAAATGTTTGAACACAATTAATCGCTTAATGAGTCGCAGATCAGAAGGTTAATGACTGGCTCATGAATCACGCCCGAGGAAGAGAGATTTCCTCCTATATTAACACTCTCTGTGTGAATTTATGATCATATTTGCTGATATTTCTTGCCCACACACAGTGACGGTCCTCTCTCAGGCCGGATGAATGGGATGTTTGTGGTTGTCATGGAAACGGCTGATGGGTGGAGACGGAGATCACAGCTGTCAATCACGATAAGAGCCTTATCTTCGCTCTCACACACATCATTCACACGATTCCTGCAAGAGTCCTTAAGATGCTGCCGCTGAACCTGCTGAAGATCAGCGTCCCGCAGGAGCAGCTACTAAAAACAGCCACACAGAAATCCCACATGACTGATTTTCCCTTTTACTCGCATGCAAACCTTCAGGAAAACTCCCGGCTCTCTCTCTGCGCACAGGGAGACAGATGCCTGCTTTATGATCTGTAATTCAAGCGCTATTCTTCAGAGAAATGAAATAAAAATGAATTAGGTTCTCTATTTTTACTCACTCTGGGAAAATGAGCTATAAAAGGTATTTGTGCGTCCTCTGCCTTTGATCTTTTTAAGGTACACAAATATAATTTTTGCTGAATTATGAATTCATCAGACTGATTCAGTTCAGAGGTTCAGTATATGTGGGAGATATTTTATGTTTAAAGGAGTATTTTTCACTGTCGTTATTCTGCTTCTGTATATTTTCTTTATTGCTTTAATCGGCAGAATGAATATTAAAAGAAATCAGATGGTGATTGATGCCGTCAAAAAAGTTGTTTTTCATTAATTAAACAGATGATCTCAATCTAAATGTGTGTCTTTTCCTCACACAAATATACAGTATGGCTTCAGAAGGCTCGGTATATAGCACATTAGTCTACTGTTTCTACTGAACTACTGTTTATTATGTGTTTTTGGCTCCTTTGTTTCTTGTGTGGCTTTTAGTTTTATTTATGTACTGTTATAATGTTTATTAATATTTTGAATTAGCTTTTATTTTAATGTTTTCAGTTTTATTTTTATTTTTAAGTTTTAGTTATTTTGTTATGTGCCTTTGTCATTTTTATTATATATATATATATATATATATATATATAGCTTTAATTTCTTTCTGT